>WBNO01027761.1:201861-378491 GCA_013400575.1 Peucedramus taeniatus | reverse complement strand
TCCATCTTCTTGGTGATGGTGGAACCTTGGGATTGGTTTAGAGTAGAAACTGACTGTCTAACATAGGTGATGGGTATTTGGAATAACTGTAAATAATGTCTGTGTAGTTTATGGTATAAAAAGACAACACAGCCCCAGGGGTGGGCAGTGTGCCTTGAGCTGACCTGCTGAACACATCTGGGCTGGGCGGGGAGAACATGTTATAGATAAGAGAAAATAACCTTGAGAACCAAAGCCAAACAGCTCTGACTCTTTCTTGGATCACCCAGCTGTGAAAAGGGACTCTTGGGAACATCCCAGGTGAGGGGAAAACCGAGAGTTATTTACGTAAAGTTTATAGGGAAATTCTATACAAAAATACAGACATCAGAAAGCTGAATAAAACTTGAGAAAATCGAGGCGACACAGAAGGAAGAATCCTTGTGAATGAGACTGATCAGGCAGCCATCCTCTGCCCAGCTGCATGGTTAAAGAGTCCAGAACATTCCATGTCTTCAGAACATCCATCCAAACCTGTATGGTTGTAGCTTGATATTCCAGTTACTGCTCTGCAGGCATTGATGGTCTGGGCTCACACTTGGAAAATTGGCCAGGATAAAATTTACCCTTAAGTACCCAGAACAGTGCCAAAGAGGGTTCTGAGCACCAGTTTGCTCCTGGCTCCCTTCAAAGGCTCTGGGGATGAGTGATGTCACTGAGAACTGAAAGAGCAAACTCTGCTTTAAGAAGTGCAGGGAGGAAGAAATCAGGAACTGCAGAGCAGAGTTGCTCCTCTCTGGCTTCTGGAGTAAGGGAATGGCTGATGGCTGCCTGAGGGGTAACAGGGCTTTGTCAGAAATGGAACCTGTTCAATCCAGCTAGTTAGTTGCAGTGATGTGGCAGGAGGGTGTGTGGGTGGGGAGGAGCAGCAGATGATGATATAGGTAAGGTTTTTGACATTTTTAGTACTTGATGTCCTTGCAATCAATCTAGTATGATGTAGATTGTGGTAATGGGCACGACAGCAGTGCATTTTTCCAAATTACTCATTACTCTCAGAATATTGCCAAACTGGAGGTAAGAAGGAGTTTCCAGGCTCCAAGGAGGTCAAGAGCAGTGCAGTGGTGCTTTGTCTGGATTTTAGGACCACTTCATACATACATTAAAAAACTGTATGATCAAATTCTCACTGAAGGGAGTGAGATGGCACCGAAATGCCTGATTCTGTTTCTGCTCCTGGTTTGCAGCCAGAAAGCAACTTTTTGGATTTCTCCATGCAGCAATTGGTGCAGAGCCTTCCCTGCTTTTGTCTCAGAAGTTCCTCATCTCCTGTCTCTGGCGTGGCAGGTGACTGCCTGTGCAGCACACAGCTGGCTGCTGTGGATGGGATCACGAGGGCTTTGGGTTGCTCTGTTCTTCCCCTGCTGCCAGGCTTTTGACAGGAGCCTGCTGGAGTAGAAGTGTCTCAGTCTCAGGGAGCTGGCATTTGCTTACTAACAGCCAATTATTCCACAGTGACCTTCTCGTGGCAAGCAAAGTGCCAAACTCACAACAGACACAGAGAAAGTGTTTTGAAGTGACAATTACTTCAAGTTCAAGCCACTCCTTTGCCCATGAGTGCTTTCCTGGTGGATGTCTTTCCTTGAACCTGCCTTTTGAATTTTTGTCTCTGATGGATGGTGTCAGAGCATTCCTTGGCTGTATCATCTGAATCCCACAAAATCCCTTGATCCCCCCTGTCTAGTTCCAGACTTGTTTATGGAACAGAGTCTGTGTAGGTATTAGTGTCTGAATTAGAAATGGAGGAGCAAAAATGCATCCCAGTGTCAGGCTGGCTTTTCAGCAGTACTTGGCATAGGTCAAAGAAATCATGTCCTCATGATTGCTCTGAGGATGTTCCAGCCTGGATCACTCTGGAGGCAGAATGGGGCTGAGCTGGGTAGCCTTAAATATGAAAATCCAAACCTCAGCTGTGGTGTTTTGGCCGGTTATCCAGGGCACCTTGGCTGTGGGAGATGACAGCACAGCCATTCCTTCAGTCTGTTGGCTTCTGCTGCCTGACAAGACATCAGTGAAAGCTTCCTCTTTCCAGCACCCTTTCCTCTCAGTGTGTGTGGAGCCAGAGTGGAAATGCAGTGTTCACTGCTACACTGATGGTCACCAGGGCTGTTTTGCTTTTATTTAATCCAGACTTTTGGGCCTCCCTGTGTCTAAGGAGCAGCATGTGATGTGCACAGGCTGTGCCTTGTGGGGATGACGTGCTTGGGAGCCAGAGAGTTTCTGCCTTGTCTGCCATGGGCTGTTGACACAGGGCTGCTGATGGATCCTGCTGATGGATCCCATGCTTTTCTATCCAGACTGAGCTACAGCTCCACGTTACATCCAGACCTGCCAATACAATTACTGGGAGACAAACTGATGTGGGCAGAGGGAAATCCTCTTGAGATCTGGTGACAGCACATCCCCAAGTTGTGCTGCTGCTTGAGTGAGCCCTGTTGGTCTCTGAAATGTCAGGGGTGCTGCTGTTGTGGCATCTTAGGAGAGCTGTTGATTCATTTGGTTGAACCTCCTGATGCAGCAGAAAGATCTAAAATGCTCTCCTGAGAGCAGAGATGCCAAGTTTATTCATTTTTTGCTCAGAACTCCCCACTGTTGTGGTTCTGCTTTACTTATCCTGAATCCTGATGCCTTGTGTTCGTTTCTGAGTTTGCACTGCTCAAGAGAAGAGCCCAGCACTTCCCTATAGGTTCTCCCTTCATTCAGGTATCATCAGTCCATAACAGTTCACTCTCAGGTATTAAAGTGGTTCCAAGGCCAAGGTTAAGCTCCTTGTAGATGCTAAAGGAGTCCATGGACACCTTCCTGCTGAGCAAATCTCAGATCAGAGATGATCTCTGCAGACCCTTTCCTCCTCCTGTTTTAAAGAATGTTGTGACTATTTGGACAGAGAAGTTCCTGCCCACCCTTCTCCTGTGTGTGTGATGCTTTCATGCACTTCATCCCAGCTTGGTGCATTTTGGGTTTCTGTGTCAGAAGCAGAAAAGGCCCCAGCTCCACCACCAAAGACCCCACATTTCTTCTGCACAAATCTTCTTTTCTTCTCAAACTAAAAGAGCTGCCTGAGCAGTGCTGCTGGGGGGGTTCCCTGGCTGTGGGCAGGAGCTGGGTGATGTTTTAAGCAGGGGCAGTGGAGGGCTGGGAGTGGAGCTGGGTTTGCTGGGAGATCTATCCACCCTGTGGATCTTGGGAAGGACCTTGCCATGTTACACAGCAGCTTTGTGGCTGAGCAAAAATAAATGAGTGACTTATCCCACTGCCAAGGACCATCAGTGGGAGGTCAGTGTTTGATATTTCCACACCCAAAAAAGCAGCCCCAAGCTAGAATTACAGTACAAAATAGCCATTCAGACCTCTCCAGCCTCCTGTTTTCATTGACTTCCAACCCTGCTTGTACACACAGAGCCCCTTCCTTTCCAAAAGAAAACAGTATTGCTGATAAGGGACACTTATCTCTGCAAGTCATTAGAAAACAAGTGAGCTTTTGTGTTTGCATCTGATTCCTGTCTCAATGTTAACAAACTCCTGGTACAGAAGCTTTATTTCCACTCTAAAGATGGCCCTTAGGGTGCTATGTGAGGTGCATTATATGTCTCATAAATACTTCCCACAGATGTTTGTTCCTTAAAAATAGGGGAAAAAAAAAAACAAACAGCCTCAAACTTCCTAAAGTTTCAACCTTTCATTTGCTCTGTAAAGATTTCTAGACAACAATCCTTGGCATTGCTGCTCATGGGTATTTACCCTTCCCATACTCTCTGCTGAGATATTGCTGCTGGCCTTTGTTCCTTTCAAAGAACCAGCCAGTGCTGGAGATTTCTCTTCCCTCACAGTGGGTTCCCATTAAAACTGAACTCTTACCCACAGCTGCAGTAGTTCAAATTTAATGTGTTATTTCCAGTTGGAAATGTTGGGTTACAGCACAGGCAGGTGTGATATAGGGGCTCCTCCTGATGGAATCTCTGCCCCAGGAAGGATTTTAATTTACGTGAGGTGCTCAACTCTTTCCAGGGTAGTCCCTAAGACAGAGAATTTTATGGAACAAAAGGTTTTCAGGGCAATTTCCAAACTATATCACTGTAATCCTGTGGTTTTCCTCTCTCAGAGGGTCAAACTGCCTTCCAGGTGCCAAGAAAAGCCCTTCCCAACCCACCTGGGGAAGTGCACCATGAAAAAAGTGTCACTGAAAGCCAGAGGTGTGAGGGATGAGTTGGCATTGCCTGGATTTCTGGTGAGATGCCAGCTGTGCCCAGAGGCTGCAGCACCTGCCATGCCCTGGGCACAGAGCAGGGTGAGCTCCAGCTGAAGGGCAGCCTGGTTTGAAGCACTGTAAGAGGGTGGGAGAGAGCTTGAAACAGCCCCCCCATATCTCCCTCCTGCAGCCAAAATCTGATGCAATTCTGATTTGGATTATTTGTGCCAAATGAACTGGAGTGGGCTGTAACTGTCCCTGACAAATAATTTTAGAAGAGCTGCTTGGAAAACATTCTCCTTCCAATAGGAATTTTTTTTTTAAGGAATATTCCAGAGTATTTCAATTCCTCTGTGACTCTTTGTGCTCTCCACCAGACCTCTATGTCTGCTCCCCAAAGCACCTCCCTGTGTTTGTGTCATGGGAGCCCCCAGCAGTGGTGTTGGGGGGATGTTTTGTGCTGGGAATGCTGCCTCAGGAGGAGCAGGGGGATTTTGAATAACTGATTCAACTTCCAGTGAGATGCTTCGTGTTTTGTTCAGAATTTTCTGGTGTTCTTTTGGAAGGGAAGATCACACAACCCTTAATCAGAAATCTAATTTCCAACTGAAGAAGTTCAAATGGATTTTTTTTCCTATTTTGTTTTCCTTTGCTTGCTGCATTTTAATTTTAAAAGCCCAGTTTAAAACAAGCTACTTGTTTTAACAAGGACAAGAAGTCCTACTGAGATACCCAAAGAATCTCCCCCTTTTAGCCCTATTTGAAGATTTAGTCTGTGGTCCTTTTTCTTATACCTGGCCAGTAATGAACCTTGCTCCCTGCTCAAGGGTTCAAACATCTGGGCAGTTTGTGTCAAAGGAGAATTTCTAAAGCCATCAATCAGAGCCTGGCCAGAGGAAATGACACCACTAAGTCACTTGGAGGTGTAGGAGGTTTGGTGCCCAGCTGAGGGTCCCCTCCTTGAATTCTGCTGCCTCTAATGCTGTCCACAAGGAGGTCTGGAACTGCAGTGTGTCCTATGTGTGTGCACACTTGGCTGCCAGCCCCACTGAGCACCTCACACTGAGGGTGTGTGAAACTCTGAACCATTCCCAGTCCCTCTCCTGCCACTGCCTCGCCTGAGATCTATTTACAAGCATGAATAACTTTAAACATTTAAGTAGTCTTCAGAGGGATTACTTGCATGTCATGGCATGTAGGCTGCAGCTTTTCAAGAAGAGTTACGTATCTTTTGGCCTTGAGTGGGAAAATAGAAATTGAAAATGTAATGGAGGAGAAAAGTGGGGCTGTCCCAGGTGCCTGCTCTGCTCCTGCCCATCTTTACCCAGCCTGTTTGCTGCTACTCAAACTCTGATAGAAAGAGTTTTTCTCTGGAAGTCTTCTGGAAGACTTTCTCTCTGGAAAACTCTTCTGGAAGAAGCTGACTTTTAAAAGCAGAAATACGATGAGGTGTTGGATTCCTGTTGCCCTCTGGCATTGTTTTGCTCCTACCTCTGCATCCCAGTTGTTGCCAACCCTGTTTCAGCCAGGGGTCCTGCACCCTCTGACTGGAGTGGGGTCAGGGTTTGTTTTGGGGGCACAGTTTCTTGAGGGAAGGGTTGGATCTTGATGGATGAAGCAGAATAATTTGGGGGGGGGGGGGGGGGGGGGGTTTTTGGGGTTTGTTTTTTTGTTGTTGTTGTTAAAGCCAACACCACCACCACCAACAAAAAAGAAAAATAGCCACAAAAAAAAAAAAAATTAAGGTCTGTGCTACTTTTGAAACAACTCCTTTACTAATTTTGACTGGTTAGGCAAAAGCAGCTTTAACACCCTTGTACACTCTGTCCTGCATGAGCTGTAATGACTCTTTACTGTCAGATAATCTAACAGCAAAAATGGGCCAAATTGTGCCAAAGGCACGGAGCCAGGGCACAGCAGTCCAGAGCCCTGATCTCCCCAGCTTTATGTCCTCCCTTCTTGCATCTATTTTTTTCACCTCCAATGAATAGAAGGCTTCATCTTTTTAAACTCCAGCAGAACAAGGCACATGTGGCCTGACTCTACCACAAACTCCTCAGTAACACTCTCACTGTTTGGGAGAAGTAAATATGTGAATTTCAAAAGTCTTTCTGTGTGGGGAATCTGTTTGGATTTGTGCAGGAAGTGGGGGGCAGGCATATAGGTAGCAATATTAATGAAGTTTTTTATAAAGGCTTCATTCAAGGCTTTCAAAGAAAATATAACTCTTATGGGACCCATAGTTTATCTGCCAAGTCCGAGAATCTGGTTGGAATTTAAAATATATATTTAAAGGTTTCTGAGAAGTAGAGGATTAGAAAGAACAGGCTGGGAAGGGCACTTGGGAAATTACTGCTTGAAGAGGAGATTGGTCCTTGGGGTCTGAGCTCTGCAGTGGGGTGCACGAGACACCAGAGGACCAATCCCCTCTTGGCTGTACAGGAGCAGGAAAAGGGGGTGACTGGGACAAATCCCAACACTGCCCTGAACTCTTGTGCTGTGGAAAAGTGGGGAAACACATCCAAAAGCTCTCCACCTGATGATGGGCTCAGTCTTCTTGCAAGACCTTGAGTTCAAACCCTTTCCCTTTTTCTCCCTCATGGGACGTGGCTGTGCTGGCTCGTTTGCTGCCTCAAAAATGCTGTTTAATAGTTTGGGTTCAAATCCTTCACTTCCTTGAGTGTCCCAAGGTTGCTTGTTGGAAGAAAAGAGCTTGCACCAGGCAGATAAACTGCTTGGAAAGAGCACACCTGGGGAGGCAGGGATGTCAAGGCAGCCAGAGACAGCAGCTTGGCATTTGTAACAGGCCTTTTTCATCCCTAAAATCCCTGATGTGCCTCAACCCTTCCTCTGGGGAGAGGAGAATCAATCTGAGAAGCTTTTTGCTTATTTTTGGGAGAAAACAGGTCCCCAGATGGGAGCACAGAGGTGCCCAATCTCCTTGCCCAGGATTTAGTGATGTGTTTTGTGATCCAAGAGGACCCCAGCTCAAGGGGTTTGTTCCTTTCCTGTCCTGTTTTTTCCTGGGGACAGTAATCTGGTTCCTATTCTGCATCAGACACCCATCCTGGTGCTCCAGCAGGGCTGAGGTCCCCTCTCCTCAGATGCCAAGCAGGTGTAACACTCCTGTCTCTTTTGCATCCCTCACCTCTGCCTTTCCTGGCCTCTCTACAAGCCCTGTTCAAGGCTCTGGGGGTTGTTGGTCTGTTTGCTCACATTGCATGACAAGAGGTTTATTTTTGCACTCTTTGTGGGCAGATCTTGTTAGCTTGGATAAGAAGAAACAAGTGCAGGTAAAAAAAAAACCCAAAAACTTCTAGACATGTCTGTTTGCAATCAGAGTCACACTCATGTCCTTGTGCCAGCAGGATGCTCCCTGCCCAGAAAGCTTTAACAGATGATGTGCAAATCCCCTGTTTATGGTGATTCTGCTCCTACCTGGCCCTGCTCCCTCTCCATTGCCCCTGTGCTTTGCACTCCCCATGCAGGCAAAGCCCTGGGTTCAAAGACAAGAGGCAGGAGCACAAAGCTGTGCATTGACCTTCATTTTGTTTAGAAAAACAGCAATGCTGATTTGGAGTGGAGGCAGTGCCTGGCCCTGGCTCAGAGACCCTGAAGAGGAAGGAGCTCTCATGGTGTCAATCTGTCCAGACTCGTGGCCCTGTCCCCAGTGAGAGGGTGACAAACAGCACAGAGCTTTCCCACATCTCTGGGGTTTTCCCAGTGACTTCAGCCTAGGAGGTTTTTTTGGGGATTTGTTTTTTTTGGTGTTTTTTTTTTGTTTTTTTTTTTTTTTTGGGGGGGGGGGTTTTTGGTTTGGGGGGTTTTTTTTTGGGTTTTTTGGGTTTTTTGGGGTTTTTTTTTTTTTTTTTTTTTGTTGGTTTGGTTTTTGGTTTGGTTTTCTTTTTTTTTTTTTTTTTGGTGTGTGTTTTTGGTTTGTTAGGGTTTTTGGTTGTTTTTTTGGGTTTTTTTTGGTTTTTTGGTTTTTTGTGTGATGGTACCTTTTTTATTTAACACCCCTGGACAGATTTTTCCAATTGCTCTCCAAGCTCTCAATGGGTTGCACAATTTAACTGCAAGTTGAGTTTCACTGAGGGGCTGCCCCCTGCCCCCTCTGGCTGCATTTTGCCAGGGATATATCTGATTTTCACACCTGTATTGATGCTATCAAGCTCTAGTTAGTCTGTGTACTGGATCTGACACTTGAGTTGCATCAATAGCAGTTTAATGTGGTGGAAAGGATCCTGTGAATGTTACCTGCAGTGGGCTCACAGCATTACTTTCACATATTCTCTCTATTCTACCTGTTCTGCCACCTTTTCCCCTTTGCTGGGTCCTGGCCAGGTGCCACAGTTTAATGCAGTGGCTTTGTTGACATGTTACTGATAATCCTCTTTTATTCTACCAGCTCAAGCCTCACTGTTAGCAGAACAAATCTGTATTTCTACTGAGGGATTTGCAGGAAAATTCTGGCTCTGACAACAAAACTCTTGGGGAGGGTTGAGTGAGACCTCTATGCCATAATTCCATATGATCACAAAACTCAGTTTCAGTGGCAGCAGGAGTAACTGCCTGGAGAACAGGATCAGGCTTACAAAAAGAGTTTGACAGGCTTTAAATAAAACAACAAAATGAGGCTCCTGTTCTGCTGGGTTTGGTGAGGAGGTCTTAGCACAATCTGAAGTCTGTCTCAAGTTCCCATCCTTCCTGACCTTCTGTTCACTGAAGAGCATCCTTACTCTTTAGGTCACTGCAAGAGCAAATATTGGTGGTTACAGAATAAAAATAACCCAAGGATTTTTGCTTCAGCATCAAATGAACAGAAAAGACTTCCAAAGGATCAGATCTTGGAAATTAATAATAAAGTTAGTGTGAGGAGGCTGCTCTCAGGAGTGAGTTGACAGGGAGAAGTCAGGATTATTTTCTTTAAGGGCTAAAATAAACTTTGAAAACACCCACCCTGTTGAAGAAGAGGGTTTTTTTGGTGGCTCTGGTGGCTGAAATGCCCAGAAAAGGGTGGATATTTTGGCATGTGGGACAAACAGTGGCTAACAGGAGCAGCAAGCTTGTGACTCTCTCCATATATAAACTGGAGGTGATTCATCCTGGGTTTTATTTTAATAGCAAGGCCACCAAGCCAGCTGAAATCCATCTGAGGTGAGTGCCATGGAATAAAAGGATCAGCTCAGGACAGCAGACCTGCAAGTGGGTGCCAAGGGCCTGTGGTGGTACCAGGAGCAGAGGCTGGTGCTGCCAGTGCCAGGCACGAAGGAAAGAACAGGCAACTGCTGCTGCCCTGGCAGGGAGGGAGCAAAAACAAGCACCAAACCCTGCAGCCCTTTGGACTTTCATCACTTTTGTGTGTGTGTTCTCTTAAGTTTCCACAGCCCTAAGAACTGTAAAAAAACCCAGGGGCCCTTTTCTCCTGCACATCCCCAAACCCAACTGCTTTTGTTATTTGGCTGGGCAGAGGAGAGGCTATTTCAGTAGGAAATGGTTGTTTAAATACAATCTGGAGAAGGTGATGGCTTTTAGCCAAATTAATAACATAATGCAGCTAAAATGATGCTTTTCAAGCGCTGCTTGCAGTGCTAACACAGTGCAGTGGGTTTGGGGTCACTGCTCTGAGTGTCACTGTGATCCCTGCTCTGCTCCATCCCTCCTGCTCCCCTCGCTCCCTCTCGTGGCTCAGGATGTCAGGCTGGAGCAGAGTTATTGGGTCTCCATTGGCTTTAATTCTAGGAAAGGCAAGTGGATTTCTGTTTGAAGGGGTAACTTGAGGCTTTGGAGCTGCTGAAAAACAGCAGCTTCCCTCTGGAAAGCTGAGTGTGACCAGAGTCTCAGAGAAAATAATTCCTGATTTCTTAAAAACTATTTTTAAAATTGCTTTTATTTTAGTGGACACATCTGTGCTGCCAACTGTTGCTAACAATGCCCAGGCCATGTGGCATAGGGGGGTGAAGAGTTATACCAAGGGCTCTGGCTGGCAGACAAATGAGCTCTGACAGCTGTGCTGATCCAAACTCCAACCAATTTTTGAGGGACCTCTTTTTCCTACTTTTTTGTGAAACCAAAGCACACACGAATTTTGAGATAAAATTAATATTAAAGACTAGAGCTTGAAGCCAGGATCTGCCCAACTGTTCTGCCTGGGCTCTGGCTGATTTTTGCATGTAGCTAAATAAGATTTAAACTGCACTTTACTGGCATTTTTGTTTGCTTTTTTAAAAATATACATAAATGAAGGTGTTTATGGCTGAAGGAAATGCAGTGAGAAGAGCACAATTTTGTTTGGCTTTCTCTCTGGTCTCCACAACAGGGCAACACTGTGAAGAACACAAACAAATCTTTATTTCTGGACTAACTACTCAAAGCCAGGAGCTTACAAGAAGCAGAGAATAATTTCATGCAAAATGCAGTTCTTTTCACACTCCTCATTCCCCCATACACCTCTATTCCCTCTTTCCTATTACTTCTTCCTGTCCAGGCTATTGAAACCTGCAGGCTCATCCAAAATCCAAGGAAAGACACAAAGCTTTCCTTTGACTTAATGAGCTTCAGGTACTTAAGGCCTAAACTGAGTTTTGCTCCCAGCCCATCTGTGGAAACAAACTGACAAAAATTCAAATGCTGATTTGGAATAATCATTTATAGAATACTGTGAAATACTCAGGATTTCATCCTTACTGCTACAGAAAGGTCTTCAGTAATAGAAGATGGTGTGTAATTTGATTTGTTTTGGAAATCAATCTTTTGCCTGGGTTTTCACAGGCTGGAATTGCAGATGGGGCTGTTCCTGTTGCAGGTGGAGCCTTCAAGTGGATGCCACCACCACCCCCAAGCTCCTGTTGCTGCCTTTCACTGGTTACACTGGAGGGGGGTAAGAAAAAGTGATTTTCCTCCCTTCCAGAACATTGCCTACTGTATTTGACCTCTCTTGCTTCAGACTTCCTCCTTCAGCTGAGCACAGCTTTTGCAAATGCTTCCACAGCCTGAGCTATTCCATGAAAGAGACAGTGAATGTCCCTGCTTAACCTAGTGGAAGTGGTGGGATTAATAACCAGTTTGCTTTTAAATGCATCTGGTTTGAGTCATTTGTACATTAAGGCTATCATCACAAGTTTAACAACAGAGGTGGAGACCCACATAAAATTTCAGATACAGATCAAGGGTGAGGACAGATGGGAATTTTCCGAACAACCCCCATAAATTTTCTTCTCAGATTCATGGCACAGAAGCAGCCCAAAGGAAGGAGGAAAGTCCCAATATTGGGTGTTATTTTGGGACACTTGTAGTCATTTAGGCACCACAGGAGGTAACAGAAATACCCCACTGTGATTCTGTTCCCTGGCCTCTTCTCCAGCCTCCTCCCAATCCATCCAGGAGCACTGGAAGCACCCATTGGGAGTCTGGGTTTGAAAATGAGATCTATGGCTTTTTGTTTTCCCTCTTCCTAAAGTCTGATTCTCTGCCAAACAATATTGATCTCACTGAGTGCAGAGACTCAGGGCTGGAAATTGCTTTGGTTTAGAATAGTTTTTCTAAATGATGCTTGAAGAGACTTTTTCTTAGTTTTTTATTTTTTTGCTTCTGCTCTATTAGTTTAATAGATTAAATTGCCACCGAGGAGGTGGAGCCCATAATACCCTGTTCCTGAGGAAGGAGGGCTGGGTAACACTGAGCCACTGTTCCAAGCACAGGCTTATTTACTTTAATTAGAAAGTGCACTTGTTAAGTACTCAATTAATTACGTAGAGCAGCACCTATTGAGAGCAGATGAAAGAGCCACTGTGTGAGGAGGGAGGGGAAGGATGAAAAGGGAAAGATAAAACCAGTGCTGGAAAGTAAATGCTGTTAGAGAAGCCAGAGAGAGATCACAGGTACAGCTCTGTTGGGCCCTAAATTATGGTCACTGTTCATAAATTGGCCTCAGGTATGGTGGCTGGTGCAGATTTTGTGGGATTATTTGGAGTCAGTCTGCAGCTTTAAAGCAGATCATTGACTAGGACTTTAAGATGATTTACTCCAAGGTCCTGCTCAACTTATCACATTCTAGAGGCTGTAGGTCAGTCAGGAATATCTCAGCCCGCAGCAAAATAAGTGCAGCAGTTTGTTTTAGAGAGGAAATAGTTCATTCTGCTTTTAAAAATATTTGAATGTTTGCCGCTGTTTCATTTCCCTTTCTCTCCTTTTGCATTTTCCTTTGCATTAATACATCCAGAATTCAAAAGCAAACAAGTTAAAGTCAGGGTTTTGAAAGAAAATTTTCATGTAATGATTCCAGAAACACACTATTAATACCAGATGTTTAAATAAAGTCATCAATACATTTCCCAAAACCAAGGACACTTAAATGATACATCATGCATCATTCTTTCCTCTGACTTCTGGAGGATAATTCTGCAGAGCTCATGTCTCAGGTCTGCAGAACACTTACATATGAAAAGATTTGGGGTTTTTAAGCAGAATTTCTTGCACAAGATCCCAAGAGCTGGGGTTTTAAGCAATATGCCAACATCATGAGACCTTTGATAAAATCAGGCAGGGTTGCCAATTCTAAACTGAAACCCATCTCCCCATCTAGAGGTTCACTTGAACTTCAGCCCAAAACCAGAGGAAGAATTTGGTGACGTTGGGCTGAGCCTTGGGACTGACCCTTTGCCTGGCAGCCCAGGGCTTGCTGTAAAGGTTTGTGGTTGCTTTAAACAACGTGGCTAATCAAAAATCCATTCAGTGGGTGGCTACAATCAAGAAGTTGTGTGTTGCCAGATGCACACTCTGGTGCTGTAGATGGACAAGAGGTTTGTTATGATCCTCTGTGCACGTGAGGCTTTTTTTAAGCTTCTCCTGGAATCCATATGCAGGAATGTTTCAGAGGCTTCTGATGAAATTTTATGCTCTAGTGATGACTACACAGCAATTTCCAGGGAATTGTAATAACATAATAAGCCAGTCTTTTCAGAGTTTGAAGGAATTTTTCCTCAGCATTTCTGAGGTTCGCTGTAATTCCCTGGTTTTTCCATGTAGGAGTGCAAATGTGGTTCCACCATGGATACAGGCAGTGTTCGTGGTGGGCACAGGAACACTGCTAACTGTTGTAAGCCTTTTCCCAAAACCTTGGAATATTCCTAGCAAATACATTTGTGTAATGGTACAAGATTAGGTAATGGCAATCTTTGGAGCCTGACTCTGCTCAGGATTCATTTCACTCCCATTCCACTCTGCTGGGAGCAGGAGCCTGGTGAGAAGCAGAAGCTTTTGCAACAGAGCCAGAGAAATGATTACTGTGAAAATATGATCATATGAGGAGGAGGAATGGGGCTTGTGTGTGTGTGTAAAATATGAGGTTAATAGAAATCTTTGGGGATGCTCTTTCTGTGCCTGAGTGTGAGAGAGGCTGGCTGCACTACTCCTGCTGCTGTTTCTTTTCCTTTTTGGCTCTGTGAACTTTAAAACAAAATCTGAGCACTGGGATCTGAGGGGTCTCTGCTGTGCTCAGTCCAGCTGGTTTTGTGCTCTTTGCTTTCCTAAGCCCACGTGCTGTTGATGCCTCAGCCCCCTAAAACACTGCACTCCCTTTAATGACTCTGCTCCATCTGTCTGTCCTGAAGCCTTTTCCTCCTCTTCCCCACCTCCCCAATATGTAATTTAACCTTAGATAATAATTGTGACTTGAAATACAACGAACTCATGTACAACTTCGTAAATCATCCTGAGAGGTTTTGTATGACAGAGGCAACTTCTGAGCCATAATGAGTGAGATTTCTGAGGGAGCACTGGCATTTGAATACAAACCTTTCATTAATTTTAATGAGGACCAGAGATCCATGTGTACATCTCTGAAATTGCTTCAAAGTACTCAACTGTTAATGCGTGAACAATCCTGTCACCCCTTTGATGCCCCTGAGCTGATGTTGCTCTTCTGGCACCACCAAGCAAATATCAGAAAATGGTTTGATCCTTTGTGGAAGGGGAACCTGCAGTGTGGATTTATTGAGTGGGTCTGATGTCCTCACCAAACAGGAGAGATGCAAATAAATGTGAATTCTGGGTGCTTCAGGTGTCAGCTTTGCCTCGGGAATTGACCCTAACCTGAGGCCAAAGCACCAGGGAAATGATCCTGCTCTGGATGATGCAGGTCCAGAGTCTTGTGTGTGGGTAGCAAAAACCCCCCCACAGGTGCTGCTTGACCACCTGCACTGTGAAAAATCACTCTGGAGATGTGTAATTTCAGAACTGGGCAAGGAGCTCTAGATGAATTATGTACACGCTAAAAGTTTTTCACTTCAGGTCAACCAAAGGTATTTGTGACTCGTGCCCAACTCTAAGCACTTTTCAGCTGGAGAAGGAAAAGCTGAAGCAAACCCAGGATGTGTTTTGCAGCCTTTGAATATTGTAGCATTACCTCTTCTCATTTCATATTTTTTCTGAAAAGAACTTTGAAAATTGATCCAAAAGTTTTGGTTCAACATTAAATACTTGGACCTTTATGGTACCCAAGTATTGTCTGTTCTCAGCACGGGTGTTGATGCCTCAGGTTTCAGCTTTTCTATTTTTCAGATTCTGTGCTGCTTTAGTGTGCAGTTCTGAGCTTCATATCAGGGGATGGTGAGCTCTCTGCACAGAGCAGGGAGACAAAACAATTCCTGCTCTAGCTGGGGACCAAGGACAAATGATCCAAATCTCAGCCCAAGAGCACAAACAACGTGGGCTGAAGAGAGAAAAACAAGAAGGATGGGAGTGCATGGGCTAAAGCTGGAATGGGACAATGAACTCCAATCTGCAAATGGAGCAGAGCTGATCACAGTGAGAGACCCCGTGCCTGGTTGTGCATTTTGGGACCATTTTGGTTCATCTTGGGTGCAGCCCTGGCTGGGCTCTTGTGCTGCCCAAGGTGGATCCATGGAGGGAGATCCTTTTAATAAATCCCTGCTTTATTCTTTAGCTCTGTCCAGTCTCTGTCCTAGGTCAGCTCTCTTAAGGCATCAGTGTTGGCTACAAGAACAGCCTGACTGTGCCACAAACCACTGGGAATCTTTACCTTTGGCATCTCCATGTTTCTGAAGGGGAAGCAGTTTATCCTGTAGGATGGTGGTATTGACTAATAGGATCTTGAAACTAATATCCCAAAACTTCTCATGGCACCCTCTGCACCAAAGCAATGAAGCCTGGTAAGGTTCTGCCAAATCCCAAAGCAGCCAAAGCCATGGAAACATGCAGTAACTTTGGTAATGAGAGATAAATAACATTTTAATATCTGTTTTCAACAGAGTTAACCTTTGTAGGTGACTCTTGAAAAAATACTAATTTTTGTAGCAATGGCTTAAAAGAAGCCTGTTTGGTTAATATTGAATAAATTGTAAAAACCTAAAATTCCCTGACATTGTCTCCCTGATTTGTCTGTACTGAGGGATTCAAACACCAGGAGAATTGTTTTGGGGGGTTTAGAGTGTTTCTATATTTTTATGCCTTCACTGAAGTCCCAAAGCCAGACCCTTTGACTTGTAATTGTGTAATTGTTCACAACTAAATTTAGCTCGGACTTCAAATGTTGAGTCTGCACGCTCTGGGGGGGTTCCAGAGACAAAATATCCATTCATCTCCTTAAAGATGAAGAAACTGCCATGCCTTCCCAAAAAGATAACAAGCAAATTGAGAGGCTGGGAGCCATTTCACATCCAGCTTTGCTCAGTTCTCATGTACCAGCCTGGGTTAAGGAGAAACTAAAATGAGGTTGTGTAGATTCAGCTATAGATTGTAGGGAGAGAAGCCTCACAAAGGTTATCTTGTTCTTTCTGCTTATTTTGGAATGCCAGAGGCAGTATCTGAAGATGTGCTGCTCTAAAGGCATTTTGATCAAAAGCTGGAAAATGAGGCCCATTAAAGTATTGATTGAGGCTCAGCAGTGAAGTGCCTGTTGTTGGATTCAGAGATACAGAGTGACTCTGCCCCTTTCTGCCCTGAGATTCAGAGCAGGGCACATTGGGAGTGACAGGACTGGCCCTCTGCAGCAGAAACAGCAGGAGAGAGACAAACAGCCCCAAACAGCCCCCAGCAATGAGCTGCCAAGCTGTGGGAGCGGAAAAATCCATCTTTACTCGTGCCAAAATGCCAGAGAGCTTGAATGATGCTGCTGAGAGAGAGGTAGAGAGGCACAGCCTTTGTGTACTCCTGCCTCTGACTGAGGGTGGACACGCCTCATCTTCCCTGATGTGTGCAGCAGCCATGGAGCAGCTGGATCACAGAACTGTGGAGTGGTTTGGGCTGGGGGGACATTAAAACTCAGCCCATTCCAACCCCTTGCCATGGGCAGGGACACCTTCCACTAGCCCAGGGTGCTCCAAGTCCCATCCAACCTGGCCTTGGTCATGAAGTCCAGCCCCCCTGGATATTCAGTTTTCCTTCTGAAGGTGAAATGAGATGAGAGTTCAAAGATCATGTAGTCCAACCCCTCAGCCTTGGTTGAGGAAATACTGCAATAGATCAGACTGCTCAAAGCCACATTCAATCTGACCTTGAATACTTCCAGTGGTGGGACATGCACAATTTCTCTGGGCAGATCAGTCCAGTGTCTCACCATTCCTGTGGTTTAAAAAAAAAAAATATTCCTTATGTCCAATTTAAATCTAATCTTTATCAGTTTGGAACCATTCCCCATTGCCCTGTGCCTATAGGCCTTGTTAACAAGTCTTCCTCCATCTTTCTGAAAAGCTTCCTTTAAATACTGAAGTGTCATTGTTTAACTCAAGCAAGCAACTAAGCATTTGTATCTTCCTAATTCTTTTACTGCCATGTACAAAAATTATAATATTCTGTGCTTATCCTCCTGTGATATCTCAATATAGAATAGGAAAAAGGATAAAGTTATCAGGGCAGACAAGGTAATCTCTTGCAGGGTTCTGTTTGACTCCCTCGGCTGTGCTGAATTACTCACCAAGGCACAAGGGGGCACCCATGGCTAAAGCTTTAATTATCCGTGAGGACCTGGGAGCCTCTGTGTCCCTCTGGATGTCCCCTTGCCCCCAGCAGGGCCCGGGCTGTGTCTGTCTCTGTGGTGGGGAGTGGATGCACATGGGAGAAAAGGCGAAAAATCAGGTCTTGGCAAAGTGAGAGCATTTCCAGTTCGCTTTCATAGGGAATGGAGGTGGAATCCTAAAACACTTCCCTATGTCTGAAGACTTAACTAAAGTCTGCTGAAGTAATGAAATATTAAGATAAGACCATCAAATAATCCTTTGGGGCATTATGCCTTTTTTTTTCTTTTTTTTTTTTTTTCTCCAGTCAATGTTTTAATCCTTTCTAGTTCATGACAAGTCTAGGACCAATTGCTAACAAGAGACAGTCCTTTATAATCAAAGACAGGTTCATATTTTTGCAGTTTAAGGATGGAATTAGATTTCTGGGATAAGAGTGAAGCTTTCTAGTGATTTTTTTAAGATGCTTGCAGGAGAACCTAGAACTCCACAGAGTTTTTACAGCTTACACCTTTGCTAGCAGTGGAAGCTGATGCCTGAGAAGTTCCCCTCCCTCTCCAACTACCTCTCTGCTTTCTACTCTTGTTCTCACCTGGCACGCAAGAAGCAAAAGCAGAGGTTAATAATTGCCTTTTTTTTTAACCAGTCTAATTTCTGCTGAGTGAGCAGAAACTCCCTAATTTGGAACAGGGAGGGAGGAATGTGCAAAGGGCAAGGAACTGTGGATGAGCTCCATGCTTCTCTCCACAGTCAGTGAACCTGTGGTGAAGCCAAGAGCTCCATCACAAGCTCTGCAGAAGGTCCAGTGGCTGCCTGGAGCTTTATGGCTTTGTGGCATCCCTGCTGTCCCCAGCACCAGAATTTCTGTGATGCTGGAATGAATTCTGTCTTTATATTTTAGTGGTTTTGTTTTCTTCTTTGTTGGTGTTCTTCAAATATTCTGCTTACTGTGAATGAGGTTTTCCCCAGAGGAGTGGGACAAAGATAGAACCTGATAGCTCTGTCAGGCCCTTTCCAAAAATAAAAAGGCAGATTTGTGGGAACTTTTTCCCTTCAGCACATGGCTGATGTGTGCAAAGCCTGCCATGCTGATGTGAAAACAGGGAATAATCACTGTGATGTGATGGCCTGGAGGGGTTACAATGAGTGTTTCTTTTGATGCTCAGTGCACTAAAAACCTGCTGTGCAGGGCTTGCTCAGCTTGTCCAGGTCTTTGGTTGCTCCTAAGGTTCTTCACCCATAAGGAAGGGAAGTGAGGTGGGATGTGAAAGGTGTGGCTTAAGAGAGGAGCTGGGGTTACTGTCCCTCCTTTCCCTCCTTTCCCTCCTTTCCCTCCTTTCCCTCCTTTCCCTCCTTTCCCTCTTTTCCCTCCTTTCCCTCCTTTCCCTCAGAATTTCAGTTGTGCAGTTTTGAGTGCTGGGAATGTTTTCTCTGCACTTATCCAGGTCGAGCACAAAGAGGTCCCAGTTGGGTGCTTGGAGTTCCTATAAAGTGTGGAATAATGGAAGGAGCCTGGATGAGCTGAGGCTTCTTCTGGTGCAATACAGTGGGAATATACTTTGCTGTATGCACACATGTCCTAAGGAAACTAATAATTTCTGTTGGGATGTGTGTGATATAAAAGCATGTTGAAAAGAAATAAATATGTTGCAATTCAAAGGATGTAGGGGAAAGATGTAAATAATGTGAAAAAGGTTAACACAATGATGCAGAAGTGAGGAAGAGTCATCTGTTAAAGCAGCCACAGGTATTGCAAGTCCAGGAGGAAGGTGCAAGGTCTATTTTGAGCCTCCCAAATCCATTGTGAATATCTCTTGCCATGGAATCTCTGACCTCTGGTAAATCCCGGTCAGTGCCTGCTCTGAGATGCTCCAAGCAGGAAGAATCTTGCAGATCCTGCAGCTGCCAAGGCTCATCCTGAGGAAACACCTGGGAAGTGTCAGGCTGAAATGCAGACAGTGGGAGCACCTGAGAGCCTGAGGTGACCCCCTGGATCTGTCCCAGAATGGAGGAGAGGGAAATGCAGCTCCTTTAGGCAGAGGGCTCTGTTTGGGAGGGTCAGACACCCAGAGCACATCCAGCACAGGAGGTTCAGCAGGAGCACCACAGGCTGGCAGCAGGAGGCACAGACTGTGCAAAATTGAGCTGGATTTGCTGTTTTGTGTGAAAGTCTCTTTCGTTCCAGAGCCTGGCTTTGTCCCCTGGCTAAAAGGAGGGAGGAAAGGCAGGAGCAGGAATCTTCCAAACCCAGCCAAGGCATTTTCAAGGCAGTTGCTCTTGTCCTGCCCCCTCCCTCCCTCTGACAGCAGTCAAACCAGGGAAGCATCCAATTGTTTTGGGGGTGATTTGTAAGGAGGGAAGAGAGCATCACCTTGGCAACAGTCTTGGAAATGACAGTGACCTTAGCTTGTGCTGAAGCACTGTGCTTTTGTGCCTGCTTCATGCAAGAGAAAAAGGAGGAATCTCAAATCATAAGATCGAATGACAAACACTGAGCATCATTTTATTATTGTTGTACAGTCAGAAGGAAAAAGTAAGGGATAAATAGAGAAGATGGGCAACCTCTTAGTGTATCTAATTATTAATTTTTGGTGTAGGAAACCCTTTGCTATGAATAGGATAATTTCTGGATGCAGATGAGTAGTGCTTTTGGAAACAGGGGGTTTTTCTCTGGGATCACGAGTTACAAAAGTGGAAACACCTTGGCCCAGTCATTTTTGAAGTCTTTGACATTTGTGTGTCTTCCTCTGTCTGTGTTTACAAACTGAGATTAAGAGTTTAGTTTCCACTCTGTTACTGAAAGCTGGGGTTTAAGAGCCTTTAAACTAACCAAAGACCCAAAATCCCCTTGCCAAAGGCAGGTCTGAGTTCAACATGACTTTAGAGTGGGCTGCTCTCCTTTCCCCTCCTGGCTTCCATCCCAATGCAAAATGGGGGTCCAAAGCCTTGCCTAATTTTTCTTTCTCGTTTTCCTCAAAATTCAAAAGCAAGTTGGGCAGGGTTTAATGTGTTCCACCCCTTAGTTTATTTAAAGCCCATCTTGCTCACATTTCAGTCAAGCTTAGCAGAAACTCACCCCTTGGAAACAGGATCATGACGTGCCAGACTGGGGGTTTCAGCTAAGATTGGCTTGTTTGACTTTTCCCTGGATGCAGTGACCCAGTTCCTCTGTTCTCCCTCCCTGATGTGAGGAGAGTGAAGGCCACTTGAAAGAGAAAGCTTTGAACCTTGCCTGATTTCCAAAGGGTCCCTCCCAAACTGTTTGCATTGGCTTCTCCTTGTTTCTTACCTTCCTGTGCTCCTTGTGAGCCCACTCTGAGAATAGCCTGTGCAAACACAAAAATAATAATATAAATTAATTAATTCTTTTTTTAAGCATCTTTTTATAGTTGAGCTGGAAGGATTAATGGCAAATTCCTGTAGAGTCAGCACTGTAACAGCTCTGGTTACTGAGCAGCAAGCCTTGAGCAGGTCAGGCACCTTTTCCTTGTCTGTCCTGGACACTGCAAAAGGCTCATCCAAATGCACCCTTCATTTCATGACACAGGCAGCCTGTGGTACTCTAGAAACATAAAAGCCTCTAGGAGCCTAACTTTTACAAATTATTCCCAAGATCCCAATGTAACCTGAAGTACTAAATCATTCTGAAGAAGGTGTTCAAGGCAGTGAGCACAGCAAGGTTCTCAAACTTGACTCTTTCATTTTTCCTTCTAGAAATATAAATAACTGCCAACACCTTTTTTTCCTCTGAATGAGAAAATGTTACACACATTCCCAAGCTTTAGGAAATCTCTATTCTTGCACACACCTTAGAATTACTAACAGAGAACAGATCCTGCACCACTGCTCCCTGGCTGAGAAAATGCAAGGACTAAACCCAGCTGTTGATGCTCTGCATCACCACAGGCTGTTCCCAAACCCTGCATCCTGCTGGCTTTGGCACTGTGGGACAGGTGACACTGTTAGGAATCTCCTTTTTCTTTTGTGCAGCTCCTTGAAGGCTCTCCAGTCCCACCTGCAGTCTTTAGAGACCTGTGGAGACACCTGGGACTGTTTCTCACCAGCACATTTAACATCTGGGGATGTTTTGTTAGAATGTCTCTTAGGGCCTTACAGGCATAGCAGACCCCAGTTCTTGGCACATCTGTGTTCAAACAACTGCAGCAACCACAGCAGGCTGGATTGGCCTTCCCAGACTCCTCTTCCTTGCTTTTCTCCTCTGCCTGATGCCTGGAAATCCTGCTGTGCCTCCCTCAGACTGCACTGGGAAATCTGAGATGCAGGGAAGGCAACCAGAGCTGGCAGAACTGGTTGGTTGTGGTTCCTGCAGTCCATGTTCAGGGGGGTGTTGCCAGCAGCATGCTCTCCTTGCCATATTATTTACATTTGTGCTCAGCATGTTCTTCCCTGGCTCCAAGAACAAAAGCCTGCTGGTATGGATGGGTGACAATGCATAGCTTTGTTATTAGAATTGGGACTTTTCCTGCTAGGACTCTTGCATTGGAAATAGCATCCAGTGATTAATCTCCTGCTTGCTTTGTTCTTTTTATGACCAAGGGATTGGCTCATGGAGGACCTCTGCTTTTTTGGAAGGGCTTTGCAAGGTTGATTAATCTGTAGTAATAGTGGCTGGAGTGACCAGAGTTTCTATAGTGACCAGCTGGAGATAAGAAAGTAGTGTCAAGTGGTAGTTGCTGAAGATGCTGGATGCCAAAATTGCAAACTGTGTTTTGAAACAGACCAGCCAAGCAAAAGAGATCTGTGGCTCCACAGTCAGCTTGGACCTGAACGTCCTCTTTGTTTGGCTGAACAAAACCCAGATAAACAAAACACTGAAGGCAATTAGCTTTGTTTGCTTGCCTTTGTCTCCCCTTCTTCCAAATCATTGTAAAATTAGGAATAATGCCAGTGAATTCTGTAGCTATTCAGTGGACAAAAGCTGGTGCACAGGAGAGGAGAAACAAATAAGTATAATACTGCTGTTTTCAATAACCAGCCTGCTCAGTTTTAGCTTTTCCTCCATTTACTTTCTCTCTTCTAGATTTAAGGAGATTTATTTGATCACTCTTGTAAATGGAAGCACCAAGCATTTGCTGTAACCATGGGATCTGTGTTGGTACCACACTTCTCCTGGGAAGGTCTCTGCTTCCCAGTCTCCTTTCTTCAGGAGTTTTCCATCACATCTTGGTTGTACCTGGGGCTGCAGATGCCATCTGTGACTCAGAGGGTCAATGAGAGCATGGGATGGGCACAAGGCCATGCTGCTAAGTGACAAATTTCCAGGGTGTACATGCCCTGGAGTTCAGAAAAGGGTTAATTCCGACCTTTCCCTTGTCACAAAAGCTTTTTGTCTGCCCTGTGGGGGCCGGCAGGGGAGCTGCTCCCATCCAAGCTTGTGGCAGGAGCACACCCTGCATGGAGCAGGGGTGGAATCCCAGTGGCTGCTGGCAGGGGGGCAGTGCCATGAGCTGCAGGTGCCAAGGCAAAGGCAACATCTCTTGATGGAAAAAAACACGAGTGAAGGGAATTCAAACCTGCCTGAACTTGCTTTCCTCGTAGCCTCATGCTCCACACAGCCCCAGTCTGCCATGGAGTGCAGCCTTGGTCTCTCCATCTTCCCTTGGACTTTCTGACCCTACAGCCCCATGGAGAGGGGCAGGACCTGAGTGTGAAACAGGTTCCTGCAGTCAGCAGTTTATTCCTACAGGTCCTAAAGCTTCCCTGTGGGTTTTGCAGGAACCCCTCGCTGTGGCCTACATGGGAATCTGTTGGCAGTGCTGGGAGCCCGGCCCGGCCAGGCCACAGTGCAGGTGATGTGAGCAGTGCCCTGGGGCAAAGGCAGCCCGGGTGGAAAAACCTTCCCCATGGCCTCAGAAAACAGCCTGTCCTTTGTGGGGACAGCCACAGGGACCTCCCCTGCTGGGGCAATGGAAATGGAAGAGGAGCTTGGGCTGGGTTGTTGCAGGGGGCTCTGTGCTTTGGCTCCCAAGCTCTGGCCTGTGACAGTGAGCCAGGTCCTTGCTCTGCCCTTCCCAGGCTGTCACAAGGTCGTGCTGTGGGTCTGACCTGAGGGGGTTCTGTGTGAGCAGCACACCAGGACAGCCCCTAAATCACCGGGACCCTGCCCTCAGAGTGCTCAGCCCCAGCCATGCAGGCACATCCAGGATCCCTCAGAGGGAAGGATGCTCGGGAGGCTCCCTGGGAGCACCCCAGAGATGCTTCACCTTTTCTAACCCTTTCTAATCCTTCTACCTTTTCTAACCCTTTTAGCATCTCTGTAGGCACACAGCCTTTGATGTGGCTGCAGCTCTTGGGGTGTGGAGTCTGCTGCACCATTCCTTGGGGATCTGGGAGCAGACAGGGATGGGGGACAGCAGTCAAGGCATTTGCTAATTCCAAGGGGTGTCACACCTCTCTCTGCAAAGCCTTCCCTCCACCCAGCACCTTTGCTATAGGTCCCCAGGAGGGTGGGGTGCACCCATGTGGGCTGGGAGCAGCACAAATGCATTCAAAATGCAGAACACAGGGATTGGATCCCACAGCAGAGACAGGAGCTCCTCCAGGTCTTTCCCTGGAGAAAGGGGTACCTTGTGCAGCCCCACTTTATGGGGGATAAATCCCCCTAAGGAAACCAGTGGGATGAGAGCAGCAGCCCCATCAGTGTCCCCTCCAGGAGGGGATCAGGACCTGTCTCTGTGCCCCACTGCAGTAACCAGCTGCTGAGGTGGTTTGATGTTTCTACCTTCACTTTGTGTGGTTATTTCGGGCCAAGGGAAGATTGGGCCTTCAGTGGGTGTTTGGAATGTCAATAACTATAATTAAGCCTTTGTGGTTCTCTTGCAAACTCTGGAATCTATAATTTTCAGCAGAGTCCCCTCCTAGCATCGCTGCGGGGAAAGGGGGTCTTTGTTGGGCTAAAAAATAGAAATAATTTTTTTAATCAAAGCTATAAAATAAAATGCTAATCAGTGGCATTTACAAATATTTAAATTTAATGTTATTTCCCCTTTAAAGAAGGAGGGAAATAGAAATCTTGGCATTTCTTGCTGTCTTTCAACTACTTTGGGGCGAGTTTTACCCAGAAGCTAGTTTGTTCCTGTTGTTTAATAATTGCATGTCAGGGAAAAAAAGTAAAAGCCAGCTCAGGATGAAGAGGTGAAGGATACAGAGAAACTTTATTTTCTGCACAAGGTCCCTTTGCTGAATATGTGCACAGGACAGGAGAGTTTTCCAGCAGCTCCCAGAGCAGCAGTGTCAAGGGCAGGGATCCCTGGGCTCTCCTTGCTTTGCTTCTCACTGGGATGGGAATGGGACAATCACAAACAGCCTGGTTTCACTTTCTGAAGTCGGGGTGATGATTGCAGCTCCCAGAGAACGCCCTCGTTCAGAATTAACCCTTCGTGTACCTGCAGCTCTCTGTACTTGGGCTGGGAGTTGAGGAAAGCTGCTTGGGGGGGAAGAATCAAGGATCACAGCAATGTTGCAAAGGGCTTTTAGGATGTGATGATGAAAGGCACGTTAGGGACATCAAAGTGAGGGGGTTTTGTGCTAATGGCTGTTTGGGGTGTTGTTTTGAGAAAGGCAGAGGGGAGAGCCTCATTACCCACATCAGTTAATGACTGTTGGCCTTTTAATTACGAGGGGTCAGGTGCAAATACTGAACCTGCTCCGTGCCTGGGGCACAGCCACTGGCAGGAATATTAACAGAGCATTGCTGCTTATTCAAGGCTTTTGGAGGTGGGAAATAGAAATAGTCTCATTTATCCCATTTGCTGATTAATGCAAGTTTTGCAGTGAGTTTTGGTCTGGTTTGTGTGCTAAATGTGGGGTTTGGTGAGAAAAGAGTCAAAGCTGTTCAGAGAGGAGCATCTCAGGATGCACTGAGCAGTAGAATGAGATTAAAAGTTGCCCTTTTTAAGCTAAACAAGAAATAGTTTAATCTTAGCTCATAATGAGGAAAAGTCAAAGAAAAGCCATATAACAGAAGCAGGGCAGGTGTTCAGGCTCTGAAGGGAGATTACAATGATAAAACATAAACTTTGTTTACCTGTGGTGAGTTTGCCACTGGAAAAGTTTGCTGATGACACACAAATGAGAAGTTCCATGTGAAGAGGGATTTGACTGTTTTCTAAGAAACTGGAGAGTAAACAGCATTTTTTCCTTGGTTTTTGGAGTGTAGAACTTGACCCTGAGCTAACTCTGGTCAGTGACAAGGCTCTTCAATCCCACAGAGTCTGGGAGAATGGGAAATGGGAATAAAAATGTCCTGATTTGGTCTGTACAAGGGCTCCTCTACAGTGATGCCACTGGATGCTGCAAATGAGAACTTATTCCCTTGGCTACATTTCTGAAATTTCACTGAACACAGAGTCATGGAATGGACTGGACCTTTGAGGATCATCTCACTGCACCCCCTTTTTTTTTGTTTTTTGATCCTGTGAAGCTGCTCTGATGGGCTTTGTACAGTACAACTGCATTCAAATTACAGATTTTTTTTTTTTAATCCCAAAGATATCCCAAGCTCTGAAAACAAATAAGCAAACAGAGTCCCCTTCCATGAAATCCTGATTCACCTTTCTAATTTTATTTCCCTCTTCTTGGGGGGGTGGGGGGAGTGGGATTTATTTCACCAGTGGGTGTATAAATATTGACTTGTTTTGTTTTTTTTTTTTTAGGAGCAGAGACACAACCAGGTCTCTTATTAGTTCTTACCCAAACATCAGTAAATACAGCCTTTCTGCAATGGGCTCTGTTTGGAGAGCTTTACCAAATACTATTGCTGTTGAAGTAGAGAGAGTGAGAGTGTGCAGATGTGGAGAAGTGTGTTTGCAGGAAGAAAAAAAAGCCTATTAGCTTTGAAGCAGATCTCTATACTCTGGGTTAACACACTGAGTATGTCAGAAGAGACCTTCTCTGTGGAAATGGGCTGTGATTCTGCTTTATGTGTTAACAATTTGAGTGAAGTATGAAGAAATCGAGCATTGTTCTGCTCTAAGTGGCACAGATTGCATTTCAGTCAGTGCAGATAAAGCACCAGGAACTGTCTGCTCTGCTCCAGGAGATGGATTTGAATTGCATGTTTAATCAGCAGGGCTTTTTTATTTATTTTTTTTTCACACAGGCCTTTACAGCCAGATAAAACTGAGTGGTCTCTAATGAACTGTGCCTCTGGAGGATGGCAGGTTGTGCTGAATGTAAAACTGGTTGGGAAATAGATTTACACTTGCTCCTGCATGAGGGGCTGCTGCCAGCTGCAGTAATAACAGCCACTGGCAGTGCTGGGTGTCTGAAGGTCTTCAACCTCTTTACACATAAGATGATCTATATCACAAGCTTCACTTTAGAGACAAGAAAATAATGGCACAAAAGCAGTGGTTTAAGTTGCTTCAGGTCACCCTGCAGGTCACTGGAGCAGTGAGAGCCAAACCTGAGCCCTGCTGGGATCTGGGTTAGTGTGTGAGCTGTTGTTCAGGCAGGGCAGAGCTGCCTGCTCAGCCCCAGGCACCCAAACAACCTCCAAGGAAGGAGGAGACCCCTCTCTGCACCTCAGCACTTCTCATCACAGCAGTGGAGAGCAGCTGCTCACAGAAATAGCTCAGCACCATTGCAAAAGGAAACAGAACTGTAGCAGTGTGTTGTGGCTTAGATTAGAGTCAGCAATTCCTTGATATGGCTGGGTCATATTTTAGAGCTACTCTGATTACACAAACCAAACTGCAGCTGCTTTTTGTTTTGGATACCTCAGGATGTAGCAGAGTACAGGCTTTTGCTTAATACACAAGTGTGTGTTTGTGCCTCATCCTTGTCACTGCTGAAGGAGCTTTTCTGTTGTCATTAGTGAGCCCAGTGCAGGGTGGAGCCTAAGAAATTCTCATCTCAAATCTGTCTAGTCCTTCACTTTGCCTGGACTTATCATTTCCACTTCAGCTTCTTCCTGCAGGTATGATTTCCCTTTGCACAGTGAACTGCTCCCACAGGCTTGCCCAGCAACAGGACACAGGGTTATCTTCCTACAGCAGTGGGAAACAAAGAATATATCTTGTTTAGTCAGTAGAAAAACTGCCTTTTGGATTTAAATATTATTACCTTAACCTTTTGTTATGACCAACATTTGCTTTGATGTTTTCTAAGCTCTTTTTCCTCTTCCTTCCCCACTGAAACTACTCAGAATCTGAGTCAGGCTTAGTTTCTGTCTGGCACAAAACCCTTGTCCCAGGCACTTGTAGCACACTGCCTTCTCTTGAAGGCCAAGATCTTGTACTGATTTCCATCTCCCTTTGAACTCTGCCTTGAGGCTGCCTGGGTGTGCCATGAGCTCCAGCTGCCACCAGCACTGTGTTCTCACCCTTAGGCTTGTTCCTCATCCTCACAGCAAGCAGCATCCCTGCTCCAGAAGGACCTGGAGTGACTCCACAGCCAGTACCTTCCCGTGTTTGCTGCCTGCAGCTCCCAAATCCTTGTCCAGAGTGTTCAGAGCAGGTCAGGTTCATCTCTCCTGCATCAGGTGTGTGTTGTGGGTGCAGGGCTGTGGCACAAGCACTGAGCCACACCTGCAGCAGTGTCACTGGGATATCCAGAACTCTGCCAGACCACACTGGGACTGGGCACTGCTGCCTAAAGCCATAAGGGCTGTGCATGTGTGACCTGCAGAACTCAGACTGAAATATTACACACTGCTGTGTGCTCCATGCCATGGTAAATTGCTGTCATAGCAGCAGCAACCACAGTGGCAGTTGTCCTTTTGTCCTTAATGTGCAGGAAATTATTGAGATCAGCAGGCTGGTGTGACTCCTTTGCTGAGGGGGAAGGCACTCTCAGGGTGGTTGTGTTTCATGAAGGAGAGATAGGCTGTCTCTTTAGAGAGCTCATGTTACCTGCACTCATCCAGGACAGCTCTCAACCATCCCCATGAACCCGTGGCATGAACAAGCTGCTTTGCACACTGGTGGGAAAAGTGCTTGTGCTTGCTGATGCACTGCTGCATTTAACTAGCAAACCTCCAGACAGGGAGAGCTGCTCCTCCTGTGCAATAGCCCAGGGCATTTCATGGTGAATTATTTTTTTGCCTCCGTGGTAAAAGGGGGAAACGGATCTTGGAATTCTTCTGTTCAAATGTAGGATCACCACACTGTGCCACAGGCAGCGGAACAGCCTGGGCTGGTGTTTAGGCTGGAGAACACAGCTCAAGCTGGCTGGTGGTGTTGATTCTCTTGTGTTTTCCACCAGCACCAGTGACTGAATAGGTCCTAAACCAGGGAGAACACATGGACAAACAGGGAAACAAAGGGATGTTCACAAAACCAGGCAGTCTTTGTCTGATACCTTAAAGGCAGTCAGGATTTAGGGACTGTAATATCTTCCTGTCAAAGCCTGGTGATGCATTACCCTGTTGGGGCTCACCTGTCAGCCCAACGCTGCTGCTGCCATCAGCTGAGCAATCACCTCACAGCCATCCTGTAAAACTCTCCAAACACCTAAATGGGAGGGCAGGACAGAGCTGTAATCAGCAGGCAGCCTTTCCATGGGGAGGGTGGGTTTGGACTCGTGTGGCTGCATTGTGTTCCCTTTCATTCCGATGGAAAAGGGCTCCATTTAATGATTAACAGCCATTCCCACCTCTCGGCTGGCTGGGCAGCCCCAGTGATATGGTGTACTTGGAAAGCACAGAAAGATCAGTCTCTGCCAGACGTGGCATCCCTACAGCACCGGCCAGGAGACAAAAGCCTTTAGTGTTCCCAAAAAGAATTTAAAACATTTTACATCAAAAGGCTGCAGAAGTTCAAACATGTCACCGGCAGCCGGTGGCACAGGACAGGAATGGCTTTGTCAGGAAGGTTGTGGAGAGGAGGGGAATAACACTGAGCAGCAATTTCTGTTGCATACATGATTTTCAAGCTTTCTGTACATCTCCTCTATAATTAATACCTTCCATAGTGCACTGGGAACAAGAAACACAACCCACAGCAGCTTTTGGATCATGAATAGCTGTCAAACAGCAAACCCTAAAACCAGGAGTGCTGCATGTTCTGCTCCTCTGCAGAAACCTCCTAATCCTGCAGTGATGGCTGAAGCCAGAGAGACCAAATTAGGAGCATCCATTGACCAGATCCCAGCTGGGCCAGCTTCTGCCTTCCTTGAGATCTTGACCCTGCCATGGATGGTGAGACTTCTCAGCAGGCAGATGAAGCTCTTCAGGAGGTTTCTGCTCATGGCCAGGTCCCTGCAGCGTAGGGAACACTTTAATCCACGGCTTGAACTAGTGCCAGTCACTTGAGCAGAGCTCATGGATGTGAGAAGCACCACGTTAAATGCAGGATCTGAATAGAAAAGTCGTGTAGGGATTAGCAAATCCTACACAGGGAATTACATACCTGAGAGAGCACTGCAGCCAAGTATGGGGAGAAAAAGGGATAGAAATGGCTGCTTTGGGAGAAACATCTCGGTGCCAGCCCAGCAGGCAGGGATCAGCCGCAGCCCCGGGGCTCTGGCTGATGCTCGCAGCTGAGTCAGCACCGTTCCCGTCCCTCCTGTGCCCTGCCGGGGGCCGTGCCTGTGTGTGGGCTGGCAGGAGCCCCACTCCTGTGCCTGGTGAGTCTCCTGTCCCTGCCGGGCTCACAGGTGTGGCTCCAGCCCTGCCCGCTGCCCTGCTCCGTGTGATGTGTGTTGGAGGGTCCGTGTGATGTGGGGCAGCAGAGCTCTCCCACCATGGTTTGGGTTTTTTTTGAGGGAAAGGGGGTTTACTAAATATTTGCTGCATTCAGACGAGAGAAAAAGGTAGAAATAAGCAGGAGAATCGCTGGCACATCACCCTGCATGGCAGGGCTGCTCCCCGCAGCCTGCTTCCCTTCTCCCGCGGCTGCAGCAGCTCTTAGCCAGGAACCAGGTTTAGATACCCCAGGCTGGGTGTGGATCCCCAGCCCAGCAGGGAGTGAAAGGCTCTTTATCCCACCTTTCCTTCGCGTGTTTGTTTGATCCCTCCCACAAGTTTTTCCGGTGCCGCGGTTTTCACTTCTGCCCGGTTATGCCACGGTTTTTAAACCTGAATGGAGTATTTATCTAAATATATCCAAACGCATCCCTATAATTCCTTGCGAGTTCTGGGGGCAGGGAGTGATCCGGGATACTTTTTGGACTTGGGCAAAGGTGCAAACGATTGAAGTGTAATTCAGTGTCCTCCAGGCCAAGCCAAAGTGGGCTGGTCGGTCCGGGCTGGGCGGGGATCGCTCTGCCCCGCGGAGCCGGGCCCTGAGTGTCACACGGGGCGGCTGTGCCACCGCTCCCAGGTGCCTCCACACTCTTCTCCAAGAGGAGCAAAGAGACAAAATTCTATTAATGAGAGCCTTGATGCTTAACCGAGCTACAGCTCCTGAGGAGAGGTGGGTACTGGTTCTTCTGGAAAGTGGCTAAATACGGTGAATATTTAAGATGCTGTATTTATTCAGGCTGTAATGACATGCTGCTTTTTTGAGAGAGTGTGTTCTGTCAAAAGCAAGTGTTCTGTTCCGTGTTCCCCATGTCCTCCTCCCCTCTACTTTTTTTTTTTTTTTATTTTTTTGGCTAATTCAACTACTCAATTCCAATTCCTTTTTTTCTTTTTTTTTTCCTTTTTCTTGTTTCGTTGCTGTGCCATTTTACTTTGGTTTATTTAGTGTTTTAAAATGGCTTCTATTTAAATTTGGAAGGGAAGAAAAATAAATCTGCTAAATATATTTCTATTCAGATCATATGTTGTGGCTTTTCTCTTTTTGAAGAATGAGGTCTAATTTTTGAACCTGAATTCACTTGGCACAAGTCTTGACTTCAGCAATGTTGGGTTTCCTTTTGTTTTAAAGTAATTCCCTTTTTCCTACTGCTGGGATACATTTATGTCTTCGTGCTAGCAAAGCTTTTAGGCATGTGTTTGGTTTGAAAATGTTCATCGGAGCAAATATGGGCAGAGGATTTGAGGATGAGGCTTTCAGTGAGTTTTATGGTGGTCCTTGGTGAGATGATGTGGACCTGAAGCATCATCAGTCCTTTCCCAGCCACCCGTGCACATCCACTTTGGAAAAGTCTTTGCAAAAAGATGCAGCACATCATTTTCCTTTCCTTTTTGTCCCTCTCTCTGAAAAGCCAGGCCTTGTTCCTTTCTGAGTAGGGTGGGGTCTGGTTTTTTTTGGTTTTTTTTTTTTATGGAAATGGATTTTACTAAATATTTGCTCCATTCAGAAGAGAGAAAAGGTAGAAATAAGCAGGACAATCTAAGGTGTATTCAACAGCAGAGGGATTAACCCACAATTATTTGCAAAGCTGAGGGTTTTTTTAATTGATTAAAGCTTTATCTTAAACACTTCAGCATGGCTAGAATATGTTTCTCAGTGAGGAATGTGTGACTGAGAAACATGGAAAGAACAGCTGGGGGAAAAAATAGCTAAGAAAAATAGAGATTTTTATGGTGTTTCTGACAACTGTGTCACTGCCTGTTGTCCCTGAAGTCACAGCCCTCAAAGCTGGACTTTTTGGGTCATCTGAGTTCCTGGGCTTTCAGAGGGGTTTGAGACACATTTTTCTGTGAATAGGAACTTTTGACAAGTATCTGGATGTGTAACTTAGCTGCACCCTTCTGAGAAGGTTTTCTGGAGGACAGAGGAACTGTGAGGCTGTTAGTTAACCCCAGCCCCAACGCTGCTCATTTGAAATTGTTTTCCTGTCTCTACTTAAAGCTTCATCTGCTATAGCAAGAAAGGAAGCAAAATGTAGATGCTTCAGAGCAAAGGTATGAATAAAATCTTCTGCCTATAGAAACTGGGAGATGGAAAACCACAGCTCCAGCAGGCAACCACAACTAAACCAAATATATGCATTAAGGGAGAGAAGCCCTTAGCATGCATGGTAGCAGAAGATGTCGTATAGGAGATCTGATTTATGGTGGAAACCTCAACTTTTGGCCACGCTCTGAGGTCAGGTTTTTGAGTAAAGCCTGCATTGCTGAGTCAGGCCAGTGGGTCCTTGAATCTTCTGGTCTGAACGTGGTGATCACTCCCCTCTAGCCTTGAGTTCAGGTACTTGGTGGCTCGATGTGGGGTCGTGTTTGTGGCTGTGTATTTTTCATGGGGAGTGTGTAAGTTTAATGCCCATGCCCAGCTTTGAGGTGCTTCAGCCCTTTCCCATCCCAGGGGATAATGCAGCAAGATATAGAACACCTTTGTGGAGGGAGCCCCTGGGGTGGCTCAGCTTTGATGGCAGACCCACACTGGGGTCTCAGATCTGTGCTGGGTGCTCAGCACCTCTTAGGACCTGCCCTGTGCCCTTCAGCCCTGTCCCCTTGCCCTGCAGCCTCATCCCCTTGCCCTGGGGGTCCCCTTGCCCTGCCGCCCTGTCCCCTTGCCCTGGGGGTCCTGTATCCCCTGCAGCCCTGTCCTCTTACCCTGGGGGTCCTGTAGCCCCTGCAGCCCTGTCCCCTTGCCCTGGGGGTCCCTTTATCCTGCAGGTCTGTCCCCTTACCCTGCAGCCCTGTCCCCTTGCCCTGGGGGTCCCCTTACCCTGCAGCCCCGTCCCCTTGCCCTGGGGGTCCTGTAGCCCTTGCAGCCCTGTCCCCTGCCCTGCAGCCCTGTCCCCTGCCCTGCCGGTGACCACGCAGCCCCTGCCCCTCATTGCTCCCCTCCCCTGCTGGTGGGGTGCCCCGGGTGCCCCCCTGCCCGCCGGCAGCGCTGATCCTGCCCCTCGGAGGCTGGATCTCTGCTCATTAGCTGCTGTTTGCTGAAACCGGATACCTGGGGCACCCCCGCCAGCCCGGAGTCCCCGGGCTGCAGCTATTTAAAAGGACAAGGGCAGCCTTGGAACTTCCACCTCTTTCACATCCATGTCCCTCCCAGCGCCCGCTCCCCACCGCCCTTCTCTCCCGGATCCCCGCAGCATCCATGACCCACGAGTGGAGCGACGGCCCGAGGGGGACGAGCCCGCGCCAGCCCCGGGGAAGGATTACCTGCTGAATTTGGGGGGACCCCCGAGAGCCCCGGCTGGCTCCGGGCCCCTCACCCCGGCCGCCTCTCCCGGGCTCGCAGCGCAGGAGACACCTTGAAGGGGAAGGAGGGAGGAAGGAGCTTTGTTTGAGTTTTCCTTTTTTCCTCTTTTTTAATTTTTTTTTTTTTTTACATTGTTATTATTATTTTTTAAGAAGTAGCAATTGCCGTGAGCTGCTGGGACAAATGAATGCCCACGGCCATGGGGTTGCACGGAGATGCTGCTCAGCCTCTCAGCTCGCTGCAGAGTAAGTGCCCGAGGCAGAGGCGCTGGAGGGGAGGGAGCAGGGCAGGGGCACCCAGGGGTGCCGGGAGGAGCTGGGACCTCCCTCACCTGCCTCAGGGAATGCCGTGGAGCTGCTCTGGACAGCAGGGACCTGCCCTGGGGCCCCACGGCTGGCTGGGTGGGACTTTGGATGAGGAGGGGAAGCAGGGATGAAGGTTTCATCCGCATGTGGAAGTCCCCTCTCCTGCCAGAGCTGGCCAAGAGGATTTGGGATCCAGCTTGTTCTGGTGGACCTCGCATAGGGAAAGTCACTGCCCCTCCGGGGTGCAGATCCCATCCCTCGGTGCTGGGACGAGAGGGGCTCTGGAGATGCCCTGGGGAAGCAGAGCAGCTCAAGGAGGGGAACAGGGGCATGGGGGACTTTTCTCCTCCAAGCCTGAGTCCCATCCACAGGCTCCCAGCTGCCTGCACCAAGCGCTGATCCCAAGGGAAAAGCCATGTCAGGTACTTTGTAAGGTGGGTCCAGGCTGGTTTGGGGCTCCTGGCCCTGGACAGGTGAGTGCAGGGGGCTGCAATTTCCATCAGCAGCCTCCCCAAAGAAGGGCCTGTGCTTCCCTCCCTGGAACCCTGACGGGGTCTTCAATTCTTTCCCCGCAGTTCTGGCCAAAAGAGTTTCTTTTTTTTTTTTCCCTCCCAAATTATTTATTTATTTTGTATAATTTCTCGTAAATGCTTCGCTATTACAGAGGAGGGCAGCAGAGAGAGGCAGTAAGGACATCCTTAAATAATTTTCATTTCTCAAAATCTGCCTTTTCCTCTTCTCTCTAAGTCCAGAGGAGAGATCCTTGGGGGGTGGGAGGCACATCTGCATTGCAAATAAAAATAATAATTACAACCACCAACCAACCAACAACAAAAAATGTAACAGCTAAGAAAAAACACTTGAAATCACGGACTTTGGGAATCAGAGATCACAGAAATTGCACTATTTATAAGGAGAGGAAAAAAAAAGGCAAGAAATCCAGCGACCATGGGCCAGCCTGGCTTCCTAGAGTGTACTTTGTGTTCTCTCTCCTTTTTCCAAGGTAATTGCAGTCTGCCGAGAGGGAGTTAAATGGGATTAAAAGATCTGTGTAAGCAAAAGGACCCAGAAGAGAAGGAGGAAGGAGTGAGCCGTCCGGGCCAGGGGTGTCTGTGACACAGCCGAACCCCTTAGCGAGGCAGAGAGCCGAGCTCCTGGGAAGGATGTACCCACAAACCGGCTTATCCCCCGATTTCTGATGGATTGCCGCAAAAATTGCCCGAAAGAGACAATGCACTAAACGTGATGGAGCCGGAATCAGAGCCGGTCTCCAGACTCAGAGCTACAGCGGCAGGCAGGGGGTGAGTACAAACTCCGCTACTCCCGGCGCTGGGGAAGGGAATCCCGGGCGGGCTGGGGGTGCCGGGGAGCCGCGGGATTTGGGAACGGGGTGGGGGAAGACATTCCTCTGCCAGGGGATGATGTGAAAACTCCTGCTCTGGAGAGGAGAACGGGCTGCGAGCCGGGAGGCCACGCTTGCGGAGCGGGAGAGGGGGAAATGGGGCTGCGGTGTGCGGGGGAAAGGCGGCGGGACGGCCGGGGGAGCCCCCCAGCCCCCCCCAGCCCCACGCACCGGGAGAGGGGCTCCCAGCCCCGGGGGTGCTCCGGGAGGCGGTGCAGCCCCCGGGCAGATGCAGGAAGGGGCGAGCCGCTGCCCCTCGCAGCCCTCACCCTGCCCGGCACGGGGGGGTCCCAGCCCCTCCTGGGAGCAGCGGTGCCGCTCCTCACCCTGTCCCCTCGGGGACACGGGGACACGGCTGGTGCTGCGGGAGGTGGGAGAGCCCGGAGGGCTGAGGCACGGCGGAGGTGCGCGGTGGCAGCTCTTCATGTGCTCGGCACACACAAAACGCTGCTCCCTCTCCATCCGTGTATGAAAAGATCCCGGCACACACCCTGCCCGTCCCACTTCTCCCACGGCTGGGGCCAAATTTTACTGTTTTCATTGTTCAACGCGCTGTTGTTGTTGGTTTTGTTGTTGTTGTTGTTATTTTCCTGGGAACCCGCAAAGGGTTAATCCCGCTGGCTGCGTTGTCGGATGTACTGATGATTTACCGACACTCCCTTGGAAAGGCTGGGATTCTTCTGCCTGGCAGTTTGAAAAAGTTGTGTACAGGATCCCTGTGCTCGGCTGGGCTGGGAGATGGGGGAAAGAGGGGGAACGGGGCGAGGGGATTTGGGGGCAGCCCCCCTCCACCGGGGTCATCCTGCCGCCGCCCCTCTCCTGCAGCCGGAGGTGGATGAATGTGCAGTTCCCTTTGGAGGCACAGCTTGTGCGTGGAGTTACACGGAGAGCCCAGACCCCTTCCCAGGGGCTGCAGCTGCTCTCCTTGACGAGTTTTCGGTGTGTTTATATACTCACAAGGGCTGGATCTCGGCGTTTTAGGGTTCTTGTGGTGTGGGGGTTTTGTTTGGGTTTTTGGTTTGTTTTTTTTTTTTTTGCGGAGATGTGGCTGTGGCGTGTCTGGAGCCGCCGGTAACTGCAGCATCTCCCAGTTACACCTTTTTAGCGCTGGGCATGGTCTGGGAGAGCCGCCTGGGACCGTGCAGGGGTGGCAGGCGTCAGAAAGGGAGCAGTCCAAGGGGGAACAGACAGATAAAGGTTCCTTTGAAAGAGCACGAGCAGCGTGTCACGGCGAGGGGACGGGCTCCGGTCTGCAGCGACACTTGGCACCAGGCACAGCCCCTGACAGAGCACCGCCTGCTCCGCCCGGCCGAGGGCTTGGCCGTGCTCACGCTGCCCATGGGGACAGCGAGATCCTGCCCAGGTGCCGGGTCCTGCCCAGGACAAACCGGAGCCGTGTGAGCGCAGGTTTAGGCAGGAGGGACCCAGGAGCGGGCAGCGAGGCTCCCGGCCTGCCGGGGATCTGTGCCTGGCTCTGCCTCGGCGTGTCCCCGGCTAGCACAGCCCGGCCGGGGCTCCGAGCCTTGGGGAATCCTCCTTTGCTTTGCCTCTGCCCTGTCCCGGTGCCTCGGAACGAGCGCCTTTTGTTCCGGGCTCTGTCCCTGGCCTGTCCCCCGCCATGTGCTGCTCCGGTCCCTCCTCAGCAGAGGTCGCTTGCTGCCCTTCGCATCATCTCCCGAAGGGATTTTTGGTGCTGGATCTGATTCGCTTGGCAGAGCGCCGTGCATCCATCCCACCGCCCCCCCCCGGCTCCAGGGTCCCCTTGAGGCTTTTTTTGCGGAGATGTGTGCCCCGACCCGCGGCTGGCGTGTCCCGGGCTCAGCAGGCCACCCTTGGGCTGGCTGAGGGCTCTGCTGCCCTGAGCTTGTGATGGGAGTCATCTGGGCATTCCTGTGTGGCACTGCGGGTTCCTCTTTTACCAGCACTCCTGCAGCTTCTTCTGGAGCAGTGCTGGTGGCTGGGGAGCTGGTGGCCCTACAGAGACCTGCGGGTGACACTGGGAGGGCTGGCAGTCACAGAATGTGCTGGAAGACTCGAGCTGCCAAAGTTTGTAAAACCAGAAGAACACAAAGTTTTACAGGCTCTTCAAGCTTAGTGTGCTACTCTTGGTCATTTCTGCTGATGTATTTTTGGTGAGCACAGACCCCCCAAAACACAGGGCAGGGTTTGCACTCCCCTGCACACCAAGCACATGTCCAGGTGCTGTTCCACTGCAGTTGTGGGACTTTGGCCCATCCAGCCCAGTGCCACTTGTTGGCCCTGGAGGAGGCTCGATGCTCCTGGAGAGCTCTGATGGGTGACAGCCTGCTGTCACAGCCCTGGGGTGGTGGCACAATGCTGCTCTGGGGCTGCCTGGCCCATCTGTGTGCTGCACGTGTGGTGCTACAGCATCCACCCAGCACCACCAAGGTGGGGCAGCCCTGGGAAGGCCTAAAAGGGCTGGAGGGATGTGTGGATCCTTTTTGAGAGGACAAGAAGATTGCTTGCAAGCTGGGCAGGTGGTCTGGGGACAGATTATGGCACTGCTGGATAAATTCAGCAATAGGGTGGCAAATGATGTGAGTGCTGGATGCTTGGGGGTAGAGAGGAGGCAATTGCACCTGGAGATGTGTCCCATGAGGGATAAACAGCATCATAGTGCAGGACCACCCTCTCCTGCTATTTCCATGTGTCTCTCTGAGTGTGTGCTTTACTAAAATAAAGCTTCAGCTTCATCCCCTTTCTGCAATGGGTTGAGGGGTTAAAATCTGCCCTGCTTAATATCTCTGTTCATGGAGATTCTGTTACTGACTGAAGGTTGCCCAGGTTTGTGGTGAGGTGGTTGTTGGAAATCTCTGCCCAGGGACAAACACTGGGGTTTGTGGGGGTTTTTTTTCCCCCTTTCCCTTTCTTTGCCAATTTGTTGGGGGCATAAGTAGAAATGATGGGCACTTTTACTGAAGCAAGTGGAAACAATGGGGAATTCTATATGGCTCTGCCAAACCCCATTCACAAAATGAAGGAATGCAAAGGCGTTTGTTGGAAGGACAAAAAAGGAGTTAGATGACAGATCAGGCTTAGCACTTCTGTTTGTCGAGGGCTCCAGTTACTGGAGAGCACAAAGGCCAGGGCCAGCACTGAGTGTTGTCACTTCACACAGCAGCAAAGTCAATATCCCAGACAGACAGGGATGGGGAGCGAAGGGCAGGCGAGCAATGGGTTCCCAGGAAAGATCCCCCGCTGTGGAGAGCTGCTGGGAGCTGCTGGGAGGGTGTTTGAGTCCTATCAGTCTGGCATCTCTCAGCTGGGGAAGCAGGTTGGCACCAGGAGGGGCTCAGCTCTGTGCAGTGAATGCACAGGCTCCAGTTCCAGTGGGAGGACAAGGACCAGAGGTTTGGGACCCTTCAGCCCTCTGTCTGCAGGTGCCAACCTAAACCCCTGAGAGGACAAAGTGTGAGGCCACCCTGGCTGTGCTGGTGCTTCATCCCCACCTTCTGTGCACTGCAGGTCAGGATGGCCCTCCTGGAGAAGCCCTAAGAGGAGCCAGATGAGCAAAAATCAGGCCTTTATGGATCCAACTCTCCTGCTATGGGCAGGGACCTCTTCCAGTAGACCAGGATGGGCTAAGCCCCATCCAACCTGGCCTTGAACGCTTCCAGGAATAGGAATTTCATTTTTCCTTACTTAATATTGACATTTTCCAGATCACTTTGTTTTCTTAGTATTTTTAAATGACCTTAAGAATGGATTTCTATGGGTCATATCTCTTTGCCTGCTCAATACTTTTCCTTAAAAGTGTAGCTGCTGAATGGAGATTAAAAACTAATAGTATTTCAGTTGTTTCAGAAACTTTTCCCTTATCACACTGGGGTTTGCAGCAGTGCCTGTGTACAAAATCTTTGCCTGGAGGTGTCACTAAGCCCCATCCAAATACTGCAGGAGAGGTCCAGCAAAGCACTGAGCAGGGTCAATATGGGGGCATCCACATAGTTGTGTGTTTCCATTGCTCTTGCCAGAAATTGGAGTGGAGAAATACCATCATTTCCAGAAGCCCCAGAAGCTCCACAGAGGAGGTTGCTGGTACAAAATAAGATTTTTACCCCAAAAAGCTGGGATGGAATCGATGCACAGCACAATTCAGAGCATCAGTTTATAGGTTGTGATTTGCTTCCTGTTTGTCAAAACTGCTTGGGTGTCTTACAGAATATCACCTCCAGTCATGTGCAAAGGATCTTAAGCCACACGTACATTTTCTCCTTTTTAAGATACATTGTCTGATCTACAGCTAGAAATGCAGATTTGCTTTTCTTGAAAAGCAATTTTCAGCCTCCAGCTGGCTTTGTGGTCTTTTGAACTGGAAGAATATACACCTGAATGGAGAAGAGTGGTGGAGAATTGTTTTTCCACCTTGCAGTTATGTTTACAATTTCAAAACCATTTCCCCACTGTAAATCAGAGAGGAAACAAAAAACTAAATGCTGCCGTGGACCCTTGAAATATTTCCTTCAGTTTCAACCCATAATCTAAACAAACAAGACGTCAAAATCATTTGGGCTTCTTATTTTAAGGCAGGGTAAACCTCTTAATTAAAAAAAAGCTGAAATTGTTCCAAACCAATTCCAGAAATAGTGGGGAATTAGCTGATCACAATTATTTTACAGGTTGCCTCAGCTTTGTCAAATTGTCACTTCCTCGAGGATAATTTGTGACCAGGCTTACTCTGGAGGCTGTTGTGTTCCTGCTGTCCTTAATTCAGTGCAGGGCTTCATTCCAGCTCTTGTCTGGCTAGAAGGGAATAAGGGTGTTTGTGCTGCTCTGTCCCTCTCAGTTGTGCTTTCCCTTGGACTCCTGGCACTGGTCAGTTCCCGTGGACTGATCCACAGCACTTTGCCAAAAGTAGGGAAGTAAAATTAAGCAGTAACTTCAGTTTGCTATAAAGGGAGTTGGTGTGTGCATTGGAAAACTTTTAAGGTTCATGTGAGCTTACATCATGTGTGCTGTGGGGCACCTCTACACCCAGGGACTGCAGCAGTGGTTTGGGTTTGGGAAGGATCATAAAAGTTCATCCCATTCCACCCCCTGCCATGGGCAGGGACACCTTCCACTATCCCAGGCTGCTCCAAGCCCTGTCCAACCTGACCTTGGACACTGCCAGGGATGGGGCAGTCACAGCTTCTCTGGGCAACCTGTGCCTCACCACCCTCACAGGGAAGAATTTCTTCCTAATATCAATTCTAAATCTGCCCACCTTCAGTTTAAAGCCTTCCTCTTTGTCCTGTCCCTCCATGCCCCTGTCCAAAGCCACTCTCCCTCTCTCTTAGAGCCCCTTTAGGCACAGGAAGGTGCTCTAAGTTCTCTCCTGAGCATTCTCCTCTCCAGGTGAACAGCCCCAGGGTCCTCATTGTGATATTCACAGAGCCTGTGAATAAAAGAAATAAATGCCTTTAGTGGTACCTTTTGAGAGAGTTTTAATGGAAATCACTGCTCATGGGAAGAAGCTGAGATAAAGGCAAGGTGGGTTTGATAGCTCTATATAAGGAGAAAATTCTTCCTTACTCTTGCTACTCAAGCTGCTTATGCAGCTCTGTTGCTGCAGAGCTGTAACGGAAAAAGAGCCTGCATTAAAAACCCTGGGATAATTAACAGCCCCATCACTCACACTGCTGCCATTTGGAAGCTGCTTTTGCTTTTTCCATTAAGTTGGTGAATTTTGCCAAAGTGTTTTTCTTCAGTGTTTTGGCACCCGGCCCCGCTCTCAGCTCTTACGGTGTTGGCCATGCGAGGGGTCCAGGAGCAGGGCTGGGGCCAGCTGGATCCCACACTGTGCATTCGTCTCCTTTACAGCCCCAGAGTGTCACTGGAATGAAATTACGTGCTGGATTTCCCCCCAAGACTTGTTCTCCTCATTGTGTCAATCAACAGGGAGTTTGCTTTGTGAAGGTACCCCTCAGAAAAAAACAAAGAGTGGACTTCAGAGTGTTGTGAGCAGCAGTGGTTGAACAAATTGATCCTCACCAGATCACAGGTTCTTAACACCTGGGGCTGCTGCTGGTGATGATCCCCTTCCCTGTCCTCCCTGTGCTCTTTTTGGGCAGCCCAGCTGGTGTTACCCAGTCAGGTCTTTGCTCCATGCACACGTGGAGTTGTGTCCACATCTTAAAAGCTGTTGGAGATGAGCACAGAAATTCAGGTTGTCTTGTGAAGTGGATTTTAGCCTCTCTCATGCCAAAAAAAATACTGCCAGAGGTGGCCATGAAGAATCATCCTGTTCTGTTTCCCTTCCTCCACTCCCTGAAGGTACTGGGACAGCAGCTCTCCTTGGACTTGGCAGTGTCTTCATCCCAATAGCTGTGTCCCAAGGGATGAAATTGTCAGAAAAGAACCAGGGCTCCCCAGCTGGAGATCTCTGGAGCTTGGTGAGGGTTTTCTGGCTAGGATATGGCTGGTTGTAGGACATGGCAGAAGAACACCAGGACTGGGCTATTCCTGGCTGCTCTTTCATAAACTAAAGCAGTCCCAGAGCTCCTGAAATGTGCAGCCCAGTGTCAGGGTGATGGAAACAGCAAAGGAGGACAAGGGTTGCTTCAGCTCATTTGTTTCCCAGTTGATGTGGGACTGCTCCAGTATTTTATCTCTTTAAGCCTTAAAATATTAGTTAGTGGCTGGATTCCTGGATGGATTTTTACATTCAAGGCCAGGTTTCCCCACTGATGTAAATCACCATGGCTTTGTTTTAGCTTTGGGAAAGGGTCTGCTGCACCGGGTGAGGATTGGCCCAGGGTAATACATTGTCTCAGAGGATGATTCCTTGGGCTAAAGCTGAGGCTTGATGGCAGGAGAAGAGTGGTTTGATATATGACTTGTGCACCAGATGTGGAGAGAGGAGCGAGCTGCACTTTGTCATGGCTTTGCACAGCCCGGTGCTCGCACTGGCTGAGCTGAAGTGACAACCTGTGGATGTCCCACACTGCTGTCTGCTGGCTGAGGACTTTCTGTAGTTTACATTTCTGTCTGTTCTTCCAGCAGCCTCTACTGATGAAGCTGTTAAATATCCTCTCTAGAAGATGAGAGAATTCAATCTTCAAACTTTCCACTGACAGCTTTAAACGAGCCTAACCAAGGAGTTTCCCATGTTCTTTAGTTGGCTACAAATCAAGGGAGCTGATGGGGGAAAGGGGGGGTTTTAGTTACCTTTCTGGTAAAAGGTTTTTTCCCCAAGCTGCTGTTTTCAATGGCACTTGAAGGCTTAAAGCTGAGCTGACAGAGAAGTTTGTCAAATTCCCTGTCAGGCATGGAAGGGTCTGTGAGAGCACAGGGTTGGAAGTCTGTGGATCTCCCACTTTCTAAACTTTCCTGCCATCCCAGGCTTGTGAGAAGGTTCTCAGGGGCTCAGCAGAGGGTCCTGAGTGGTTAGAAGCTGCCCTCATCTTTGCATCTGTGTGTAAAATGAGAAACAGACCCATGTAGGGTTTGCATGCCTAGGATACTGTTAAACACACAATAAAGCACGAGGACTCAGGATTTGTTTGCTGAGGTGACAGGGCACTGAGTGTCAGCCCATTTCCTAGCCCTGTCCCCACAGCCCTGCACGTGAACTCCTGGCAGGGCTTTTAGGCCTCCCAGCTTTGAATGATTTCTCCATTCCCTTGCATTTCTGGTGGTCTGTCCTAGGTGGGGTGAGTGCCAAAGAGCAGCAGTAGCAAAGGCACTCATGACCCAGCAGTGATGGCCCTGCCTCTCAAAACACAGGGCTGCTCCTTGTTCCAGGCTCTTGATTCCACTGGGAAACCTTTCCATTCAGTGGGTCTGGATGACTTTGAAGCAGAAAAATAAGGTCTCAGTCTGAATTCCACTTGAATCCACAGCCTTTGCTAGACTTGGGATCAAGGAGAAGACCTTTAACAATTGAATTGGTTTTGTTACTGCTGTTGTAGAAATGCATTATTTTTTTTTTTCTTCTCTTCCAATTTTAGGGGATTCTGCTTTCTCTGGACAATATTGTGTTTTACTTGGTTCCTGGGATTCACACAGGGAAATTCTGAAGGTAAATTACACTTTTTTTTCCTCTCCTCTTTCAACAAAAGTAAAATCCAAGTGCTTTGGTACCAGTGTAGGATTATAACTTAACAATCAATGTCTGAGCCCAGTGCACAGTTAGGTGCATTTATTGCTGATGGTTGCAGTACAGATGATACAGATGGTGCAGTTACCAGCTGGCAAATGAACCAGGTTTTGTACAGGTGATTACATGTCCCACAGGATTTTCAGAGTCTGTCTGTCTGGTGGAACAGGTGGGATTGAAGCACTTTGAGTCTAAAATGTCACTGGCATCTACCTGCACTTGCCAAGACTTAATTGCTATTAGAAACTGCCCCTTGAGACTGGGGCTTTATGGCATTAAATGTCTCTGGCACACAGATTTTTCCATGACTTTGGTGCACCCCAGGCATGGCCCTGCCAGCACAGGGGATGTCACACATACAGAAATAATGTGAGTTCATAAGGTAAAAGCAAATTTAAGGGAGGAAAATCCTACATGGTTGGTTGATAATAAAATGGCTATAGCTGGTAAGGGAATATTCTGTAGGGGAGTGACACCTTCAGCCTGTCCTTACACCCCTTCTCCAGGCATCACCTCCCTGGTGCTGCCAGGAACAGGACTAGGCTGAGGTACAATAATCAATGACCTTACAAAAGGAGATTTTTTTTTTTTAGCCAACAAAAACACACAAAAAAAATTAAAAAAAAAAAAAACTTTAATAGTTGATAGTGGGTGCTGAGCATCTCTGCAATATCTGTTTGTAAAAGAGCCTTCTCCTCTTAAAATAGCAGCACCTTTCCCACATGGATGCTTTACATGGGTATTTGCTGGAAGTGAACAGCTTCCCCTGCTGTCAGCAGACTACACTAAGTGGACTAGCAGGCTCCAGGGCTCTCCTCTCAGTCTCTAAAACATGAAGGAAAAATAGAAATTTGGTCAACGCTCAGCTGTCAGCCAGCCCATGGACCACTTTTTACAGGAGGGAGGGAACAGATCCCTGCCATCAGCAATTTTGAAAAATGTAATATTTTCCAAATTCTGCCTCCATGCAAAGGAGGTGAACATCTGGCTGAATTACTTAGTCAAGCAGTTTTCAGAGCAAGTTTTATGTCAGCTCGTAAAGAGGCAGAACAAATACTGTGTCTTGGCATCTTGCTTTTCAAGTAGATTATAATATGCTGTTTAGATTCACCTCTATCCATCATTTTACTCCTAAGATAATTATGGGATGGGGGCATGTCTTTTGTTACCATCAATCTAAAGCAAACTTTTTCATTTCACTCTCGTTGTGTTTACCTTGGTGTAGTCAATAACTCTCCTCTGAGATACTTTCTCTGTGATAAAAGAATTTTGAAAAACTTGCCTGGTTTCCACACACTGAGAGAGAGCATTTCCTTCTGGGTACCAGAAAACAAAACCTTCCAAGGAAGTAAAGGCTGTAAGAAAACATTGGTGACTTGAGGCTGTGTTATCACCCAGGATTTTCAAACATGAGACTCAGAAGCAGTAAGAACTTGTCCATAGGGCAGTGTGAGGATAAAATTAAGCCAATGCTGTGGGCTTTTGAAAACACTGTGGCTGTTACTCTAAGGATTAGGAGTCTTCCTGTATGCTGGAAAATCAGGGAACACAGAGGATGATCTTTCCATAAGTGTTACAAACCCAAAAGATTGTGAGGTGAGTTCATTTGTTGTGTGCTGACTAAGGGTCTGGGCAGTAACTTTTGGAACTGCTGCTCTTATTCAACCCAGTTTTAGCTGTGGGCATCACATCTTGGCTGTTGGAACCTGGGAAGCTGTAAGTTATTCCTCTCCTGCCTTTTGGCTTCTTTTTCTTACATAGCTTTTTGTGTGGGGAAAGGGGGAGGGAAACAAAGAGATGGGAAGGAGAACAATAAAATAAAATATTTTTCCCCTTTTTCAGAGGTGATCATGTGGTTGTTCAGGAATCTCTGTATCTCACTTCATGCACAGAGTCTGATAGAAGAGTTTTTCCCAGTTGCTCAAATGCTGCTACAGGAATGTTGTTTTGAGGCACCTGGGATCAGGCAGCTCTAAGTGAATGTTCTTTTTAAATAATGTGTTTTGATGGAAAAATCCACAGAGGAAAAAGTTTGAAGGGGAAAAAAATCCTCTGCTAAACTTGGAGCTGCTTCAGGAAGTCAGAATTACCTTGCATTTCACATTAGTTGATGACATCCCACATCCCAGAAGATGTGACCCAACAGCCCAGGACAGTTGGATGGGATGGAGAGGAGAGGAGATGGGCTGGGTGCACAGGAGCCCTGAGCTCTGTGCCTGGACCTGGTGCTGGAAAGTTCACATAGTGTCCTGCAGGAGGATGCTTTAATCGGATTTTGCGTAGGCACCCAGAGTTTGGCTCCACCTTAGCGGGTTTCGAGGGAGAGGAGTGTTTGGATTGTGCTTTTTTCCCTTAAGCACTCCTGGATGCCGTTGCTAACGAGGCACTGGCATTGGGATTGCAAACAGCAGCAGCATCCTCTGAGCAGGGAAACATCCTTAGGTCTTTGCAGAGCAGCTACCAAATAAATAACTCCTAGAGCGTGCAGCATCTCTAGCAGAGACAACTCCTGTCTGCCTCTGAGGGAGAACCTAAAAATACACATAGAAATTGGAAGCTGGAGACTAGCTGCTTGCTTAAGTGGTAAATTTATTTTCTTAGGGATAAATCCTGATGCTTTTGAAGTCTGTGGCAAGGGTCCCACTTCACTTCTCTGAAGCCAGGCTTTGGCCTTTGCTGTTTCATGGGCCCTGGAAATTATCCAGAATGAAGACACTGCCATGATTCCTCTGATCAGTGCAGAGAGGGGAAGGCTACTGAGAGACAAATCTGTTGCACAATATGGAATAAAACCAGTGGGGGACCAAGGATTTCAGAGAATGGGAGAAATGCTGTCATTAACACTTGAACATGCTGTGCAGTAAATTACCCCTCTGCACAGAGTGGGAACATTTCCATCCTTTCTACATCTGACACACCTTCTCCAGGGTAGTGTCTGCTAGAAAATGAGTCAAGCTGCTTTAAAAAAGGAAGGTGGGAACAAAGCTAAACTCAGGCAAAGTAAATACTGATTGACTCGTTCTTACACACAAAAATGGCTGAGGTTTTTGCCAAAGCCAAGGAACAGAGGTTTTCTCATCATTCTCCTCCCTTCCTGGCCAGAAGCATTACAGGTCTCAGACTGCTTGAGTCTACAACCCTTCTGGCCAACACCAATGGGGCTCTTTATGTGCCAGTTCTCCAAGTATTGTGTTCTGTGCAGAACATTTAATAGTTAAGGGTGAAAGCAGCTGAATACCAAGACCCTTTTAGAAAACTAGCTAGTGTTTTGTTGGTTTTTTTCCTTTGGAGGACTGTTGATTTACTTTCAATCTAGGAAAGTTGCAATCCCATGGTGTTAGCCATGATTGGTACCACCAGCTTTCTGAGTGTTAAATTCTTGCCTTGTAACATTAACATTAGCATTTGGGTTGTACAGCCCTAACTGGCTTCCCCAAAGAGCATTGAGATGGGAGAGTTGGCTGGTCCAGGAGTGATGGGGATGGCATTTGGGCAGGAAGAGGGCAGGAAGTGCAGTTATCCTAGCTCACTGTCAGCACTGCTAGTGTCACAGGAATCATGAACACCTTAACAGGGTCATTTGGGTTGGAAAATCCTTACAATCATCAAATCCAACTGTGAGCCCAGGACTGCCAAGCCCACCACTAAACCATTAGATGTCCCTAAGTGCCACATTTAATGTCTTCTGAGCACTTCCATGGATGGTGACCCCACCACTTTGCTGGGCAGCTCGTTCCAATGCTTTACAAACCTTTTGGTAAAGAAGCCTTTCCTACTCTTCATTCTGACACCCCCTTTCCTCCACCCCCAGCACAACCTGAGGGCTTTTCCTGTCAACCTACTGCTTGTTACTTGGGAGCAGAACCTGACTACAACCTCCTGCCAGGGAGTTGTAGAGAGTGAGAAGTTCTCCCCTGAGCCTCCTTTTCCTCTAGGCTGAGCTTACTTAGCTGCTCAACACAGGACCTTTTTCAGGTCTGGGCACATTTACCTGTGCAGCTTTGCTCACGTAGACCTCGGCATCTTCTCCTGAATAATTCAGCTGAGGCTGCTGCCAGCTGGCCCCAGTTTGTGTTGCTGTTGCCTGCTAATCTGAGTTGTGAATGACTCCTGATAAACCTCGGGGGCAGAAAGCAGGGGGTTCTGCTTTTCTGTCCATTGCAAATTTCTCTTAGAGTTGGGGGAGAAAAGTCCTCTGGGCATCAATCCCTCTCCTCTGTCTTGAGCAAGGCAGCTGGCTCCTAGGTGACATTATACAGGAGGCAAATCTTACCTCCACTACTCAGAGGCAGCCATAACCAATTCCTGAGTTCTTCACAAATCAAGGCTGGTTCCAACCTATTAAAATAATTCATTGCTGTAAGGTGATCTGCTGGGAAAAAAAAAAAGTGCTGCTGTTGAGAACCTTGAGCAGCTCACTGAAATCTAGGTGCAATTTTTTCATGCTGGGAGGCACCTGCGCTTCCCTAAACTCTCCAAAGATCAAAAGCTGCTGCTTGCTAGCTTGGAGAGAGACAGATACAAGGCTTGTGCTTCCTCTGGAAGTTTTGTTACTTGCCCTCTGGGGATACAAAATTTTGCAATCCCAGCTCAATCTGTTGTTCAAATTCCTTTCCAGCTATGTGGTCAGTACTCAGAATTAAATCCCAGGAAGAGGACTAGGGGTGCTCAGTGGGAAATTTCCTTGTACTGAGGTCAGCTCCCTCCAGAACATCTGAGCTGGTCCCTGGTGGGACAGGAGAACTCACCAGATGCGCCATGGAGCTGACACATTTTGGCAATTGCTGATAATCACGTTGAGCATGCACTTGCTTCTCACACAATGTGAGAAGAGCTGTGAGTTCTCTGTGCTGGGTATGGGAATATGTATGTGAGAGGGTGGGATTAGAAATGGGAGTTGGGATTTCCTGTAGCCCGTTGCCTTTGTGCGTGGATTGGTTTCACCTCCCTCCACACCCATCCAGCCCTTGGGTCGCCCAGCACCTCACATAATCTTTGTGCTTCCCTTTCAGATGTGGATGTTCTTCAAAGACTGGGCCTGTCAGGGAAAAGGCCATCGAGTGGATGGTCCTCCTCACGTACAGTTCCTCATGGAGTCATTCCTTTCAAATCAGGGGTCATCTTCACTCAGCGAGCCCGTGTCGAAGCACCGCTCAGCGCCCTCCTCCCCGCGGGCTCCAGCTCTGACCTGCTCCTGGTGCTGAGCCTCTGCTCCCACCGCATCAACAACGCTTTTCTCTTTGCTGTCAAGAGCAAAAAGAAAAAACTGCAGCTGGGGGTCCAGTTTGTGCCTGGGAAGATCATCGTGTATGTGGGCCACAAGCGCTCTGTATATTTTGATTACAATGTCCACGATGGCCAGTGGCACAATATGGCCATCAACATTCGTGGCCAGACAGTCACTTTACTTACTTCTTGTGGGAAGCACAGAGTACATGCGGATTTGCATTTTAAAAAGGACGAGGCGTTGGATCCACAGGGATCTTTCCTCTTTGGGAAGATAAGCCAGCACTCCGTGCAGTTTGAAGGAGCCATCTGCCAGTTTGATATTTATCCTTCTGCCAAGGCAGCTCATCATTACTGTAAATACCTGAAAAAACAGTGCAGGCAAGCAGATACCTACCGGCCAAACTTGCCCCCACTCATCCCCATCCTGCCCAGGGATCCCAGTGCCTCCCCCAGAACCCCACAGCGTACGGAGCCCTCACTGCAGGGTCTGAAAAACCTGACCACTGCTGCCCCAAACTTGGAGTTTGGCAGGGTCACTGCACCCCTCAAGACGAGGGGTTCAGGTACAACAACCCCCACATTGCTGTCAACCCCACCATCACGGCTGAGACTGACTACCAAAGCCACCAAGATCACAGTGGCCCCACCTGTTCCATCAAGTACCAAATCACAGGTACCCACCCAGTCCCCTCGGGGCATGGGGACAACCCTCAGGGTGTCTCAGCCCACTCCCAGCACGCGCAGGGAGAAAACTCCCCTTCCCACTGCCAAAAGGGCCCCACCAACGAGCCAGAGCCTGGTCACGGCCAGCAGGAAGGAGGCAGAGCAAGAGACCAAAAAGATCAACCAAAAACCAACCGTTGAGCCCCCCGGAGTGCCCGGTACTGTAAAGCCACCAAGGAGGGTGACTGATAACACAACGAGCAACATCCACCTTGTTACCCTAAAGCAAACCCCGCAGAACCCAAGCCGTGGGCCCATCCCAAAGAAGCCGTCCCCCACCAGGAGAGTGGATCCCAGTATCATCCCTCTGGTGTACACCAAGCCACCCCTGGGGTCTGCCCGGCCCAGCTCCAGAGCCAAGGCCTTCAACCTCACAACCCCGGCTGCCACAGATGGCTATCAAATCTTTGACCCCTTGGGACCCACCCCGTTTCCATTTTTACTGGGATATCCAGGAGTGAAAGGAGAGAGAGGACCTCAGGTATGTTCAGGCTCTTCATGGTGGCTGTTCCCAGTCACAGCTCAGCTCAAGGGCTGGCAGACCACAAGCTCCAAGGGTTTCTGTGAGGCCTATCCAAGTGTGGCAGCCGAGCACCGCTGCATTCCTGATCATCCCAATTGTGGCATAAATCTCAGTTTGAACCTGAGTGTCCAGTGATGGTGGATGCCATGAAACATTTGTGGTTAAAGTTGCTGCTTAATGTAAGATTTTTAAAAAGAAACGGGGAAAAAAAAGAGAAATCTCACCTTCTTTTCCTTTAAATTGCTGGCTAAAATTTTAATTTCCAGGTTGGCGCTATCTTCCATACCCTTGGTTTATCTCTGGTCATCTTCCATAGAAAACCCAGATGCCTTAAAAACATGCCTCAAGTTAACTATTTCTTGGCACTTGCTATTAATTTTTTTTGTATCTGATATTCTCAAATCTAGAAAAGTGCCCTGTTCTAGCAAATGCAAGTACGGAGATGGCTTCAGGATTTATTTTTTTAAACAAAGTTTCATTTGTTTTTATGGTATAAGTTTTTCTTGGGTGTTTTGTTCTGGTTTTTATTTCTCATAGCCTGCACTTAAAACATGCAAAAAGTTTCCTTTATAAATTTAACTACTGCATTCCACATAAAAAATAACCCCTTTAAGGTTGTATATATTGGCCATTGTAAAAGCATACACACGTTTTGTAATGCTAAAAGCACTCAGGCCCCACTAATTATCTGCTGGCTGGTCTGTTGGGGTTTTTTTTTCAAATTTCAGAATGCAAACATGATCTTTAAACTGGCCAACTTTTAGGGGGATTTGGTGTTCCAACCCAAACTGTCAATAGGAGAGAGGGGTTGTACATGTAAAATAAGTTTCTCCCAGACAGAGCCTTTGGTTGCCAAGATCCAGCCTAGAGGGAATTTTTATAGCTGACTTCTTAAAATAGTGAAAGAAGAGTTTACAATGGAAATATTGAGGCTGGCGTAAGGAATGACCAGCACTTGTCTCTGCAGAGCTGCTCCCTGGTGCAAGTGAAGGGGAATGGTTGGGTCTCACCCAGTCCTCAATGGGAGATTAGCAGTTTGTGTTTCCCCCTGTCCCATCTCAAAGCTGGGTGGTGATTTCTCTCCCTGTTCTTTGGGTATGGAGTCACCCAGGGAGGTGTTTTGTTCCCAGGTTCCTGCCCTGGGAGAGGTGAAGGTGATCCTGGGCAGGAGTTGAGCGTGGGCTACAGGCACCCATCCCTGATGGAGTCTTGGTGCTTGGAGAAGTTTTGCTAAATCCCTGAGTAGACAGAACAAGCTCCAGCAATTTGATCTTTGAGCAGGCTTCTGTGTTTTGTGGAGTAATTTCAGGCGTATTTCCAAGAGAGGAAATCTAGCAGTTGTGCATTTCCTTTAAAACATCCCTTAGCTTTCAGGGGTGAATCTGGATGCCTGCTCCAAGCCCACCAAAATCCTGACCTCTGCCCCCTTCTTGCTCTTCAAGTGTCATGAGGGTGACCAAGCTCTAAGCCCCTGCAATGTAAAGAGCTTATTATTGAACTGGAGTGGAAAATCTCTTTCAGGCTTGTGAATCATAGCAAAGAAATGGATTCAGGCTGTGGAGGGCTGAGGGAAGAGATGGCAGGATTTTTCCATCCTGTCTGAGAACAACTGGAGTCCTGAACCAAGGGAAAGGAGAACTTTCTGAGGCTCTGTCTGGCCTTATTCTCTTTGACTGCTGGAAACAAAATCAGGGTTTGGGGAGGGAAAGGTTATGGCTTGGCTGGAGCTGGCTGCCACACGGTGCTCAACAGCTCCTGTGACTCACTTGGAGATCTCTGTACCACGCTTCCTTGGATGGGTCTGACGTGGGAAGGGAAAGAGGAAAAAAGATCGGAATGGGGATGACATGTTGAGAAATTAATGCAGCACGTCCGTGGCCAGATGAGCATGTTTGAGAGCAAGTGCTGATAAATGTTCTGTGCCTGAGTAATTACCTGGCGCCATCCTCGTGCTGCCGGGCCGGCGTTCCTGATGAGGTCAGTGATATCCCAGCCTGGCCAGTGGGCTGGGAATGTCATCTGCTGTCTGGCACACCAAGGGAAGGATAAGGTGATTAATTAGTTTTCCCAGTTGCTGCCTGATACAAGGTCTCTTCAAGAAGATTGTCACCCTGAGCAGGGAGGCGTGTGGGGGGAACTGCCTTCTGCCTGTTCAGCAAGGATTGGGGACACCTTGGCTGTGATTTCTGGGCAGACTGGCAGCCACAGAACCCTTCCACCTAGAGAGAAAGGACTATTGTTCACCCTGATCATCCCAATGGCAGCCATGGTGCCGGGCAGTGATGATTCAGGCTCTGTGGTGTCTGCAGTTGAGGCTTTGTGAGTTCTACTAAAATAACCAATGAAATATTCTTAGCTGTGCAGAAAGGCCCCATCCAACAATAGAGGAAGGGTTTGATGGTTAGAGGAGTGTGAGCAAAGGACTGAAAGGATTTATTTAGGAATAAAATTCAGCACCCTCCATGTATTAATCTCTCCTGAAGGACCACATGGATGCTGTGCAAAAGGAAATGGAGACACTGCATCCCAAATGCAACTCAGGCAGAGCATTAATTCTTTAGGAGTTCTGGGTTTGCTGAGCAGCTAGAGGAGGGAGGGCAATATGTTCTTAAAAAAGAAAAACTTCTTGGGAACCATTAATAACCACAAGCATTTGGGATCTCAGCTCTATGGTTTTTTTGGAGGGGAGAAATAACAAAAGGAACACCCAGATATCGTGCGAAGTTAGTAACGCAGCACTGACTCAGCAGCTGGCAAAAGTCCCTCTGGATCATCCCCACTGCCCAAAGCATCTCAGCCAGCCTTGCTGCAGAGATCCAGGCCCTGCAGCATGACCCCAGCACGTGGCTGGAAATAGCCTAACCCCCCCCTCAAAAGGAAAATGCATCCTGAAAAATAGTATTGTGAGCATGTCAAACTCTTGAACTAAGGCTGTGATGTGATGGGTATTTGAATCCTCCAGTGGATGGGGTGCCATTTGCTTGTCTAGACCAGCAGCAGGTTTGGCAGGGAGATTTTGGGGGCTACTATAGTCTCTCCTCTGCCCACCAGCACCACCTGCCAGGTAAAGCTGTGCTAAACCCTGGCATGGCTGGGGTCCAGCACAGCATACCCCAAGTCAGACCTTTCTCCTCCTATACAGAGCTGCAATTCTGTCCCTACAGCCAAGCCTCTTGACAAGCCTAAGGGTTATTTTTAGAGCAAGAAAACCACCCCTTATGCTGAATGTGCAGGCTGGGATCACTGAGAGGCTGTGGAAGTGCTGAGTAACAGAAGAGGAGCAGGGAGTGCGTTTCAAGGACACCCCAATATCCCAGTCAGAGGGTGGGGGGCTCACAGCCCTCAGTTCCATCTGCATGGCCAGGAGCCCCAGGCTGGAGGCAGTGCTGGTGCCTGGCAGGCAGCTCCCTCTCCCTCCCTCTCTGCAAGGCACATGTGTTTCCAAGGTCCCAGTCTAGACTGCTCCAGCTGCCATCCTCTGCACGAGCAGTTTGTCTTGGAGCAAAGCTCCTTCCCTAAAGAGGCAATCCCAGCCAATTCAATCAGTGGGCAGGGGAGAGAGGTGACTGGAAACACTGATAAAATATATGAAGTGCCTATTTCCAGTCCTCCTTGCACCAGAAAAGGCCATTTGAGCTGCCAGCCCATGATAAATTAAGGAACACACAACGTGTTTGAGTATCTATTAATGAATGAGTCATATTAATAATTAAAAAAAGGAGAGACTGCATGCTTTGTATAATGCATGGGGATAGTTTTATCCTTGCTCACATAATTGGATCAAATTTTTGGTGATTTAACCGGAAATATCCCTGAAGGGAAACCTTGCAGGCAAATGACCAAGCATCAGAGAGGTCTGTTTGGGTAAAATAAAGTTAATTTTGGAGAGAGATAGTTGATAGTGTGTTTGAGATAAATGTGCTGCAAAGAATCTAGGATTGTACGAGTATATACAAGTATTTTTACAAATTTTTAAAAATAGAAAGTGAGTAGTAGAGTAGGTGATCCCTCTATTACTTCCCAGCCTTTCAGGCTGCCTTCCAAGGTCTGGGATTGCTCCAGTGCCCTGCAGAGCCTGTTCCTGAAATGTCTCCATAGAAAAGTGGCATTCATCAAGCTGGAACACTCATATTTTGTTGTGCATTGTGCTGCTGCTCTGTGAGGAACCCAGTTGTGGACAAGGACCTTTGTGTGATAGGTGTTGCACAGACCCAGAGCAAACATCTGTGCCTGGTGAGGAAATCGTGTTACAAGGCTGGCTCTCCACCAGCAGCTCAGCTCCTGCCAGAATTATGAGGGCTTTTTGTTTTTAGACTGGTTGAAACCCAGACATGTCCAAATTTTAATACGATAAGCCTGCCTTGGAGAAGAAAGTAACCAAAGTCTTGGGTTTTTTCCCCCCTAAAATTCTCATTTTGTTTTAGGCAGTTTTGAAGCCGTGCAGTGCCTGGCAATGACAGAGGGGTGAGGAGAGGTTGCCAGGCTGTTGAAGATGAGGGTTTTTTCTCCTCCTCTTCTATTCTCTTAAGCAAGGAATTCTGAATTCCAGTGCTGTCCCTTTAGCTGTTCAGTCCTTCCTTGCTGGTGCTTCCCAGACATACAAGGCTAAAGGGTAGATTTGTGGCAGTGGCCTGTAGGAATATTTCTTTTCTTCTTGAAAGAAAACAGTTTAGGTCCTTTATCTGCAGGGGGAACATCACTCACTGCTCAGAACATGGTGCCAATGTGGGGAGAAGCTTTTGGTGTGTTTTCTGAACTCCTTTTTAAGTTGACTTTTACTACAGGCATTAACACCTGAGAAAGAGGAATGTTCTCTCTTCTCTCCTCAGTCCTAGCAGTGTTCTGCAGTTCTGAAACAGACTTTTCTGGGACACAGGAGAACTGTGCCACTAGTGGCTGGACAGAAATACATTGGGAATACCCTAAATTAAATATGTCCATCTGTCAGTGTGCACAGGAATATGAGCTTAATAGCTTCCTGGGGAATCTCAGCTCTCTGCTGCCAGGCTGAGTACTCACCCCTGGGGAAACCATTACAGGAATCCTTTGCTATCTGACCAAGCTGATTCAGGAGTCATTTCCCAATTTCCAGCACCAATTCTCGTACTCAATGTGCTTTAATTCAAGCCTTCCACAGCAGGTTTGGCCTTGCTGAGTTTGGAGCTCAGGAGGCACCTTGCTCCCTGCAGCACTGCTGTGGGCAGGGGGAGCAGTGCAAGGGGGGTCACAGTGTGGGAGAGGCAGAGGGATAAATTAGCAGAGAGAGGAAATGGCAAGATTTCCCTTATCCTCAGGGTCTGATGTATTTTCCTTTCAGACAAGTATGTTTAATTTTCCATTTGCAATTTGAAGCTCAGAGAGCTAAGATTTTAAAAAGTCCCTTTTGCACCAGCAAGTTTCCCAGCAGCAGCTTAGAATAAATCCTATAATCATTTGGTGGGGTCGGTCCTCATTGCTAATGCTACCGTGGGAAACTGAGAAGGGTTAAACTTTATTGTGGCTGCCATGAGCTGCTTCAGGAACTGTTCAGGCTGGTTAACAGCTCAGCTGTTTGGCTTGAGAAGAGAGAGAGTATCTGCTGCTGCTGCTGAGTTCCTCCTTGATCTCTGATCTTGCTTTGTGTGATAACAGGGTGGGTGTTCTCTGCCATCAGTGTGCAGAAGGAGCAGGCAAGGAGCCAGAGAGACAAGAGCTGCAGTGCCAGGAGCAGGAGCTCACCACAGGAGGCCTCATCCCTGCCATTGGAGGGCAGGGGCAGAGCTCTGATATCCTCATCCCACTGCCAGCAGCAGGAAATCTTCCTGCCTTTGGAGCACTCCCCTCTGCTCCTGATGAAATTCCCCAGGGGTGCCCTAAAAGGACAGTGGAGAGGTCCCCACAGGCTCTGTGTGATGTGAGCTGGGGGTGAGGGTGAGGTGTCTCTGCCCAGGGCAGGGGCTGTGTGTGCAGGCTCTGGGCACCTCGTTGATAGACATCTCCTGCTCCCCCTGTGGAGCCCTGCACCTGAAGGGGAACTGCATCCATCACTTGTAAGAAGCTGGGCCCTGATCCAGCCCATTCTCCTCTGGCTGCCTCTCCAGATGCACACTTTCCTTGAGTGAATTTCAGCATTGCTCTCCCCAGCTGTGGGATGTGGGGCTCTAGTCCCAGAGCTTGAGCCTCTTGTCTGAGAGCACGGGCTGGGTGACAGAGGCAGAGGGGAAAGGAGTCACTAGGAAGGCACAGTCCATGTCCCATCCAACCCAGCCACCAAGGAACTGAGAAATGTGAGCAGTACAAGGTGGCCTCACAGGGTGTCACTTCTCACCACTGCCTGTGTCCATCCACTGCCCCAGTCCCCTTCCACCTCGACTGGCTTCAATTTAGAAGTGGTCACATTCTTACCTTCTGCAGTTACTGTAGATGCTGGCACCTTTGAGCCAGTCATCCCACCTTCACCTTGTCCCTCTTACTCCTCAGGAAAGGAAAAATAAGTCTGAAGGGATGACAAATCAAAGCACAGTGGCAGGGACTCCTGAATTGTACTGCTCAGTGTTTTTCCAGCTAGAAGCCTTTCTCTCAACTCTGTATTCCCACTCCAGTGCTGGTATTAACTCTCTCCTTATTTTTATGTTAGCTTCAGTCTGTTCTGAGCAGCCCACATTTTTGGAGAAGGTTTTTGCTCAAGCAGCCAAGTACAATTGCAGCTGCTGTGAGCAGGAAGGTGGAAAAGGTCACCTCAATTCTGGTACACGGGGAACGCAGTGCTCAGACAGTTGCATCTCCTCTTTTACCTCCTCTAAGGGTGTAAATGGGGATGGGATTTGGTGGAGGAGACATTAAGGACTTGGATTAATCTCTGATAAACTCTTATTAACACTGTTGCTGCCTCAGTTGCACTGGATTCATGGTTTGATAGTTATCATCCCAACCAAAAGGGCAGGGGGATATTTTTAATAAAAGCTGGGATTCTGCAGCCCAGTTATACATGAGGCTTAAAAAACCCCTACAATTACGTGTCTATTTGCACAGCTGTATAATTGCATTATGCACGGGGCCCTGAGCTGGCACAATGGCAGGTTAAAACACTGGGATATTGCTAAAATGAGGGTCAGCTGTATCAATGAGGGTTGTTAATACAAAGACCAGTAATACTGTGTTAGCCAGCAATAAGCAGCTGGCAGAGGGGTCAGATGAAGTGTCCCAGGCTGTGGAGACTGGACATGTCCAGGGCAAGCAGGGCTGGGCAGCAGCAGTGGGTCATATGGTGACAGAAATCCATCCCTGTGTGTCACAGTGAGGGACATCAGCTGCTCTGTGCTGTGCAGGCTCCTTTAAAACAAGCCTTCTCTTGTTATCTTCACTACAGGCATACAAAGATACTAGTTATTTGTTGTGCTGATAAATTAATAGCACAGAGGACACTGGGCTTTGCTTATGCCTTCCTTGACTTTTCTACTGTACCAAGTTTGGTTCTTAAAATAGATAGATAAGACTTTAATAATAGACTTTTATACAACCTAATGTGCTGTTTACGTGTGGGAGGGTTGGTAATATCAGGGCAGTATTTATCCATTGGTTACCTGTATGGTCCAGGCAAGTTTTCTCTTTCCAAAATCTTTTCCTGGACATGAGATTTAGGGTAGGGATCTCCTGGATGGATTTTTTTTTCTTACTGAATCATGCCCTTGGTGACTCCTGGGAGCTGCACTAGAGATCATGAGCTTTTTTTTGCACCAGCCTGAGCAGCTCTGAGCAGCAGGGCCAGCCTGGAAGGGAGGAGATCCCACAGGGATGGCCCAGTGGGAAGGGAGCAAGGGCAGAATGTGGCCATGGGGCTCATCCTGCACCTGCTCCATGCACTGCACCTTCATCCCTGTGGAATGCTGTTCCTGGGACCTGCTGTCCCATCTGCCATGCAGGCAGAGAGCTCAAGCTGCCTTCCAAACACTCTTCATTGGCTGCTCTGGATGAGTCTCCACTGAATGCAATAGAAACTTGTCTTTTGTAGCAAGCTACCAGAATATAAATCCTCTTGGAGACACTTTAATTAACAGTTATTCTTGTCAGACATGTTTGGCTTGGGGGAAAAGAAGTTTTGAGGAGTTAGTAGGAGTTGCAGATGGCTCTCCAGAAATCTGAATTCTCCAGCCCATTGGGAAAAAAAGAATAAATAGATGAACAAGTTCAAAGGAGTTCAAGCCTTGTTGGTTAAGTATTTTTTCCTAACCTGTTTCAGATCAGTGCACAGCTGGGCTCCTGATATCCCCACTTTGTTCCTCCCCTCTTACAAGACCCCCACTACTCTGACGTGCATGACCCGACCTTGCCTTTGCTACAGAACCGTATTTAAGAATTTCCAACATTGACACCAATTTTACTACATTTTATAACCTGTTGCTCTGAAATATGAAGTGCTGGGGTTACACATAATCATAGATGATGTTGTAACTCACGTAGGAACCTACAACACCAAGAGCTGCACGTGTCCAGCTGATAGAGATTAGAGCACACAATGTGCTTCCCTTGCCAAGGTGCTAACACAGAGCAGGAAAACCCAAAGCTGGGACACAGTTGTGTTACCCCTGTGACACAGCACAGGTCCAGGAGAGGGGAAGCACGAGACACAGCTGTGATCCTGGGAATGCAGGCTGCAGCAGAAAGATGGGGATGCTCTGTCTCTACTCTCTGGAAATACGTGCTCCTGCAGATGTTTTTGTGCATGGCTTTTTATCCCTTTATAGCAATGGTGTAAGTTGAAGGGAAATTTTGGCTGTGATGTTGTAATTGGCCCTTCTCCCCAGGTCTTCTCCACATTATTGTGTTATGGGTCTCTGTGAAGCACTGTCAGGAGCACCATCCTGTTACAGAACCATCACTAATAGCTATTTTTGTTTTTCTAGGGCCCACCAGGTCTGCCAGGCTTACCAGGACCCCCTGGCAAGAGAGGTTCTCGAGTAAGTGCTTCAAAAACTTCCATCCTTTTGTATTTGCATCTGCCTGTCCTGTTGCTGCTGTTGTAGTTCCTGTGGCTGAGTAATGATTTCTTCAGGCCCCTCTCTGTTGAGATCTGGTCTCCTTCTCTCTCATTCCCTGTTGGGGGTTTTCAGGAGGCCACTCTGGTGATTTGCAGCCTCCCTGAGCTAAGGTTTGGCATCAGCAAAGGCTGGGGATGGATGTTTCCAAATGGCTGTCAGAAGAATGAGATCTGTCTGTCTCATTTTGTTTCCAGTATCTGTTCCTTCTTGCAAACCCACTGCTGAATATTAGCTTTGGCTGCTTTTTGTACTCCCCTTCCCTCTCCCCAGCTTCATGAATTGTTTAATTCAAGGCCCTTCATTAGTGGGACCAAGGTCCAGACCAAGGACTCAACACACACAGAGATGAGGGTTTTTTGTTCCCCAGACTGAGACCTGCTCTGTGTCTCCTTGTCAAGCTCTAAAGCAGAATGCCTTATCTGTTCAGGAATTCGCAACAGCTCTCGCAGAATTTCTTCCTCCCCAAATGAAATTCTGGTGCAGATCTTTGAACATTGAGTGCTGTGCTGAGGAAACATCTGGAGCTGAGTGCTGCAGCTAGCTGTGAGAAAAGCCTTCTGCACTGGCCCAGCTCTCCCAGGGCTGGGCACTGTGCCTGACCTGGATATGGTGGAGTGCTGGCACTGCTCTCCTGGCAGCACAGTGCTGCTCTCCTGGGAGCACAGTGCTGTCCCACGGGGTACAGCCACGGAGCCCCTTCCCTCAGCACTGCTGTGGGCTGGGAATCCAAAGGTAGGGGTGTCTGAGGCTGGAGGAAGGGAATATTTGGATCTGTGATCCAGGCAGCATCCTGGCCTGGCAGCAGAGGGAGATTTCCTCACATACTTGGCTAAAACTCAACCCCCGTGTAATGTCTTTAAAGAGCAAGCAAGAGGCTGAGAGCTGGGAGGCTCGGCATTCCCCCAGGACACTTGTTACACTCCTGTGAGATCTCGCAGTAACCAGCAAAAATAAACTCATCTCCTTTCCCCTGCAGTAAAATGCAGGTCTGCAGGACCCCTGGAGCCTGGGCCTGTGTGAATCAAAAGCTGATTTGGGCTGTGAGTGGGGTTAGGCAACACCAGGCTCGTGTTTATGGATGGGACAATCTGTTCCACATTAGAGAAGTTTTTTTAGTGAAGCATCAGCCCTGATATCTTCTGTCACAAGAGCCCAAGCAGCTCCCACATCAGTAGATTGCCCAGAGTTTGCATTTCTTGGCACCCCCATTAAAGCTGGAAGTTGGTTCCCACCCCAGCTCATTGTTATGAGGGGTGTTTGCTGGTACTTCTGGCAATCCTGTGGTTTGCAAACTAAACTCCAGGTCTGGGGTCCCCAGCTGCATCCCCTGCCTGCTGTATGACTGACCAAATTTCAGCTCCACATCCCAATTCCACTTGAGTGTCTTCTGAAGGAAATAGCATCATGGAAGCTGTGCCATAATTGTCTGTTATTCCCCAGCTGTGGCGTGCTCCATCCTATATTTAAGATGATCCTCTGAAAGACAATAAGCAACAGAGGGTTTCTGAGCTCAGTCCCTGCCAGAGGTGCTGAGAATTGGTCCAGGAAAGAGTTCCCACTTAGGAAGTGCTCAGCACAGCTGAGCCTGGCTTGGCTCAGACCTGTGCTAATTTTGGGAGGGGGCAGAAGGGTCACTCTATGAATGTCTGGCCTGGAGCACTGGAGACAGGACTGATCTGTGTCTGAATTGTTTTGACTTTGGGATGTGTTTCTCCTGGTAATTTTCTCTTGTGTCTTTTTGGGATTTAGGGATTTCATTGGAAAGGGAAGCTGCCAGGAACTAAGACAGGCTTAGGGGAATTCTTGCATCTTTTGCTTTTGTTGTGCTTGAAAAACTTAAAAATAAACGTGCAACATTGCAGGGGTCATGTTCTACCTCTCCTAACCTGATCCTCCAAAAAAGCAGCTGCAGAGTTCTTGCACCAGCCCATGGATAAGCCATGAGGGGTCCCATCAGGCCACAGCCCAAGCTTGGAGCTCCAGAGGAGAGGTGAACATTGCAGGCAGCTTTGCAGTGCTGGATGCAGAGGAAAGGAAGGATCTTTTTGTCACCAATGCAATTTTTGGCCTAAAAATTGCATGAGATTAATTGCCCTTGTTGTAACTTGTATAATTTCCATGTTATTAATGCTTATACAGTTGCCTGGTGCATTTGAAAATCCAGTAGCAGCATTTGACTTGGGACTTTCTGTAGCTGTGAAGTTGCCTCTTGCTGATGTGTACTGCAGAATTTCCACCCCATTTTGTCTCCTGCCTTTGTTCCCCCCATACTGGTCGAGGTAAAATGAAATCTCTGATCAGCCTCTGCCTCGAGAGTGAGACTGTGGTGGGTGAGAGTCTGCAAGAAAATCTGGCTGCTCCCATGGATCTGTCTCCTGGTTTTCAGCAGATGAGTGTCACCAGACCTGCCTTGTAGTCTGAGGGTGGCTCTTCCATGTAGGTAATGCCACCTGCTTTGCAAAAACACATCCCAGACTCCATAACAGCATGGAAGAGATTCTGATTGGGACATATCTCAGCATTCAAGGGCAATCCAAGCAAGGTAGCAGAGTGGATAGTGTGGTAGTCTTGTTGAAAATTACAGTTTCTCCATTTTAAAAAGTCAATCCCCATTTCAGGAGCATGGAATTAATAGTGCACCCTATCACTCCAGCAGCAGGGGCCCACTGAGACAGATTCAGGCTATTCCTCTGCTCTGTTCTCTGCAGCTATGAAAGCAAATTTTCATTTTCATAACAAGTGAAAACTGGGTGTTTCTTCTTCTCATTATTTCCTGAGGGACTCCAAGAGAAATGAGTTTAAAATTGCAATAGGAATGGCTAATAACACTATCTCAGGAGTGGCCAATAACACTATCTCAGGAGTGGCCAATAACACTATCTCAGGAGTGGCCAATAACACTGTCTCAGGAGCTCTCCAGTCTGCAGAGATATTGCTGTACTGCCATGTGTGCTCTCCAGGAAGGGTTTCTCTGTCTCTATCCAGCTAGGATGGTTTGCAGCTTTCATATCTGCATTAAAGAATTTGAGACATAAGAAGAGATCTGTCTACACTGTTTGCTCTTGGATAAATGTGCTGTGTGCCTGATCAGGTGTCTGTGTAAGATCTAAGGGAATGGCAGTGGTAGCAATGAAGGATTTCCCCAGATTTATATGGTGTGAAATGCCAGGCAGCTCACAGGACACCTTTTCCATGGTGGTAAATGTGAGTGGTGGCGCTGGATGACACCCCCAGTTCTGTGCAAGCCATGGGTGTTGAGCTTTTATTTCCAACCTTTGCATTTCTCCAAACATCAGGGTCTCCCAGGGAGGCAGAGATTTGCTCTCAGGGATGTGCCAACAAGCTCTACAAGAAGCTGTCAACAAAGGGCTCCCACTGGAGCAATCATTCCTTCACCACTGCAGCTTGTTCCTGCCTCAGTGCAGGCTCTGTGAGCTTCACCCAGTGCTGTCTGCATGAGGGGCTTTGGACAGCACATCTGCATCCACCACAAACTGTGCCTGGCTCCACTGGTGTGGTTTGACCAGCAAAGTACCCATGGTTTGAGTGGGTCTGCAGAAAAGTGCTGTGAGGAGTGACACTTGCTCTTAAACCCTGCCTTCCAGATGGGGCTGTGGAAATCCCAGTCACCTGCTTTGCCTCTACATCAAGGGAAAAGGAAGTCTCAGGCACATGCCAGACAGGAGTCCAGCTCATGGGATGGTCTGGGTTGAAAGGGACCTCAAAGATTATCTTGTTCCAACCTGACACTATGGGCAGGGAGTCTTCCACTAGACCAGGTTGCTCCAAGCCCTGTCCAACCTGGCCTTGGTTTTTGCTCAGCCCCCAGGACAGCAAGAAAAGAGCAATAGACAAACTTTTCAAAAAACTTGAATAATTCAGGAAGCCAAGCCCCACTGGAAGTCACTCCTTCTCCAACAGGTGAGCAAACACAAGTACAAGTGTTTCATCCCTGTCCACACAACAGGTCAGAGGCAGAATCAGCAGTAAAATCCCTGTAATTGCTCTTGGTTTATTTATACTCTGAGACACCACGGGAGAAATCCAAATGAATGGGTGAGGGGAACACACAGGCACTCCCTGATGCTTCAGGATGCACTTGCCATCCTCCTGTGAACCACAGCAGCTTGGAAGACTGGGAGGTCCCAGTGTAACAAGTCCCTGTTACATTTGGTCTGTGGTTGGAAAAAATCTCCCTTTCCTTCAAAATGCAGGGCTTCCCTCCTGAAACAAGCAGCTCAGTCAGCTGGGGAGATTCCCCAGTATCCTCATTCCATTAGGAAGATTTTCCAATTTCTGAAAAGTGTTTAAAGAAACAGTTTGCTTGGCTTCACTTCAAATATTTAGCTCTTTTTCAGCAAGCCAGAGGTCACAGTGGGATCTGTAGGTCAGAAGCAGAAAAAGTTGCTTTACACAGTGAAGCCCCAAGACGTAATGAGTTTCAAATGAGCAGTCATTCCTCTGACTGGAGCTCTCTAACATTTAGCAGGAGTTGGGAGGATTTTTTCCCCTTCCTTGTGAATGCTGGGGGGTTGTGGGGAGTTATGCACAGTTACACTTTTGTTAATTTTTGTGGGCTGGGAACCACGAGGCATAAAAGCACTTCTGTGAGCAGGGTCCCATCTCCAGGCAGCCCCGAGCTGAGCTGGGTGGCTCAGTGTCCTTCTCAAGCAGCATCATTCACACAGAAAACATTCCAGGGAGATGGGAAACCCCTCCTGGCTTGGAGAACACATTCAGGGATTGTTCTGGTCTCCGTGCCACGGAGCAGCCTGGGGCTGCTGCTGTCCCATGGTAAAATTTTCCATGGAGTTTCTGGTATGAAGCTCCCAGATGCAGGTCTGCCTGCTGCTAATTGGATTGTTTCAGCAGATATAGGAAGCCAAAGTGGGTGGGGAAATGAGCACCCCAGCAAATAGTGGATTTTTTCCACATGCAGTGGGATTTTTTCATTTAGTGGTCTCAGCACTGTCCTACCCTGTGTGTAGATAAGAGCAGCAAAACTGATCTATTGATGATAAATATATTTAGGAGAATTCAAATATGTAGGTGGGAGTGGTAAATTGAATTAATTAATGCAATATAGCAATTAACTGTTGCTGACAGCTCCTGAGGCAGCTGCTATCCTGTGCCTTTTATTACTCAGCCCATCTAACTGTGCCACACAGCATCTTCCTCCTCTGCCAAGAATGTGGGTGGAATCCCAAATTCAGGACTCACCATGTTGGAACACATCAAGATCAATTATTTTTTACAATTTTTAGGACTGCTGGCAGACTACACCCTTTCCTCTCCACAGTTGCCAGAGCAGTTTCAGATGTCTAACACAAGCTCAGAACTGGTCACAGCAGTTTCCTTCATGCCAGACTGGACTTCTCACTATCATTTCATCACCAGGATGAGGCCACTTCCACTAGGAAAAAACCACATCAGTCTTTAGGGACAGGATGAGTCTCTGACCTTCCTTTGCCTGGATTACACTGGATACACTCTGTCAGACTCATTGAACTTGGTGGTGAAGGCTCTGTTTTACCTCAAGAGTCTCTGTTTTCATAATTACACTTTTAATCACTAGAAACTGGATTCTTCCTCCCTTCTCCCCTCCTTCTGCTTAAGGCTTTTTAGGATTTTGTTGCTGTGCTTTGGTTCACTCTGGAAAACCTGCAGCAGATTTTGCTGGGGGTGTGATTAGTCTCTTAGGCAGGAGCTCTGGATTGGCAGCTGAGCTCCCCATACTCCAGGTTTCCTCCTGGAATCCATCACTTTCATCTGGGAGTCACACCACACCGAGCTGCTCCCTGCAGCCTGACACTGCTGTAAGCCTGCCCTGGGCTATGGTGGAGCACAAACTTCAAATTTCTGCACTGCTGTGGGCTTTGGGCCAAGCTGCCTCACTCCAAAGCTGAATTACAGCTGAATTCCCTCCTCAAATCCAGCAGCAGGCTGGATTTATGAACCCTGTTCAGAGCTGCCTCGATTATTGCTTATGTGTAAAAGCTTTTTAGGAACTCATCTTTTATAGAGACTTTGCTGGCCTGATTTCTGTCACTTATTATTCATTATCCTATATATTTGAGACTGGAAAGACTTGGGCTGAAGCATTTTTGCCACCACAGACTTGCTGAATTACCTTAAACAGCACATTCAGTCTCTGTTTCAGTGCTCCAGGTGATTCCACAGTTTGCTGGGAAGATGAATTTATTTAAGATTCCTCAGTGTCCAGGTACTCTGGCTACAGCAGGGGTTTCAAGTGAGAAGGTGATACTCAAGCACCTTAATTTCAATTAAAGCTCTTTCCATTTCACTGGAAATTCACAGACAGGCTAAACAAGAATTTCAGGTGAAAATTTGGAAGGAAATTAAGAATGGGGCAATAAATGTATTTGGGTTCAGGCTGAAAATTTTGAAGGAATTTAAGAATGGGATACTAATTTGGGTAAAAACTGCCATTTGAAAAGTTCAGTCTCAATCTTTTAATTAAACAGCCTCTTGCAGCAGAGCAGCATGTTGTGAAATAGCACTGAGCATTCAGCAACTGTCTGTTCCACAAGATGCTATTAAAACAGACATTATTTTCTATTAAAATGCAGTAAAAATAAAACTGAATAGAGATCAGTGCACTGATGTTCTCCCAGAGGACAGCAAGGGCACTGAACTTGGCTGGCAGTGGCATGTTCAACTGCAATGATTTTCCTTGGAAATCAAACCCTGAAGATTTTGGCCCCAAAATGCTCATAGGGAATCCTACAGCTTGCTGAGAAAGTGCCTGAGTGGTTTTTTATCCCCTTGCCTGTGCTCCCCTAATGGAGGGTACAAAAAGACCTCCTCGTGGTGGTGTAGAGCTCTCACACGTTCTTGGCAGAATTCTTGGAGTTGAATTTTCAGGTTGTTTCATCTCCCAGGAACGTGCTCAAGAGGACTTAGAATTGTTATTACTCCTGCCTGAAAGGTTAGCAGATCTTCTGTGTATAATGCAGGCACAAACTATTCTTAGCTGCTTATTCCAGATAACTCCTTAAATAGGCTTTGGAAAATATGCAGGGTGCTTTTAAAATATGATGTAAAAGGAGATACTGGTGTGTGTGACTTGAGGTAGATACTCTGACAGTGTCACAGTTATGAGAACTAAAGAAAAATATAGATTTAACTATGTGAAATATGGATTTAAAGAGTTTACATGGATGTACTGCCATTCCCACTGTTTTGCTGTCTGATTATCCATTTCCTTCCCAAGCTCTAAAGGCAAAAAAACTGGTTGGCTTGTAGGGAAAATGAGTTCACCCCAAAGAGCTGAACAATTTTCCTTTAGCAATTACTTCTGTTCTGTTCAATCCTGAGCAAAAAAAAAGTTGTTAGCACCCCCACACACTTCCACTCCCCTCTGCCTGCTTCCACCCCCTTCTGCTGGGGCTCCTCCCAGAGCCTGGACTCCCCTGACCTGTGGAATGTTTGGTTTACCCAAATTATCTCAGTGTCATGACATGTCCTGTGGTGACAGACACTCATCCCCTTCCACAGAGGCCACTGGGAACCCACAGCTGAGCTTCCCTCTGTGGGTGCCAGGGAGGGTCCCAGTGCCACCACCCCCCTGCCAGGGCACCCCAGGGCTCTGGGGCTGGGCCTTAAGTCTGGCACAGCCCAGCTCCAGCATTCATGCAGATCCCCACCATCTCCTTCTGACTCTGTTTTGTGTTTGTTGTGTGTTTTAGGGTCCCCCAGGCCCCCATGGAAACCCTGGCTCACCTGGCCCCCCAGGACTGAAAGTAAGTATGAACTGGTGTGAGGAGCTTTCACCTTCCTGTCCCACAGGACATCCTGGGGGAAGGACAGCTTCCTTTTCTCCTGCTCTGAACAAAAGGACAGTAGCTGAAGCCACTTCTCCCTCCCTCCTGCTCTCCCAGGGGTTCTCCAGCAGCACAGCTGAGCTTTTCCTGTGCCCAGGGAGACCCTGCTCTGTGCCTCCATCCTTGATTCTCCTTAATTTCAAAGACTGCCAAATTAGGATCCTGCTTAAGCTATGCCTGTGCCAGGGCACAAACTGCTGTGTCAGGCAAGGGCAGTGGAATCCTTGCTCCAGAGCTCCAGCAGCTCTGAATTCCTTTGCTTTCTCATTTCTCTCCTCTGGGTTTTGCAGCCTGTTTCTCTGTCTGGGCAGTGGCAGGAGTGACTGGCAGCACCCAGCATCTTCCTCTGCTCTCCTCCTCCTGAAACTCCTCCTTCTGTCTTTCCTTCTCCAGAGTTTCTGGGAACTCTGAGCTCCACCAGTCCTCCCAAACTGATCTCATGGCTCCCTTCTAGATGCCCTCACCTCTCCCAGGAGGGCTCACAGACCTCCTGCAGTGCCAGGGGCCCTGTGCTTTGTCCTTTTGTCCTGCACACACATTCCCTCTGGGTGGGACTCACCCCCTGCAGCTGGACCCTCTCCCTTTGCCTGGGATTGAGCACAGATGTGGCTCTGGAGGGGTCCTAACCCAGTGTGCAGCAAAACCCTTCCAAAAGGTGTTTTAATTCCCAGCTTGTTCCATGTGTAAGGCTTTGTGTTACCTAAAGACTGAAGTTCCTGGAAAACTGGTTTGGATTGCTTTGGTATGGTTGTTTACAAAGGAATAGGTTTATATTTTATAACATCTGTGTTGGACTAAAGAACAGTGGAGCTTGGAGAGGCAATACTTAACAGAGATTTTCAGTACCAGGGAGCTGTAGGACCTCTCAGCCAAACAGAGAAAGGTGCAAGCAATAGTTCTGTCTTTTCATGATCTCATCAGTAGGCAGAGATGTTATGAGCACTATTGATGCTCTGGGAAAAAGATTCTGGAAACTTGGCATGCTGCCTCTATGTGATTAAAAATTAGGCACTGGAGACATGCTGGTGAACAGCAGCTGGTTTAAATTCCACATACAGCCTGAAAAGTGAGCCTGTAAAAGTTCTACATCTTAGTGTTCTGCATTTATTCTCCATCAATGACTTCCAGATCACACTTGTTGAGTTTTATAAGTCAAATCAAACTTCTTTTATCTAACTTCCAGCCCTGCAAATCCAGCCTGGTCCAAGCTGTAGAGTCAAACTATGCGTCTATGCTACAGGGGTTTTTTAACACTTTTAGCCTAATGACTCATCAGAAATCATCATTTGGCTGTAAAGCTCTATTCAGTTGGTCACCTAATAGAAATTAAGTCTTTCTGTAAGCATTTTTCCTCCATCTCAGTGCACAGTTTGGCAGCAGGAAGTCTCAGTGGATGGAGAGCTGTAAGTCTGCAGCAGAGATCTGGTGTCCTCAGGCTCTGTGATGTATTTTATTTTTGTCCAGCCACCATTTGCAGGATTGGACTGTTCACGGTGCTTTGTCAAAAGAAGTATTAGGTTTGCAATGGGATGTGAGAGCTGGAGCTCGGCCCAGGCCACAGCAAAGGTTCACCTCTAGCAGGGAGAGCCTGGTGAGCCGTGGTTACATCATCTCTGCCTCAGAAATGCTCTTTGGAAGGTGTGGATCAGATGCCAGAGGTTTGACTCCCCTCCTTCCCTTCAGTTCTCTGGTGTTACAGCAGTCCCAGAAAATGGACTTTGCCCCAAAAAAAGTGTTTTTTCACCCCCTTATGTTTTAACTGCCTGTAAGCCTGCACCTGGGACCTGATTTCTTCATCATAAGATCATCAAAGAATGGTTTGGGTTGGAACCTGAGAGCTCATCTCATTATGGGCAGGGACATCCTCCACTAGACCATCACTCAGAGCTCCATCCAACCTGGCCTTGGACACTTCCAGAGATTGGAATCTTCTTAACAGACCCAGCAAATGGCAGAAATTATGGATTTTGAAAGCTCAGCCTGCACAGCAGGGCAAAGCAGCTCTGAGTGGAACTTCTCTTGCTGAGAGCCATCAAGTGGCTGCTGGGCTTGGTCTGGCTGAGATAGCAGTTAATTCCACAGGAAAAAAAAAAAAAAAACCCAAGCAATCTAAGAAAGGAAATTGAAGTTTCCCAGATAGATACAGCTTGGAAACCATGACTAACACCAAGTCATTGTCACTCAAAAAGGGACCCAGGAGCATAATATTTATCAGCTGAATGACCAGAGCCCCTGTAAGGTCAGGCAGCTTGTGCAAGGGCTGTGGTGTGGCACTGCAGGCTCTGGGTGTTTGTATGTGTCTCCTGCCTGGCTGTAGTGCTTTAATTGTGTTTCTGAATTTCACAGTCAACCCAGTGCAGAGCCCAGTTTATCCTCCCCACTGGAGCTGAGCACTTGTAATTCCCTGGACTTAGGGAGCTGATCTTTTGCACAGAGCTGTTTGTAGCTGTTGAGCCAAAATCCTGCTGATCTGCTTGGGCAGGGTTCCACTGACTCCAGTGGCATTACACCTGCTTGTGCCACCTGGGAATTTAGCCTGTGGTGCTTAGCTCAGCAATTCATGATGGGAAACTGCTTACAGGGGGATTCTTGCCACTTCCTGCATTCTGCTCGTTGTCCTTGGCAGTTGTAAAATTGCCTTTGCATCTGGAAGAGACTGATTATTGCAGATAACCTCTGCAATAGCTGTGGCCACAGGCTGGGCTGGCTCTGTCACCTGAAAGCTGCTGGGGGACAGGAGGGGTGTTTTTGCTTTGTTTTGTAGCTCTCAGGATGCCCTAAAAGCATTTGGGATTGGGCAGATAGTCAGACAAGGTGTGTTTTCAAAAGCCATTGCAAGAGTTGGGTTTGCATCTCTCACCTGGAGGCTTTTGGCATCAGGCATTAGGATGATTTGCTGCTCTGGATAAATCTCTTCTTAAAGCACATGAAAAATATTGTATTTTCAGTTTAGTGAGTGCTTTTTCTCTCCAAGGCAGCTCATCAGTTTGGCTCACTGATGTTTAAAATAGTATTAGTGGGATTGCAAAACTGAGATGTTTAAATTACACAGCTCCAGACTCCTCCCAGGTAGGAAGAAATCCCAGAAGAAAACAATTTCCTCCTTTACAAGAGGAAGAAGTGTTCTCAGTAAGTTAGGATGGGAAAGAGAGAAGCTTGTGGGAAAGGTGCTGTGGCTTGGTGATGAGCAAGACTTAGGTTAATTCCCCCACTGTCATTGCTGTGTAAGAAGACTCAAGCAATTAATCCACAATTTCAGCCCTCACATCCAGCTGGTCCCATTGCTGATTGTGATCCTGCTCCTGGCTGAGTTCTCCACCTGTGTGATGGTCTCAGCAGTGCTGAACACAGAACCAGTGAAAGCAGAGACTTGGCTGATGTGATCTGGAGCTTCCCGGGGGGAACACAAGTTCTTTTCCATGCCTCAAAGTCCTTGCATGGAGCACATGGGAAGATTTAGGGAAAGTGGTGGGTGTCTACCTGCTGCAGTAAATGAATTTTGCAGAGTAGAAATGAACACCCAGAGATCCCAAGGGCTGCTCTAATCTGTTCCCAGCAGTGGCAGCACCCACTGACTGCTCTGAAGCTCAAGGAGTGGGAGAATTGCCCTGATAACAGCTGCATGCAAAGCAAGATTATCTGCATGACTTCATTTACTGTTTGGAAAGCCAGCAGCCTTCATTGAGAATTTGTGCAGATACATCTGCCTTGAATCAGCAGTGCTCCCTACAGTCCAGAGCCAAGCAGTCTCACTCCTGAGTCTCACAGCTTGTGGTGGATGCTGGAGGAGGAGGAGAATGGGGGGGTTTACACTCTGTGCAAGGTGGGAAGCACACGTGGAATGTACACAGTGAGGCTGTGTGGAAAAGCAGCTCAGCTGGCTGTGACCAGAGCCCTGTGCTGCTCATGAGAAATGCCAGTTAATAACCAGTATTGCTCCTTTCTGGGTCTCCCCTTCCCTCCAGGCACTTCACTTGGCAGCCATTAGTTCACCCTCCCAGCTGTCCTGTGCTGGTGGGCACACAGAGGTTGTGGCTGGTTTATGATTCATGGGTGTTAAATAGTGACTGATCCTGGGATACCCATCTTGGCTGTGCCAGAAGAGATGTTCTGTGTGCTAAGCTTTACCTCTCCCCTACCCAAAGAACCTGGCACACTTCCATCTCTTCTAGATTTTCCTACTTGCATCTCTCCCCGTTAGAGATGCATTAGGTGGATAGGTAATGCTCACATTACCTATCCACCTGTTGAGAATCTGAAGTGGGATTTCCAAAGGAATCTTGCTGGAATTAGGTGATCAAATGCTGCTGAGACTCCAGCCTGTGTTTGTCAGAAGATCACAGCCTCCAACTGTAATTTCCCTCGTCACGGTTGTTAAGGAGGAAAATAAGGAATACTGCCACTTAAGGTCAAGTGCTGCTTTCTGCCAGCCTGGGAGCCTCACAATTGCTCTGCCTGTTGGGGGTGTCTAATTAGTACAACTTTCTCTGCAGTCTCATCTGTTCCTCACAGTTAAAAAAGCAACAGCATCTAGTGAGTTGTCGAGGAGGATGGTTCAGCCCCAGTAATAGGCTTGGTAATTATTTTTGTGATGGTAGTTGTAGACAAGGAAGGAATTGCAGCTGTCTGGTCTAATAAGTATCAAAAGTCCTGACATTGCTTTCTTCCAGTTATCCTTTCTTTAGCCAATTGAATACTGTCAAGTACTATTTAAAACTCAACTCTTTAGCAGCAGCAATCACTCACCAAATCCACCCCCAGCACAACAGCTATTCCAGACCATTTTAATACATTTGGGATCTCAGGGAAGACTGGGGTAAAACAAAATGTTTTTCTAATTTGGATGCTTGGTGGAAGCAGAACCACATCTGTGGGCTGAACCCTTGGATTATGTCACTAATGTAAGTTTTTCATTTCAGGGTCAGAAAGGTGATCCTGGGCTGTCACCTGGAAAAGCTCGCAATGGGCAGAAGGTGAGATGTCACCCCAAGGCCATGGTGGGCTTTCAGAACTGTGCACACACACAGGGAGTCTGTGCTGCAGCCACACAGCTGCTTAGGACTGGGAAATAAGGCTTAGATCTCAGATTCAGGACTAAAGAGAGGCAGCTCTCAATGATCACAGGGCACTGAGGTGCCACCTGGCACGGTGTTGTTGTCTGAGTGTTTATCCAGTTTATCCACAATCTGCACCCAGCTGAAGCCCCTGCTGCCACAGGCACGTGGCTGCTTCAGCCAAGTGTTTCAAGCAGCACATCTGAGGTACAGCCATGCTCTGCTCTGGGCACACAGCTGCAGCAAGGGGCAATCCCAGTGTAAGGAATAAAAACCTTGGAGACCAAGGAAAGGATGTTCTTGCTGTGGAGCTGAGGAACAGTTGTCTCATGCTGCAGCCCCATCAGGGTAGAGGTTTCCTGGTGGAGGCTCCTAAGGCATGGACGTCACTGAGGGGTTTCCACCAAGGGCTGCTCAAACCAACACAAAGCACCCAGCTGGGAAGGAAAGCTGCTTTCTGGGTTTAGCAGTTTTTGAGGATCAGAGTTCTGCTAATTCCTTTCAATAAGTTACAACTCCCATTTTTGCTGTTTCACAGCTGAGTGATTTTTATTGAGGCAACAAGCCCTCACAGAATTCTAGAAATGAAGAGTAGGGCAATCAGGGCTCCACATCACCTACCTCAATTTGCTCTTTCAGTGGTGCCTGCACAATCCTTGGTAACTGGTGTCCAGGGCAGAAGCCTGGTTCTCTTCCTCCCACCATAAGTCTTGCTAGAAATTCACAGCTCATAGAAAGCACCAGCCATAAGGAGCTTGGGCCCTTCATTTGACACCAGATGCCTCCATTAAGCACAGTGAGGCCACACAAGTACAAGATGGAAGACAATGCTAGAAAACATTCAGAAGGCTGAGTTTGAAATGATGCTTTTAACTTAGCACCATGAGATGTCTTTTGAAATTTCTGGTACATTATATTGGAGTGTCATCATGTGGAAATCATCCACCTGCAGAGTCTGGAACTGTTTTCTTGAGGACAATGCTTGGTGTAAAAAGGGGAGAGATCCAGATGACCTTTAGCTTGTGTTAACGAGGCTTTATCCCTGATAGCAGTAATAGGAATAAAGGGTTTCCAGCAGGAGTTTGGAGTGATGCCTAATTTTCAGTCTAGATACTGGAAATTTGTTGGATTTCAGTAAGAAGGCACTCCAGGGTTTTTTGATCCTGCTCAGAGGAGGCCAAGTGGGCTCACACAGCCGGGTTGGGTGTTGGAGAGGTCTCACAGCAACGCGCTCATCCGTTCTGTGATGGTTTGGGTTTGCCAGCTGGGATGTGATGCAATCCCTTTTCAGAAGTAGAGGCCACTGAACAAACCCTCCCACCAGCAGCCTGCAAAGGTTCAACCCATGTCAGACGGGCAGGTTAAATAATTACACCACCAGCACCATCCCAATGGGAGCCATGGGCTGAGCCAGTGCAGTAGCAGAGTGTGAGAGCAAATCACAGGATTTGGCAGGAGGTACCTGTTGTTCTTATTGCATTTAAAATCTAAAATTTCCTTGCCTTGGCGATTTCAATGCCTATTGAAAGGCGAATGAAGCATGTGACTGAATGAGATCATTGAGGGGAAAAAAAGCGCATTCATTCTGCTTGCAAAGAGCTGGACTCCAGCAGCAGCTGCCATTAATTAACTGGGGTTATTATTTATATGAGCCAGTTAATAGAGATGTTGTTTAAATCTACTCTTCTTATCCAGTCAGGTTTTGAAGAGTTGTGATTAGAACCAGGAATATCAATAGCTGGGGGCTGGTGTCAGCAAAATGATTGTGGTAACTGCAGTAGGCATAGGGAAAATGTTGCTGAAAACTAATTGAACTTGCTTGCTTCCTGCAGGGAGATGTGGGCTTACCTGGTTTAACTGGGTTCCCTGGACCACCTGGTAGAAAGGTAAGAGTGTTCTTTTCTAGTGAATTAGATCAGTCATTTAATTTTTAAATCTTCTATAACTCTGCTTGAAAGATTTAGTTAAAAATCCCAGTATCCACCCAAAAAGCCTTATGCCTGTTCAGCAGGTGTATAACCTAGGGAGATAGGCTGAAGCAACTGCCTAAAGACTATGTAAGAGTATGAAATTACATTCTGGGTACAGAATTCTGGTCCTTCTTTGTATTCCTCATCCCTCTGCACCCTGACACTGGGTGTTCCTCAGCAAGTTCAGTTTAGGCCTGGTGCAGCCAGTGCATTGTCTAAAGGGATCTCCAACCAACAGCAGTACTCAAAGGATGGATTCAAAACAGTGCTAGCATTCCAAGGAAACCACATCTGTCCTGGCAAAGCACATTTCAAAAACCTATCTGTGAGCCTTTCATCTTTATTTTGCTTGGAGACTGTCAGCACTGGTCAGGTTTTGCTTTATTTGCTTCCATATTGATGCTTCAAAACCATTAACATCACAAACAACACATTTATGCCTAGAAAAGGGTATGTAAGGATAGAACACAAGATCCATCCCTGTTTTCCTGAGGCAGCAGGGTGTGTTTCTATCCATGCATTCAAGCCTGCACAGCAAAACCTGAGCCATCCATACCTGGAGCTCAGATCTTTCCTATATCAAGGACATTTCAGCTGAGTTCCCAGCTCCAGGCTGAGTTGGTAGGTTGGTTTCTTTTCTTGGAAGCTGGACCTGTTGCAGGGAGCTGTTTGAGTGGGGCTCAGTGGCCATGACTCCCCCTCCCAGCAAGCCAATATTGCCACAGCTAAACTGAGCAGTTAAAATTAGCATCTTGTTTCCATCACTTCATCAGTCAATGGGCCATTGACCATACACTGTTCCTCAGGTCAATTAGCTGCACACAAACACCTCCTCTGGTATGTTTTAAGACTCCAAGGAGAGAGAGAAGGTGTGGAGGAGGCTGAAAGGAACCCTCCCTCTCCAGGATTATTTGTTGTATGCTTTATACTAGAACCAAATTGCCAAGAGGAGGGGCTGAGTTTATTTTTCTACTCCAAGGCTGGTCACGCTTGGGGTGCTGCATGGAGCAGGAGCAATTGAGTGATTAATTACAGATCTTTTGCTGTCACAAACAAGTTCTAACTAATAGGGTGCAAAGAATACCATTTTCCTGGTATAACAGCTCATAAAACAAAACCTTGTGGTTACGATCAGCAAAATGCAATGTCAGGAGTGCAAGCACTCATAGTGGAAAAAGCAGAGAAGGAATAGGAGATTGAACAAACATTCCCAAGTCCAGCACATGGCCTTCACATCTGATCTTGACTCCCACAGGACAGGGTAAAGGCAGGGATATGCTTCTGTTTCTTCAAGTAATGAGCAAGCTGGATGTTGAAATTTTTCCTTTGGTGCAGCTTAAAAACACCTTCCAGTAGCACTAGTCTGGCAGTGGCTTTGGTGTAACCTGGCTTTTATTAGCATCTTGCATTAAGAAAAAATTTACAGCTGTTGGAGAAATGTTTGGAAAAATCTTTTTTTTTTTTAATCTGGGTTGCCTGCTGGCATTCTCCCAGTGAAAATACACTGCTGCTTGGCTGAAGGTGGGCAACATATCTTGGCTACCGGAAAACAGCAACGCCTTGGAAATGGACATCCCTCCTCTCACTCCATGGAGGTGCTGCAAAAAGGGCTCTGAGGGCTTTGATCAGGGAACACCATGTAGAAACCTTCAAATGGGTAAAATATTTCACCAGGAGAAACAAAATGCTTTTCCCACTAAATGAAACCACTGTCTCAGCAACGTGAGCTGGAGCCACAACCAGCAGCGTGTGGTTTTGGATAGCTGCTCACTCCTCAGTGCCTGCCTTGGGAATGCTGACAGACTTGGATTGGGCTTGTAGGATTGGACAGGCTGATCTCAGAGCACCCCCAAAGCTGTTTTTGCTCCACACATCTATGAGAACATGAAGCAGCAGGTGTAGTGTTCATCCTCTCTGCACAGAGCAAACGGTGCTTTTGCAGACCAGGAAGGGTGGAAGGACTTGGATGTTCCCTCTGCCTGTCCCTCTGGTGCCTGTGAGGTATCTGTGGGCTTTGGCTTTTGGTTTGGGGCTGCAGACCACAGCTGCCTTGGAGACAGATCTCAGCAGAGTAGCATCATTGCTCCAGAGAAGAAAACAGCAGCAGTGAGAGAGGCAAAGCTTCATTGGAGTCAGAGAGCAAAGACAGAGCAGGGAAGTGGTCAGTGCTTCAAAACATCCTGCATGCAGGTCTCATTCCCTGGCCCCTTAATTCTTCACATTTCCTACCAAAGTGCAGGATGATCCCTTTAGCTAGGAGAAAGTGGATTATAAATATCATCACAGATTAGTAAATCCTTCACTGCAGTGCAATTTCCTTTCTAAATCACAGCCCTTTGTGTGGAGTACCCTGTAATCATCACAAAGTGTTCAGATAAAAGAGCAAATGCAGTTGTTTTCATACCCTTTGCCCTGTCATTTTAGTGCTATTTGAAGAGGATTTTAGCAGGTAAATACTTTCACACTACAGCCAGCTTTAACATACAGAAGCTTTTTTGGTTTTCCCTTGCTGTAATTCACCTGAGGCAGAAGTAACTGGGGTATATTGAAGAAATACACATCTGAAACTCTCCAGAGCCCAGAATATGTAGTGAGGAGAATATTTAATACTGGGGTATATTAGCACATAACAGTAGCACATAACAGTGCCTACATATTTAGGAACATAGCATATTTAACCCAATTGCCATTCACTTACCACTACAGAATTGGTGCAGAATTTAGTTCAGGACATGTTTTGAGCATCTCAAGGGACCATCATGCAACCACCTACTTTGATTGGACATTGCAGGCTCAAAACACCCATCCTGCAGAAACCCAGCTGGAGCAGAATGGTTCAGAGCAGCCAAGCCAGGCACATATTTCTCATCAGTGGAAAAGTCAGATATTGTTAGGCTTGGTGCTCCAAGCTTAACAATACCTTAGAGTCAAGGTAGCTCCTGCTCCAGACTTGAGGAACTGGGCAGAGGTCCCAGGAGAAAAAACCCATGGAAATCTACATTCCAGGGAATGACTGGGGATGCTGAACCCAGGGCTGTTTCTGTTGGAAGCTCTCACCTTCAGGCCAGACACCCAACCAGGGTGGAGCATCCTCCCTCCTCTGTCAAGGAGCCAGGGAGAGGATGAGCAGGAGAAGATTTCATGGGGCAGATTCCTGGAGAGGGACAGGGAATCCTCTGTGCTGGTCCTACTCCAAGAGCTGCTGAGGCACTTCCAAGGAGGAGTCTCTGGCTGAAATATTCTCACAGCATTTGGAGAAAGGACCCTCGAGGTGGTTCAAACAAGGGTCTTCCAGGGCAGCCTTGTCAGAAGGTGCAGCTCTGTCCAGAGCCATATCAGCAAAGCCAAGCAGGAGAGAACTGGTGAGAAGGGAATCAGCATCACTGCAGGCCAGACTGTCTGAAATAACAAGGCAGGAGGAATGCAAAGGGGAGAGGGTAGTGGCCAGCAAGGCTGGGAGCATTGCACACCCTTCCAGCAAAGGCTCAGGCTGCAGGTCTGGAATAGCCCGTGGGAAGAATAAAAAAGCTGTTAAGCAGAGGTGTGGACCTGGGAGCAGAAAGAGCCCCGGGTTCGTGTGGTGAGTGGAGCCAAAGGCCAAGTGCTCGGTCACCCCTGGGACTGGTGATGGCTTCCAGAGCAGGGACACTCCCTGTGGGCTTCACAGACACATGAGGTGTGCTAGAGCCCTGATCAGGACAGGGTGAGTAACAGGGACTGAGGTACAAGTAGTTGTAACCCACCCTTGAAAGCAATTTGTTATTTCTCTAGTATTTGTGCAAGGATTGTTCCATGTTTGCTTTTTTTCTCTCCCATTTGTTTCAAGTTAAATTTTCGGCTCTTTTTTTTTAAAATCTTGCTGCTAGCCCAGCTAAACAGTCATCTCTGTAACTGAGTTCAATCTCCTGATCTGCTTCTCTTGATGGAAGCTTGTTTTAAACAGCTGAAGCAAGATAATAAAGAAGAGGGAAAAAATCTGAAGTGTCCATCACATAAAGAATTCACTGTGTTTGAAGGGAGCTCTAGGTAAATCCAGGAGAAAGCAAACTCCCTTAAAAGATAGACAGTGCTCAGTCTGCAGTCAAACAGGCTGCCCTTGTCCTGCTCCAGTGCCTGCATACCCCCCAAAAAAATGGAATATTGACAAACTGCAGTAGGGTTATGAAAGATCTGTGAGAATGATTTGAAGCCTGAAACACTTCCCAGTAAGCAAGGTGGATTAAGAAACTCATTCTAATTAATTCAGCAGAGAGAGCAGGTTGAGAGGCAGCTTGCTCACCATTCAGTAGCTTCATAATGAAGCACTCTGGGTCTTGTAATAATTAGATTAGAAAAGCTGGAAGCTGGACAAGTTCAAGGTAGAAAAATTGAAGTTTCCCGTGACAGTAAATGGTTGTTGTGGTGTTTCCTGTGGCATTTCAAACTCTAAAGCAAAAGTAAGAGCTCTGAAACACAAGTGGCTCATGTTGCTGTAGTCCCCAAGGTGCCCAAAGCCAACATTTCATTCTGTGGGCCTGTGGTTTCCTGAGGATTAAGGGCAGCCTTGCTCAAGATTAGATTAGAAATAGATCTGAGCGTGGAGACCACTCCAAATGTGTTCATGGAGCAATTCCTTCTGAGTATGCACCACCCCAGACCACAGCAGGGCACATCAGCAGGTTTGGGTGGTGCAAGCACAAAGCAGCCTGATAAAAGTTTTCATGTTTGTGTAATGCTGTCTAAAATCCTGCTTCTCCTCAGAACTTTGGTCCCACCTGCAAAGAGAAATAGAAACCAAATCCAAATTATTTTACTATATTTTTGTTTCTTAGTATTAATCTCTTCCATCCTATTTTGACAGGGATACAAAGGCTACCCTGGACCACTAGGTCACCCTGGAGACCAGGTGAGTTTTCCCACTTCCCAACAGGGGAGCTTTGAGGAGGGCTGGATTTGCTGGCTGTGATGCTGGTTTGGCTCTGGTGCAGCCTGCCCAGTGTGGACAGGCAGCTCCTCCCAGGGCAGCTGGGCACACACTGGGATCTGAGCACACACACAGACCCAGCACCCATGGCACGGTGGGAGGAGACTGCCTTGGAGTTTCTACATTTAATTTCTCATTTTTACTGCTCAGCCACACTAAGTTTACTTGGGGGAAGAAAAACCAGCTCACCATCCTACCCCTTTATTTGTCTTTTTACATTAATTTCACCTGGACTTTACTAACCACAGTGTGTTGAGTATATGTGATTCCCTTCCCAAAGCCCATTCCCCCCCTTCCCCTTTTCTCCCCCCTCTCTATTTGGTTGAGTTTGATGTTTGCAATGCAGTAAAAAAAAAAAAAAAAGGCAATGAATAGCAGGCCCTGTTAGCAATGATGTTAAAGGATATTATACATGAATCCATTTAGTTTTGAAGAATTTTGGCAGTGCTTTCCCACCAGCAAAACGGTTCCATATGCCAGATATAGACACAGCCTTACACCTTCTCTTAGTGTCCCTGTTCCAGATTCTCTGCTGCTTTCCCCAAATGAAGGGAGGAGAAACAGCAGCACTTGCTCAGTGCATGGATCCTGGTGACTTGGCTTCCCTGTGTTTTCCCCCCTCATTAATTAACTTCATTATCTACCCTTAATATTGTTTTCCTCTCGATAAATGTGCATCAGGTTAATCCATTCCACAATGATTCAGCTAAAAACACTTCCCAAGTGGGGCATTCACCTGACTTTTTGTGCCTTTTCTTTTTTTTTCTCCAAAGGGTGAACGAGGACCAGCTGGAAGTCCAGGTGCCAAAGGTTATCCTGGCAGGCAGGTGCAGTAAATCTCATCGTGCTGTGCACAGAGTAGGGATTTGGGTGTGCAGGTAGCTAAAGACATGCCCCACTAAGGACAGTGCAGTCCTCTAGAAAATGTTGGTATATTTGAATATTTGATCTCTGAATATTTTCCTTCTTCCCTCCTCAAGGTGTTGTACCAATAACCCAGTCTTTCAACTCTGAAATGTTGTTAGAAAGTGTTTTGTGCCTATGATAGATAGAGCCTGAATTTCTACAACAAATTATGGCAGATTTTTCTTCAGTAAAACAACAGGGAAAAAACCAGAACAGCAGAGCACAGAAAGACATGTGCAAGTTCCTAATCCTTCTTTTCTAAGCATATTTTGCATCTAATGTTGGACAAGTTAGAAACCTGGGATGGAAAAGGTGTATTTATTGTTGGAGGAGGGGATTTAGATGAACTCTCACTAGTAAAATGCACTGGCATAAACCTATGTACACACACACAATGTTATGTATGAACTGCAAATATATGTATAAAAATCATATTTGCAGCTGCAAAAAAGATGATGAAAGACAATCAAGTCATTGTTCTCATGCTGGAAAAAATTACACAAAGACAACTTTAGGAATGGAGGAGTGTGCATGGCATAATGGATCAAGATTGGACACTTTGTTGTCCTACTGATGTAAGATGCTGAGTAGTGTAAAGGAAAGAGGAGAATTTGTAAGACCCTAAAAAATCTAATCTCTTGGAGGACAGAACATCCAGCCCTATAATATTTTGTGGTGAAGGGAGTTTGTCAGGGTTTTCTAAAATGGACACATTTAATGCTGGATTCAGCCACATTTATCTGTAAGCCAAGAGACCAGGCAGATGTCAAAGATTCCAAATGCTCTGCCCTGAATCTTTCAGACTTATCATGAGTTTGGATGTGAATTTTTTATGCAGATGTGTAGGTTATTGGATTAAATGTGAACTAGACCTGCAGAACAAGTCTGCATCTCTCTGCCTCAGGGCTGTCAATAATGCATGACCCATTTTAAACTGAAAATTAAACTGATACCTTGCTTAGCCCACTGGAGAGTGCAGATGGCAGAACTGGATGGGAGCTTTATGCACCTGACTAAATGCTCCATTCATACTCTGAAAGGCTCTTAGAGCTGAGCATGCCAAAGAATCTCCTAGGTGTGAATGTGTGTTAGATGACTAATAAGAAGAGGTCCAAGAGATTTTGGACATACAAGGTTAATGAATGCTGTTCAGCAATTCTGCCCATCAGATAAGCAGGATGAAATCTGTGCCTTGACATTCAAAGAACAAATCTGCCTTCTTAAAAACGTGGTTTGGGTCAGGAAAGTGACTTTTTTATTTTTTTAAGGCAGCTTTTTTCAGCCTATCTGAATGCTGTGTGTATCCTGCATCAGGGCTGTTTACTTTACAGAGATTTTACTACTTGTTACTCCTGTCAGCTGTGCTGGCTCTGCAGCCATGGGAGAGAGAGAGTGCTTGGCTCAGGTTTGGTTTGTGCATCACAGGCAGGATTGTAACTTCACCCTGATGCCTGAAATCTTTGGCAACGATGCAGGAGCCAGGAAAGAGCACAACCAGACTTTCACATCTCAGGCTGAGCCTGCAGTGCTGCCAGCTGAAGAAAATATGGACTTAGCCTTTTTTTTTCTTCCCCCAGAAAATCTCATCAAAATTTGGAACTAGAAAAAAAATGTATCTGGACACTTGCTAGAAGACAATGAACATGAAAATTTATTTTGCATTTTTACACTTTTCTTCTTTGCAGTGTTTCAAGTGAGCAGCATTAGGCATAGAATTAGAATGGGGAATTAATTTTCCATTCTTTCCATAGCTGATGCTGCAAAGGGTTAGAGATATCACAGCACCTGCATTGCTAAGTGACTTTCTAGGCTGTAGAAATTTCTCATTGCACCTGTGTTCCCTAAGCAGGTATTGGAATACATTTGCTATGCATGTGTTTGCTTAGGCAGGAAGATGAATGTAGAGCTGTTGGGCACAGAGCATCACTGTGCCTCGCATCCCAAGTGTAACACAACCTCTGGGCACCCCACTGCATCAGCCCTTGTGGTCTTTATCATCAGAAATCTCAAGTTCAGCCCCAGGGAAGGCTCACTGTGTGCAGCAGTCTCAGGTTCTGCCGAATCCCAGCTCCCCAACAATGGCAGATCTGTTATTTGTATTATTTTGTCTTTTTGTTCTCCTTTGTTGATATTCCTTGGATGCTTAAAGCAAAACCTTGAAGCAGAACCATGCAGGGATGGTGCTTGGGGGGTTGGCACTGCTTGATATTTAAAGTTAAAGCTTGTCCACATTTGTCTTTGTTTTTTCCCTTCTGTTCTAGGGTTTACCTGGCCCCATAGGGGAATCTGGCCCGAAAGGCACTCGGGTAAGCAACCTTTCATTTGCCTTTTCTCTGCTTGTTTTTATCAAAGACTTCTCAAGAAACTTTCAGCTTGATTTTGCAGTTCTGAAGCTGGTTGCTTTAATTTGTTGGGTTTGGGGGATTTGAACTGTGCCCCACTTGTTTATGGAAGCACTGTTAAGTTTTTTTAATTAAACATGGAATGTACCTTGATCAAAGCTCCCCAATAGTGCTGATGATAAAGTCAGCTCCTTCAGAGCTCACATTGCAGGAGAGGAAAGAATGGCTCACACATTCATATCAAAACCTGCAAGCCCCATGTCCCAAAGGCCTCTTTAGTTTCAATCAGTGTGGTTCAGCAGACTTTAACCACGCTGAGTATGGGCTCATTTGGGTACAGGCCTGGGTTGGGAGTGGTTTATATCATTATGAACAACAGCAAGCCAGCATCTTGAAGCCATGTGCAAATACAAACAATATCTCCGTCCTGTCTGGTTTTGCTCACCAAAAATAATTGCTGGGGTTTTATTCTCACTGCAAAGGATTCTTTTTTTATTACTACTTAAGGCTCTTGTTAATCACATTTTGTTCCTTTCCTGCAATTATAAATTCACAATGTGATTCTAAGCCAATAAATCCCCATTTCTCTAACACGTGATACTTTCTCTATATGCAGTAAATTCAAGCAGCTGGTTTTCATCACTAGGAAAACTGCAAGGAATAAACAAATGCTGACCCTGTAGCTAGCAGTATTCCTGAGCTGGGAAGGGAGAGGGCACGTTCAGTTCCTGCAGGAGAGAGGAAAATCTGAGAGCACAGCTTGCTCACCCCATTTCTGCAAGGGCTAAAATTTTCCCTGGGGCATCTCTTCACTGCTCTAACCAGGACCTTGTGTAATTATCAGGTAGTAGATGTGTAGAATGTAAGATTTGGAAGTTATTCTTCATTTTGCACCCCTGAGTGGTGAGGACTGAAATATTTATAAATACCCAAGGAAGCCTTTTCTTAGTCCAACCATAGTCAATCAGAATTGGGTGCTAAGGTAAGATATGTGCATTTTGTGGTTTAAAGAAGCCAGCTCTGGACCCTTCTTCATCCTCCACCTCTACTTTTTCCTTCTCCAGGAAAAGTTTGGGAGTTATGTGGCTTCTTTTAGGATTCAGGAGGCAAAGGCAGACAGGATCATTTTCATGCAGCATAATTTCCCAGCAAGGTGTTGTCCCTAAAGGAAACACAGCCCACAGGGAGCGACGGACTGGTGAAAAGGTTTGGTGGGGTTGGCAGATAGAGATTTAGCAATGATGGAGAAAGAAAGATGAGAGAAAAGCAGTGTTAGCACTTGGCTCCTGTAACAGTGAGGTGCCACGGAGGGGGCTCCCTGCTGAAATTCACTTCCTCTGGATTCTGGTGTTTGGCACCAGCAGGGCCTTTGCAGGGGCCCAGCACACAAGGTAACTTTGTCCAGGCTGCTGAGCAAAGGGATTAAACACAAGGCTGCCATTGTGGCAAGGGAAGGGAAACACTGTGTTTTATGCAGCATGTCTTGTCTCAGCAGGGCCCCAAGGCCACAGAGAAACCTGGAAACACAAGGTTTCTGATGAGTGTGGAAGCAGCAGGTTTTGTGTGAAATGTGTTGGTGCAAAGGTGGTTTTCCTATAGTGTGGATGTGCAAGTTGAGCCTCACATCAATCCCCCAAGCCTGGAATGTCAGGTTCAGCCTCTCCCAGCCTATGCAGGGCCCTCAGTGCTTGGGGTGATGAAGGTTTGCACAAGATCTTGGTGGGGCAGGGACAGGCTTTGGGCAGAGCCAGGACTCCCTGAGGGTGGTGGCAGCCCTGGTGCCAGGAAAAGGGGGGTCTGCCTCAGAAGGGGCTGCAGTGTGCGACCACCAGGTGACAAAAGACAAACAGAAAGGGCTTGATACGACAGGACAGTTGGAAATTCATGTCAAAAGCAAAGAGAGACAAAAGGAAGTGTAGGTCTGTGGATTGCTTTTGCTATTGCTTTTGCTAACCTCGAACCAAGCTCCATTTCCCTCAGGTACACTTAGAGCCAGCCCAGGTAAGGTTTCTTCTGGCTGTCCTCTTCCTGCCTGGAGTCCTCCTGATCCCTGGTGTGAGGGTATGTGCCCTTGGACTACATCGTGGAAGCCAGCACCATGCAGTCCATGGGCATATACACTTGCCTCAAGGTTTATTTCATCATGGCTGCCACTGACCAACGCTGGAGGTTGCTCTGCTCTTCAGGAAGCACAGACTGACTGCATGCTAATGGAGAAATGTATTTGACTGCTTGTTTCCTCTTTTCTTTAGGGCTATATTGGTCTCCCAGGATTATTTGGGCTACCGGGAGCTGATGGAGAACGAGTGAGTATTTTGTGAAGAAAACCTTGGTGTGTTGGTTGAATGCAGTTCTTCAGAGCCTGATGTAACCTTCTCTATCCCTACTTCCTGAGGAAGGAGGCAAGCACAGCTAATGCTTAACTATCCCTTCTTTAGTCTCTTCCTACCCTTGGATGAAGGCCTTTGTCCCTGTATAGTGCTGATGTTCAGCTGAGGAAAACCCAGGCTTCAGGCAGGGCCATCACACCTTGCTGTTGCCCACAGAGGAGTTTTTCTATATTCTCCTACATTTAAAAACCTGCCTTCCCTCTCCCCCTTGCCAGTTCATCCTAGTGAGGTGGGGCAGGGTGAGGAGAATGTCCATGGAGATTCCCTGCTCCCACAGGAATCATCTCCCAGCCACGCTGCCTCAGCATTTTGTGTGTCTGCCTGGAGATGTTTGGAAAGAGCCTGGCTCTTGGAAGGGACAGTGCTGAGCTTTCTGAAAATGGCTTTATTTCCAGTTACATTGAGTTAGGCAGTCAAGCCTGGGGCTGTGAGCGGGCAGCTGTGGCTGTGCCCTCCCTTCCTCCCATCCTTTTCATCGTGCCTTCCCCAGCCCAAATTTTCAGTCATCCCTTGCTTTTCCACTCTCCATCTCCACATCCTCCCACCTACCTAATCTCTTCCCATCCAAGGACCCCCTTCTCCCCACTACAAGAGCTCCTAAAAAGATCACTGGAAGACAAACACAGTTTAATTCCACCCTTTTCTCCCTCAAATGCAAGCTCCAGAAACCAGAGAGGCCTGGGGACCATGTGGGAGTGTGCCTGCCTGGGAGGGGCCTGCCCTGCGCTCTGGCGACGCTGATTTAATGCTTGTATAACTAAATAAGAAACATAAACACAAGTTCTGCAGCGAGTGCCTCGGCGGTGGCCTTCATTTGGTTCCAGACCAGTAGCTTAATGACTGCTCCTGCTAAGCACAGCCCCAGCCTGGGGATGCTGCCTGCGCGTGTCCTCGGGAGGCCGTAGTTAATGGGTGAAGGTTAATTGTCTTCTGCTCTCGCAGCCGACTGCAAGTAGCTGACATTTTGATTCCCAAACAATGCCACAGTCATTAGCCTGTTTTGCATTCTCCTTTCTCTTCTCATTTTGCTTTGTATTGTTGGTTGGCTGTTTGATTTCTCAACCAGAACTTTTTTTTTTTTCTCTCTCTCTCTCTCTGTTTTTTCATTGCAGGGGATCCCTGGAGTTCCTGGGAAGAGGGGCAAGATGGGTAGGCCGGTAAAGTTTTTCCTCGTCTATTATGCAGATCTTGTCGAATGAAACTGGAAACAAGACATTTGGCTTTTGGCTGGGTCCTTTCATATCTTCAAACAAACCTTTCCATGTCTGTCTTCTCAAGCAGGAAGAAAACCAAAGATAGAGAGATTGCTCTCTTCCTTTCTTCCATGCTCTGCTCAATTCACAGGCATTAGTGCTCTTTTCCCATGCTCCCTCAGATCTTACACTTCTCAGATTTTCTTCTACAATATCTTCCCTCCTGTCCTGCCTCTGGCCAATCACTTCCCTAGATGCATTTTTTAATTCCCAACCATGATTGCAGTGTCCCAGGTGTCTGGTCTGGCTCTGTTCCACCTCCTGCTTTGCACTCCCCCTAGTTCTATCACATCTTCTATCACTTCTATCACATCTATCTCCTCTTCTTGCTGTGATTCTCTCCAACCCTTGTCCCATCCTGGTTTGTGTAATGCAAGTGTGGTTTTGTATAGAAACCTTTTTGTTCTTGGTGGTGTAAGAGATCGGGGAAGATGTGTTTGAGCAGCAAGGAGACACCAGGTAGATGTGAGAGCTCGGCCAGGAGGAAGAGGTGTTTGCAAGTAGGGCTGAAGACAACTGTGAGAGCTGTGTAGAAGAACAAGGGGGGCTGTGCTGACTCTAGCAAAAAGCAAGAGCAAGTGGGAAAATACTGAAATGAGCAGAGGAAACAGGGAAAGCACAGACAAGAAAGACTTTACCCCATCAACCTTCTTCCAAACAGTTCTGTATGCCTCCCTCTAGGAAATTGGATAAAGCTTTTTGCTCCAGGAATCAGCAGAGAGCTCCGGCATGTTGGAGCTCTGTTGTGTCTCATTGCCTTTGCACCTTGTTCTTCATGTTAGTCTGAGTTTCCTCTGACCTCTGGACATCATTGCACTCACAGGCTTCTTGTAAAATGTCCACTCACCCACACATGGAAAAATCCACTGCTTTCCCCATGCCCCCCTCCCCTGGAGCATGTCCTTCCCAGGAGCCCCACGCCCACCACTCGCTGATGTTCTCACTGCAAAAGCCATGCAAACTCCTCAGCAGTGCAAACTCCTCAGCAGTGCTGCATCCATCCTGCCTGTCCTTTGCCTGAGATGGGAAGTAGTCAAGCAGATTTTTTGGAGGGATACTGGCAATCTATATCAGATCTTTTGCAAGCTGCTGGTTGCACCAGAAACCTCTGTGATGAATAAGTGCAGAGCCCGTGGTGTAACCATGAATCACTGGCCAGGGCAAAACAAACACAGCAACTGTCGTTAGGTGCAGGGGCTCTGCTCTCTCAGCTCTCTCTGCACAGAGCACGCTGCAGGCTCAAAGCCTTCCAGCTGTTGGTTGGCCAGGATTTGTAATCTTCCAGGCAAGAGTTTCGGTCTGGCGGTCACTGCTACAAGCAAGGGGCTCCCCTGAGATCAGCAGGGAATCTCTCAGCCGTGGAGGCATTTAGGCTGGGATCTAGGGAAGGGATTAAATGGCTACGCATGAGCACCTTTGTTCTGCTTGGCTCCTTCAGAGAGTTTTGGCTCCATCCCTGTTTTATGATATCAGGTTTAATAGGAAATCTTGAATGGACCGATGCTGACGATTTGAACTTCCGAGCATGAACAGAAAGATTAAGTGACATCCACAGTTATTCAGGAAGTCTCTGGGAGAAATGGAAAGCACAAACCAGCTGACCTGATTCTCTTCCCAACACTTATCTCCTGGCCACTGCTGCCTCCCAGCTGCCTCGGGGTTTTCATGAGCCTTCTGGGATTTCTCTAGTCTCTCCCATTCCTGCACCTCTAGATTTGCTGGTGTGGCTGCTGTTCCTCTGCTGTCTCCGTGTTGTCATTGCAGGGGGAAGCTCTTGGAAGCCCTTATTAGCTGCCTTCAGAGCTGGTGAATGCTCTGGAGAGGAGGAAGGGAGTTGGTATCACACATATTTCTGTACCTAGCTTTGTTTGGGATGAGAGCTGGCAGAGGATCAGTGCTCAGCCGAGGAGGAGCATGGGGCTGGGGGAGGTTGCATGTGACACCGTGGGCCTCCGAGAATGATGTAAGAGGGAATGATTAAAATAGAGGAACTGGACATGAGTCAGAGCTTGAAATCCTTCCAGGGAAGTTAAGTTTTGCAGAGCTGTGAGGGACATGGTGAGTCTGTCGTGGAAACAGCTGACTCCACCTCTCCCTGCCGGACATCAGCGATGCAGGAGGCCAGTGCATCCCAAAATAGGGACCCTGGAGAAGGAGAGGGCTGGGGGTGGTCTGGGGGCAGAGTTATGGTTGGAGCCCAGTGCACGAAGGAGGCTGAAATAACAGGAGTCTGTACATCTCTGGATCTGCCTGGTGTAGAGGTGGGCTGGGGGGCTGGAGCTGATGCAGCTGCTTGCTTAAACCTTCAGTCTTGCCAGTGCAGTGGCTGAAAAATATGTCTTTTCATGGTGTTTTGTGTGGATTTTTATGGTGTTCAGTTGAGCAGCTGGGAAAAAAAAAAATAAAAACAAGACCCCATCAGGGGTGCTGGGGAAGGAGTGAGAGAAGCTGTTGATAGTCTTGCCTTGCAGAGACAGTGTGTCAGTCCTGGTTCATCTTTAGGAAGGAGCTGTGCTGCCACTGTAGGAAATGACTCATAGGAAGAGTAGGAGATAGAACTAGCTCAAGGAACACCAAGCTGTTCTTGTGCTGTGGGAGATGGGTAGCCACAATCAGAAGTGTCTGCACTGCAGATTGTATTAAACTTCAAATAGAGTAGAATATTTTCAGAAGTTCTTAAGCACTGCTAGAGGAAAAGACTTAAAGGCAAAGCTTCAGGAAATATATCCAAAGAGCTTTGAGTTCTTTTATGGTTCATCTTTGGTTTTGATGTGTGCTTATATCTCTCTTTTTCACATAGAGTGTTAGTACTGCACCAGCTGTGCTATTTTTTATCTATGATTTTTTGCTTACAATCTGTTTTGTTAGTAGTATTCTTTTAAAAGACACAGAAAAGAAGGAGGAAAAATTTAATTCAGAAACATACCTAGTAATTTTGAGGTTCATCTGAGGTCTATTCACAAGTGAGTTAAACACAACTGAGGTTTCCTTACATTTTTCTAAGAACCTGGTGGTGCTGGTGGTCCTGTGCTCGGAGCCTCACTGTGTCAGGTACCATGCAAACACCTCATGAAAGAAAAGCCCTGGCCCAAAGGGTCCACAAAACAACAGAGGATCAGACCATCCCCAGGGCTGGAAGGATTTGGTAACAGCAGCATGAGCAAGCCATTAACACCACCAGCAGATATTTCTGTCTCTGTGCTCATCGTTCTGGGCTCTCTCCATGACATGCAGTGTCACACAAGCTGCTTGGCTCCTCCAGCTCTGTGCAAACCAGGGATAGCACTGTCTTTGGAGAGCTCTCCTTTGAGCTCAGCAGCTGAAGCTCAGCATGGAAATGCCAAGGATGACAGCTCATGTCTCAAGGAGGAGGTGCCATAAAAAGGCACATGGATTTGAAGTCATAGGGATCAGCGTGTGAGTGAGTCCAGCAGGGTCCTTCCCCTCTGTGCCCCACAGTGTGAGAGCCAGCACTGAGCTGGCAGCCCCTGGAACCAGCCCCAGAGTTTGCTGGGAGCACAGGGCAGTGCCAGGCTGCTGGAGATGGCATCCCCTTCCCAGGAGCTGGCCACAGGCAGGATCCCCCTCTCCAGCTCTCACAGAGAGTGGCACTTTCTCACCAGGCTGTTTTCCATGTGTGCTGTCTTCTTCTGTGATGACTTATCAAGCATTAACTCCTGCCTCCAGTGAGCACCGAGTTGCAATATATTGTTTTTTTTCTTCATCTGATAAGCTGTCAGAAGGTCATGTGGTACCCCTGCCCTCCCCACCAGCATGAGCAGGCTCTTGCATCATATGAAAAGGAATCAATTGCCTCTGGATAGCCAAAAGCAGGGCTGCCTCAGGGTCAGGAAAGTTTCATCTTGGAGCCTCCCCCAACCTTTTGATGGATGGCTAAGATAGATCCATCCTGGATGTCAGAGTGTGGGGTTTGCCAAGGTTCACAGGCTCAGCTGCAGTGGGTAGACATGCTCTGCCATGTGTGTGGAGAGGCTGGCATAGCCACAGAGCACTGACAAAACAAATGTTGCTTCTCTCTGTAGGGACTAAGGTGATAAACACCTCCTCTCTTGCTCCAGTCTTTTCTCTGCTTTGGATGTAGCTGAGACCCTTCCTTGAGTGAGTGAACTGAGAGCCTCCTGCACCACATGAGCTGAGACTTGGGAAACAAACTGGTAACAGCATTTCACAGTACTCTCAGATGTGGCCAGCCAAAGCCAGTAGAGAAATGTGTGGGCTGAAGAGCTGTGTGTACAGGTAAATCCACAAGAGGAGCTGCAGGAGGGAGCACAAATGGTCTGTAGGAGCTGATGGACAGGACTGGGTAGTGCTGTCTTGTGCCAGTACCCCAGCATAGCACCAAAATGTTTGGTGCATTTTTCAGGAACTGATTAATTTAAAAACAGAATATGCTTTTAATCATTCTGTTTGCATAAAAAGTCCAGTGGAGGTCCTGAAAACTAGCCATGAACAAAGCTCCTCTTTTAATGAGAGGGTTTTAGCCCATGGATCAGATGTTTCCTGTTAGCCATTTAAGTAAAATCTTTGGTATTTTTTTGCTTTGTTAACCTGAATTTTTAAAATAGATGTGGTTTGAGCAATCAGTGACTTTTTTTTAATGCTGAAGTTGGACATTGAAGCTGGGCAGCTGGTCTGGCCTCTCCACCCCTCTTGGCCTGGTTCACCACTCTGAAATGCAGGCATGAGCCCAGAGCAAATGTCACCATCTCTTCTGGCCTGAGCTGTGTTCCACATGTCTGGAGTTTCCCAAATCTCTGTGGTGAGATGCTTGCATGGTTACTTCTCCCATGTTCCTGTGTCTATGATTACAGCATCCAGATAACCTGGTGAGGACAATATCAGTATGTATTTCATTTTTGTAAGAATGGACAAAACAAGGTACTGAAAACACAGGGAAAAGGGTTTGAAAGGTGCCAAGAGCTATAACTTCCCCTGAAAGAAACAATCCCAAAGATTTTTTTTTTTCCAAGAATGCTCCTAAGCAACTTGTCCATCATCATTCAGAAATCTCATGAGGAACTGAACCAAGGTCTTCCAGGCATCTTTAATCCTTCAGGGGAAAGCTCATTCATAAATCTAAGCCCAAAAATTATTTTCATTAGGAATTATAAGGAAAAATAATGCAATTGTCACCCATGAGTCTGAAAGCATATTGACCCCTAAAGCTGTTTGTCTTTCTTGGGTAGGAGGTTGCTTGATTTGGAAATGGTGGCCATAGATAAGGAGGAGCAGTGGCAGGCTCAGTGCTCTCTGGCACTGGGCAATGGTAACTCAGCTCTGCAGATCAGGAAAAGATCCTGTACCAGTGGAAAAGGAGTGGAGCAGGAGTGTGGAGGGGCTGGCATCTCACTTCAGTGCTGTTTGGCTGGAGGGGCTTCAGGACATTTTTCTTTTGCTGCTCCTGCTATACTCCCACAGCTGCAGGGATAGTTATGTTTAAAAAATGCCCCGAAATCTTTGTCCCAAGAGGTGACAGGAGCTGTGAAGTGTCCTGGGGCTGAGAGCAAAGCTTTCTTTGGCAGAGGAGCAGAGCTGCAGCAGGACCCCCACTCCAGATGCTCCAGGGGTGGCATCTCCCTCTCTGCAGGGATGAGAACTGCCTGGATCCAGGGGGAGGCAGAGGTCCCCGTGTAGCTGCTGAGGCACAGCAGGAGCACAGGGTCTGCCAGGCTCCCTTTGGGGTGGCTCCTGCTGGGGCTGAGCCACCCCCTGCCCACCTGTGGAGGGGCTCAGTCTGCTCTCCACACCAGGAATTCTCTCAGAGGTGTGAGCTGCCAACATAAGCTACACTTGTTTGTTTTATTCTCCTTCCTTTTTTCCAGTGAAGGCTTTCTCTCACCCCCAGCCCCGCTTCTCCACCACCTTTTTTTTTTCTTTTTCCTTACTTAAATTATTTGACTTGCAAGTTCTGTCCCTGGGGAGGCTCCTGGGCAGTGATTCACCTGGCCAGAGCCAGCTGGCAAATAGAGATTTTGCAGACAAGACAGGAGGGCTGGTTGGTTTGAGCAGCTTCACCTTCAGCCAACAGGAAAATAAAATCCTATTTTTGGAGAACGATTCTGTTGGCATGAAGACCCGCCAGGATTCTTCAGAGCAGCAGCTGCCAGACTGCCTCCCTTACTCCTTCAGGGAAAGTGCTTTAAACTGAATCAGATGTTATATACATACAACACACACACACCCACACGTGAACACCTGAAAGGGCTTTGGGGGAGCAAAGGACACCGTGTGTGTCACCAGTCCCTGCTTCCTGGGGACAGCTGGGACTAGGGACAAGGAGCAGTGGCATCTGCTCTGACAGGAGCAGTGCTTTGGCTGACAGCAGCCAGCAGAAAGGGCAGGCTGCTGTTTGCTTTAAGCAGTGGAAGAAAGGAAGGGGAGGTGGGGGAGGATGTAATCCCCTGATGCAAGAGGAGCTGGTTCCAGTGTCTGTCTAGGTCTGGTTGTTCTCAGCAGGAGTCTCCTGGTGTATGAAAGGATGCCCTTTGCAGGGAGAGGGGATGAAAAGGAATTAAGGCACTATTGGAACATCTCAAAGATAGAGACTTTGTTACTGCTTCAGCTTCAGACTCCTCAGTGTAACCTGGGATAAATCAGTTTGTATCTCTCTGTATCTCAGCTCACCGAGTGCAGCGAGGACAAATTGTTCAGCCCCTGTAAAGCTCTGCTTGGGCTGGGGACAGGGGAGCGCAGGAGCACCCAGATCTTGTTGGTGTGGAGCATCTGCCTGTGTGCTCTCTCCAACTCCTCCCCAAGCCTCATCTTGCTTCTTTCATTGAACTTCTCCTTCAGACAATGTGAAATCCATTCAGCTGGACATTTTCCCCCACCTCCTCTCTGAATTTCCCAGCTGTGAGATAGAGCCAAAAGTTTTGTCATACCTGACTGGAGCACTGTGGAGGAGCACCCCGCTGGCTCCTGGCCAACACAGCTTGTTAGTTGAGCATTTTCTTCCTAGTTCTGCTGCCATTTGCCATTCCCTGTCCTGTCCTGGTCTTTCTCTGTACATCCCGTCTCTCCCACAGAGCAGGCTCTGTATTTTTCACTGGGGTGTTTTCCTTTGCTGTCCCAATTCTTAAGCAAAATTTCCAGGGACTAGTTTTGCTGGAAAAAACCACCCTGAAAAATGATGGATTTTTTGTACCAAAACCCCTTCTGCACTCACAGGAGACTCTGAATCTGCTGTATTCTTTAATCTCTTTCAAAAATCTCCTGTAATGGGCTGCCTCCTGTCTGCCAGCACCATAAAATGAGCTTCCTGCCCCATGTGCTCTCCCTCAGTCTGGGCTCCTCAGGCTGTTGGAGCAGTGCATGGGAGAGCAGAGGTGTCACTGCTTAGAGGAATGAAACCAGTGGGATAACAGAGTCTGCTTGTAACTTCTGGGCTGCTTGTTGTATTTTAATAGTGTTAGTTCTGTTCCTGGGGAACATCTCTGCTTTAGGCTCCGGCAGGAGAGGCACCAAAAAATAGCTTTTACAGACGTGTGAGATCCAATAAATTAGGACACTGTGGTCACTGGAACTGTTATTGTGGTTTTAACTGCTACTGCTTACCCCATGGAAACAAAGTGCTTTCTTTTTCATTAGGGGCTTAAAAGATTGATTGTTTCCTGCTGTGCAAGAGCTGTGCTGGGACAGCTTTCACAACCTGGTTTGGGTCTTTGCAGACTGCATGAATGCTGAAATATCCTTCTCCATGCCACAGCCACCAGCCTTAGCCTCATTTGATGTGCAAAACCTGTGCTTGTGAGCTCAGCTCGGCTTCTGGGCTAGGATGCCTGGGGTTAGTTGAACTGGAGCTGCTCTTTCCATTTGTCTCCTCCTCTGGGTTTGTTTTACAGCTTGGACCAAAATGTACCAGGGGACCACCCACCACCCCAGCCAAGGGTGAGCTGGGCTGGGGGTTGCTCGTGCCAGCAGTGCAGATGGTGTGTTAAGGACAAAAAAGGTGTTGGCAAGGATGGGGCTTTGGTGCTGAGTGTTGGCTTTGTTGCTGAGTGAACAGAAAACCTGTTCTGCTTTTCTTCTCAGCTTCCTCCCACTCTGACCCTCTTCCATGCCATCCTGAGGACTGGCAGAACCCCGACCTCTGTGGGCAGTCACAGCCTGCTGTGAACAGGTTTTATTGCTGAATCTCTTGGTTGCTGGGTGATATTGGCCAAGTGACCTCAGGTGCTCAGCTCCACCTTCCAAACACAGGAATGGTTTTCTACATATTTGGAAATCTAGTGCTGCAAAACCCTGTGTAAAAGTGAGACTTCTAGTAACTCTATCACCAAGTGCATCAAATTTCCTGTCTTTAAGCAGCAAGGTTAATGCTGGAAACTGAGGCATAAAAAAAGAGTGAAACACATGTGTGAAACACATGCATTTAAATAGTTCCTTATCTGGGTTCTTTTATTCTGGCACAGGAGCACATTGTTTATGTCACACTGCAACAGTTTTAAACCAAATTCAGACAATGGTGTTTTAGTCTGGAGCAAGCATTCCCTTAGCTGATGCTATGCTGCTGTAGCAATATTGTTTTCATTGTACCATTCAAAGTAGTGAAATCTCCCCTTGTTGGCAAGAGCTCAGCTCCATGGCAGGCACCTCAGCAGCCACAGGGCCAGGCTGCTGCTCAGTGGCACCCAGGGGCCACTCCATGGCCAGCTCTGCTCTCTGAGGAAGGAAGGATGCAGCTGGGGCAGTGCTGAAGGTTGTGACTGAAATCTGCAGCAGTGTAAGTACAGTGTCAGTCTATGCACACTCATATTTTCCTTGGCAAGCCACATGACTGTAAACAGCAAAATATTCTGGCAATTTTTTTTTTTCTGTCTTGCCTGAGCAATGAGTTTTCCCTGCACATCTCTCTTATGATCTGATTGATTCAGCATGTAGCAGAGTTATTTTTCCCCCTTTTTTCATTAAAGAAAATTGTTGGTCCCTCTGCCTTCTTGTTATATTTGACATCTTTGTCTCTAGATGGCAGAAGGCTGTTTCCAGTGGTTGCTTACCACAGCTTCTTGGCATGTGCACAGGCCTCAAGGATGTAGTGCCTAGCTGGAGAAAGGCAGACAGCTTTCCTATTCTCAGTGATTCCCACAAAATAAAAGTGTTGAATCCAAGCAAGCAATAGCTCATGTCAGTTCAGTCCTTCGTGCTGCAGGGAATTGGTACAGCAGAGCTGAAATGCTGGCTCTGAGGTCAGCAGCAGAATTTCTGTTGAATTAAACAGGTCTCCCATCTCTCACCTTAGATTTTACCAAGCAACTTTTTACCTTTTCTGTTCACCAGAAGTTGTAAATCCCCAAAGGTCAAAGGGGTCTTGGATGACAGTTTCCCAGTGTAGGTTTCCTGCTCTGTCTGCTGTGATCATTTCAGTTTTCATTGTTGCTGATGGGTTTCCAGATAAGTGTTGTTGCCATTGGCTGTTGCATTCCACTCAGATTTGCTTTTCCCAGATACTCAGTGTTTGTAGTATGCAGGGAAGTCAGCATCCTCTCCTTGTCTGCTTTATCCCTGTCTCTTAAGCTCTCAGGTATTCCAGAATGTGCCCATGTTGTCCTTTGTATTTCTGGAGAGGCAGAGAAGGGGATAAAGCCCTTTTACTTTGACTCCCAGTTCGAGCTCTTCCTGTGGAAGACTGAGCATGACAGGACAGGGAAGAGAAAGCTGCTTGGGGATTTGGTTGTAGGAGGGGTTTGGGGGGGCTTAGAGGAGCACAGGGTCTGTCCAAGAGTGAGAGAGAACGTGTCACACCACTGTGCTCTGGCTCTGGCTCAGTACCTCCACTCCCTTCTCCACAATTGTCTGAAGTCTTCCAAACTTGTATCGGATATAATGAGATGAAGTCGTCTTTTGTGGTGACTTTTTCATGTAGTAAACATGGCCTTTCACAGCCCTGGGGTGTGGGCTGTAATGAGTTTGGAAGAGTTTGTTCCTCTGGCAGGCTGGAAGGGAGTGAATTCACCAGGCATCTCTGATCAGCTCCATTAAGCATCTGCATGGGCTCTGTGCTGCCCAGCTATCCTGAGAGGAGGGGGTGCTGCTCAAATGCTCCTGTTAGTAGATAGCACTAAATAATTCAGATTGCAAATCCATTTTTTAATACAGTCACTGCAGTGAGGTTTATGGATCAGGGGCTTTGGCCTTGTTGAGCAGTGCTGGTGGGCAGGAGTGGTTTGGATGAGGACAGGCAGCCTGGTTGTCCCACATGTCCCTGTGTTCTGCTGCTTTCCACGGGGTGCAAGGGCAGTGGTTTGTACCTGACTGTCTACCCCAAGGAGCCTCAATAACTAACATTCATGTTTGCCTCCTCTTCTCAGGGTTTTCCTGGTAATTTTGGAGAACGAGGACCTCCAGGCATCGATGGGAACCCTGTAAGTTCGTCACATTTTCCTTTCTTTTTTCCTTTTGCAGTAGACAGCACACTGTACTGCATCATGCTAGTTAGAGCTGAGTGAAGCTTTTAAACTTGGTGGCAGCTGCTGGCTGGTTTTGTCCCTCCTGAAAAAAAATGTACATCCCTGCCCTGCTGAAAATTCCTGTGTTTGGTTCCTGTAACTGTCAGGTCATTTTCCACCAGTTTTCTGTCTCCATCTCTTGCCTTACCTGCACCTCAGTCTTGACAGATGCTTTCTTACCCAGAAGGTGTTGCTAGGAGAAAATCAAGAGAAAAAGGGCAAGGGTGTCACTGTGGCAGGGTAGGCAGTGTTGGACCACGTTGTGCATACCCAGGGCACAGATTCCCTGCTCCAGTGTCTGAGGGACAGACTCCACAGCCCAAGCTGCTGCCTGCCCCATCCCTCAGCCAGCCCTGGGACTGCATGGGGAGTAAGTCTCCAGTCTCCTGAGTTCTTGCCCTTCAGTCTTCATCTGACCCCTGCTGGCTTCCTAAGAGTGGGATGTGTCTCCTGGGAATTGGGTCAGGATGGTCACAGAGGTCATTTAAGCAGCTGGGTGCTGATAAAGTTTAATTTGCTCTGCTCTCGTAGCACTAAACTGTGGGGATGTGCTGTGTTTGCCACTGCTCACAGAACGTGTCCTCGTGGTTTGCAACAGTTCTCAGATGTATTAATTATCCTAAATTATTTTCTGAATTACTTTGTTGGTTCTCCCTGAATTAGCATGTGAGCAGCAGTGATTCATCTTTGAAATTCCTGCTGCCTTGGTTATTCACACATAATCACCGTGCTGCTCTGGGGTTTGAGGGGATGATTTGTGTGAAGTAACCCACTCCACATGTGCCTGCAAGCTCCCATTTGTCATATATGCAGCATAAAAGTTATTTTCACAACCGACTCTAATCACCAAGCCAAGCCCAGCTACAACTCCAGCCTTTGTGGGAATTCAGCACAAGAATCATAAATGCAGTGAACTGAAAGAATGAGTTCCCAAGGAATATTTCTGCAGGACTTTTCCCATCCTCCAGTCAACTTAAGCCATGGGTCAGAGTGGAATCAGTAGTCCCAAAGTAGAAAACTTTCTGACTGTACTGCTATTTCCAGCCAGCCCACCAGGAAGAGCAGGAATCCTGGAGGACAGGAAGACTTTTTTTTTTTTTTCCCTAAATAACTTATTTTGTTTTCTTTTGAATATGCAAGCTGTCTAAGCCCCATTCAGAAGATGTTCTCAATGCCAGTCAGCTGAATGGCTGTTCCCAGAGCCTGGGAGAGCAGCAAATGTCCCGTTAATTCATCCAGAAGGATTGCTCCTCTTTCATCTTATCAACGGCTCTTAAATATTAATGTGCCTTGGCGATCGCAGAATGAAAACAGACTGTTTGGGCTGACTTAAAGGGAGGTTCACAGGGTCACAAGCGGAGTCACAGACGCAGAAAAATGCCAGCAAGTCTGTTTGTGGAGCACACAAATATGCTAGGTTCGGTAGGTGGGGTGTGCGGCTGAGCTGTCAGGGCCGGGATGGCCGCGGGCGGTGCCACATCCTCTGTTTGATGCCCGGCTCGCTGGGGAAGGCTGGACCCGACAGCCTCTGATCTCCTTTCATCCCTCCGGGCACAGCGCAGGCTCCTCCAGCCCCAGGGGCATCCCTCCCTCCTACCAGCTCGCTGAGAACTGTCGAGCCATCGCATTCCAGATCCCCTGTTCCCCCCGAGTGCTGTAGCCACTCCAATTAGGCTCTTAATCACAGGAATTAGACGTGGGAAAGGGCTGTTGATTCATCTCCTTCTCTCTTGTCCCAGTGCCCGGTCCGTGCGCTGAAACAGGGAGAATATGAAACAAGGAGAAAAGAGCCTGATTTCCCTCACAGGTCAGGGACTGATAGCCAGGAAAGGCCACTTGTAAATCCTCCGTTTCCTAGACCAGGGAATGGCTCAAATTAACAACTAGTCCTGTCCACATCTCTCAGGGGAGTCCACCCCCTCCTCTTCCAAGAGGAAATCCTCCTCTGTTAGCTGTGAGGTCATGCATTTCCACATACACCCGTTCTCCTGAGGAATATCAATATGACACAAGTCAGAAAATCTGGGAAGTGCCTCTTGAAGCTGGTGGGACCAAGAGCTGAGCATCCACCCAGCCTGCAGCCCAGGCACCCTGAGCTTCCTGGGAAACCCAGGGCACCGTGCAGCTCCTGTGCTCAGCATTCCTGGGATACTCCCTCTCCTTCCTGAGCCAGTAATGCCAGGCCTTGGCTAAAAGCTTGAAGCCGACCTTATAACAGTAGCTCTGAGGACACAGAAATCCCACCCATGAGGAACAATTGCTCCACAGATGTCCCAAGTATGCAGGAAAGGAACTGGCCATAAAAAAAAGCAATTTTAGGCTGGTTGAGATTATGAAACGCTTTTTTGTGTGTGTGCTTGCCCAACAGTCCTTTACTCCACTTCCCATAAAATAAACACACGTAACCCTTTACCCAAGGAGCCCTGAGCACATTCAGTCACGTTGTGTCCCCTTCTCTTTCCTTCTTCCACTAGGCAAATCTTTCCATAAAAGGGGAGCTATATTGCACTGGAGGGGGCTCCACCAGATGTGCACCATAAACTGAGCAGGGCTGTCAAAGAAAGTAGCCAGCATGATCCAGAGCAGGGGCAGGACTGTCTGAGTTAAGGGGAAGTTCAGCATTTCCAGTGCACTTGTTTTGAGAGGCCCCGCTGGAGATGGAGGTGTGTAAGAGCAGGTCCTTGCCCTGACAAGCAGCTCACTGTCAGTGTGGCCACAGAGGCCACTGAGGGGGACACGGGACAGGCTGAGCACCCCAGGGTTGCTGAACTGCTCAGGGACCTGGATGGGTGAGTTATGGGGGTCTCCAGAGCTTCTCTGCTGTGCTTCACTTGGAGATGCCATCAGGCACCCACCAGTGCTTCTGCATGTCTTTGGAGAGCTCACACAGAGAAAGGCTGTGGAGAAGCTAAGAAGCCAAACCAGCTCCACAAGCCCCATCAGCAGTCTGACCCTTGGAATGATGAGCTCCAAGGTGCCAAATACACTCCCAGGACCCATTTGCCTGCACCAGAACCTGTCATACCCTCTCCCCAAACTACCCAGTTTCATTTTCATGCAGGTCTTCCTTTTCCTATGAGTTTTATTATTACTTAACCACTCCCAAACCCTCACCTTTCCCAGTGCTAAAGCAGCAGCTTTCCTCTCCTTTCCACTTTAGCCTTGCTCTCCCCCTACTCCCTGTCCCTGCCAGTGGCTGGATCTCACCTGGGGCAGGCTCCCACCTCTCCCCTGCACAGTGAAATGTTCCTTTCATCCAGCCTGCTCCTGGGAGGGAAGACAGCCCTGGGAATAACTGCCCAACAAGCAGCCTGTGTCTACCCAGGATGTGCTCACAAGTGCACTCCTGAAGATGGAAGTTCTGGATTGCTTTGGAAGGGAAAGGGGCTGTGGATGGAAGGGGGAGGGACAGTCTTTTCCCTTCCCTCAAGCCCTTGAAACACTAAGCTGCCTTTCAGTCTCTGCTTGTCTATAAAGTGTTCTGTAACCTTGTGGGTTTGTCTTTCCTTTTAGGGAGAATTGGGAGCCCCAGGTCCTCCTGGAGTCCTTGGACTCATTGTAAGTACAAAAACAAATGGAGATCTGGCTTGTCGGGCTTTAACCCCTTCAACCTGCCTAACTACACATAGATTTTCTTCTTCCTGTGAGCAGGATGACTGTTTGTATGGGGGAGGTGTGACATCTGGGGAGAGAGGGGTTTCCTGGTGGATTGGGAGGTGGAGGAGGGCAAACCCTTTCCAAGCAAAAGGAAACAGATTAGAAGTCTGTTGCTAGTGTCTTTTTTTTCATGATAACTTGCCCTTTTGATAACGTTTGCCAGGGTATTTCTTCAAAGATGCAGCCTTCATTCCACACCAGGATCTCTTAAAAAGCAAGTCCCTGTAAGCAGTGACCTCAGGGACACACAGTTCTTGTTCACTGGAGAGTCTGAGGGCAGGAACAGAATGTCCTCTGGGTAGACAGGAATTTTAAGAGCACTTTCATCATCCCATCACTAATCCAGGTAATTTTGTACTCAGCCAAATTCCACCCTCATTACACTTTTCCCCCAGCAGGAGATAAATGGCTGTAAGGATGGGTGGCAGCTCCTCCTCTGGCAGCTGTGCTGGGGTTAGTGAATGCCCAGCTGAACATAGTATGGTTTATTTTTAGGTCTCAGGACTTGTTTTAGGTTATTCCCTTCCATGCACAAAAATTGGTAGGCTCTGTTACTACTACAGCATTCTTTCATAATGATTCCTCCTCAGCTGTGACAAATCATGGAAACTTGACTTGCAAGGAAAGGTTAAAACCTTCCCCTTTTGCCATTCCATATCTTAAATTACAGGAGTGTGTGTCAGCTTAGATCAAGGCCTCCATTGCACTAGGCATTGCACAAACCCAGAAATCTTACATTCCTTGAAGGAACAGCAGAGAATCTGGTGGAACACCCATCTTGGAGATGGAGGATTGGGGCAGAGCTGGATTGAGAGGAAGGTTTTCCATGGAACCAGGAATTAGGTCTGCTTCCCCTCATCAGTGGAGATGAAAGTAGCTACTTTATCCATAGCAGCAGAAAGGATGTGCTTGTGTCAAAAAGCTGGAAGATGAAGATTGCATTGTCCAGATTGGATTATATTCATCCTCGCTTTTGGAAAGATTTATCTTTTCCTTGTTGCTGTTACCTCATTGATACTTTGTTAGAAAGTGTAATGTCAGAGGTGGTAAATGTGATCATGATCCTTCTAGAGATGATGGACTCAGAAGCCTGTCCTCCCCTCCACACTGGCCCAGCCAAACTTCAAACTGAGATTCAGGTCAAGCTGAGTCAGATCTTGTGTCCCAGGGTAACATGCATCTCCTGAATTCAGGATGCTGAAGCATCTCTCGTGGGATAGACTGAGAGTGACCTCCTCCATCCTTGGGAGAACGGAGCACATCCATCCTGCCTTGTCCTCCCTGTGGAGGACAGCTCCAGCTCCTTCCCCAGGGTGTGCACACAGGGCCCACTCTGCAGGGCATGCAGAAGGTGACACATGGCCCCCATTCAGTCTCTTCCTTGCCACCTGCAGCCACCCCAGGGACCAGCCAGGTCTGGCTGCCTCACACACCCTGCAGAGTTTGGTTCACGGTGTGAGAGAGGCTGAAGAGCAGAATTAGGTGTAACTGAAGCCTCTTGCTCTCCTAATTAACCATGTGGGCAGAGCTCTAAGTAAATGCATTTCTACAAGCAGCCTTTATGCTAGGAGGTATGAAAAGGGCTCTGTTGGGGTGGCTGCAGCCCAGCTCTCTCTGCGTGACCACAGGCCTGGGGCTGCGGCTGGAGAATCGCTCCTTCAGGGAGCCTGCCCTGTTTATTTACACACTGAGGCCAGCCTGGTGCACCCTGTCACTGCCTCTCTTCATGGCAGGGAGCAGCCAGAGCCCATTTCAACACCAGCACTGAAAGGTTTCTGTTGTACATCACACATGGGTGCCCACAGCAGCCAGAGCTCTGCTGTCCTCCTGCGTTAGACTAAGTCTAACAATGCCATGCTGACTTCTCACTGCAGCAGGATGAGACACCTCAGTCCCCACCTCCTGTCTCTCCTCTTGTCTTTTAGTGTTGCATTTATTTAGGGGCTGTCTGCACATTCATAACTCATGCCAGGATGCTGCTTCTGTTGATATCAGTAGTGCATTTCTTCAGGGATACTGAGACTGGGTATCAGAGGAATTTCACACCACATGCAGGGATCTGTTGGGTTTGCACCTAATGACTGCGGTCATTTTCTTTCTCTCACTAGGGTGACATGGGCCCTGTTGGACCAATTGGCTATCCAGGACCAAAAGGATTAAAGGTGAGGGAATCTCTGAGCTCTCATCCCTCCATAGCTGGGCTGAAGGTTGTTCTGTTCCTCCTTGGGGCAGTGGTGACTGTCCTGAGAGAAAGGATGGGCAGCAGTGATGTCGAACACAACATCCCACTGGTGCTCTGCTGTGGGTGTAAGTCAGTAGAGAATTCCAGAAGCATTTTCCCTGTGTGCCTGCAGCACATGAAGAATGTGTGATGGAGCACACTTTGGAACAGTCTGGCATTTGACCTTGAGACTTTCCCAGGCCAGTGCTGTGGGTCTGAGCCAGCAGCCCCATCAGCAAACAGCAATGTCACAGACCTGAGCAAGTCTCCACCATGGCTCAACCTCACTCTGAACTTCCTTTTGTTTCAGGGGCTGATGGGAAACCCTGGAGAACATGGACTGAAAGGTGATAAGGTGATCTGAATACTCCCTTATTGCACTGTGTTTTAATTTTGCATGTGAAACCCCCTTTCTAGTTTCTTATTCAGCATTGTAGTGCTGGTTCCACTCTGGCCATCCTCTCCATCCTCTCACTCTCTCTCCATTCATCACACTCTAGTTTTGATGTTTCTTTCTTTGATATCTGCCCCATCCCCTTTTCCATGGAGCATAGATAAGTTATGCTCTAATCCTCTTTGGAGCTCCCATCTCCCACTGATGATGACAGTAACTGTACAATAACCTGGTGTTCCACTGTTTTTATGTTGTTTATGGGATGGGAGGGGATGGGATGGGGAGGAGCTGATCCAACACTGACAGTGAGTTTGCATTAATGTATTTGGGGGAAAGATGTGGTGTGAAAAAGCAGCCTTGTATCAAACAAACCAGGTGAATCCCCTGGAAAAACTGTTGTGTGTTGGTTGGATACCTCTGCTCCTGTTCAAGGAGCCTCACCTCAGTTCAGCTTCCTACTGAGAGGAAATTGCCTTGTCCCAAACTGATATAAATCACTTTAGAAAAAGCAAAATGGAGAGGGGCCTTGATTGCAGTGATTTAGTGATGCTGGCACAAAACCACACAGCTTCAGCTAAATCAGCATGAAGCTGTGTGTGTAAATGTCTCAGTGTCACGAGAACCCTCCTCCTACAGATATTCAGCTGTAGATTTATTTAGTCTGAAGGAGTGGGAGGTGCAGTTATTTATTGCTGGCTCTGATTGCTGAGGAGGGCAGTGGAAAATGACCATTAAGTGTATTCTCCTCCTCCTGTCGGATGTTTTATTCTCTTCTTAGATGTTTGCTTTTAGAGAATGATTTAGCAGCCCAAAACTGCACAGGGGGGGAGTAGTGTCAAACCAGTTGATTCAACTCTTCTTATATTATGGCAGCTCTTTGCCAGGACTCCTGTGTCTGCAATTTCCATTTCTCCCTTGTGCTGCTTTCCCACTTGTGTTGAGAGCAATGACAAGGCAAGAGAAGGGCTTTTTCTTTAGGACAAGCTTAAGACATTGTAGCTACTTTCTGGACTAAACCCCAGATCCTGGAGTCCACAGATTCCTCCATCCACTCCTTGGGAGAAATGGTTAAATATCTTAAGAATCACTAAGATCAAAATCGTTGTTTAGCAAAATTAACCTTCCTGGACAGTTCAGTCTCCATCACTTTACAGACACTGCTCTGTTTATGCCCAGACTGCTGTCACAGTAACCAAATGGTTTGTGGCTCTCTCTGGAGTTATCCTTACAATACTCCCAAGTGCAGAATTATCCATCCTCCCAACAATCCCATGCTCCTGAGGTACAGGAAACCTTTTTCTTCCTCCCCCTGCAAGCTCCAGGCTGCAGGTCATCCTGCCTTCCTGGGGATGGGTTGATGAAGATTTAATTGGATGTCTGCAAGCTCCTATTAATCCCATCTGTCTTGGTCACATCCAAAACATGTGGCCTCATACAGGTTGAGGTTTTTGTAGCTGAGGAAAACTCCCTTCAGTCAGCAGCAGTCAGATGGATGCTGGTAAAACCTGAGAACAATGACAGGGTGGCTGGATGATTGTGTAGGCAGCAGGAATGTCACTGGATCTGCCACCTCAATCTGCCTGGGAGAAGGTCCTCACATCACATGGCCAGGTGTGAACCAGAATAAGGGACAGCATCTCACTCCTCCAGCAAAAATCCCATCCTTTTATCTAGAAGCTATACAGACAGATCCAGGTCATCCTTCTGTTTCCATTCCTGTGTTTTCATAAAGAGGGGGAAGAGAGGATTGTATCTGCTCTTACAGGGAGAAGTGGAATTACTGTGAACTCTGAAAAAAGAGTGGCCTTGAGAAGACCACGTGGGGTGATGAGTGCAGGGGAAAGGTGGAGGAAGCAGAGGAAATCCCAGCTACTTGTTCTCACAAAGGAGTTTTATGAATCAGGACATCTGTAACTTGTGGAGGACATGGCTCAGGCAAATACCTCTGGAGTTGTGTGGCGTTAGCTCCCTTTGCATTGCTAAGCAGGAAGTCTTGGGAACAGAGACTTCCAATCAAGGAAAATTGAGGGGATTTTGCACAACAACCTCCTCTGCATCCCCCAGACAGCAAACACATCCCACAGCTGTGCGTTTGGTCCCTTCCCTTGTAGCCCCTCTCTGTTTGTGTTGGGTTACAAAGGGCCTCGGGGTGTCTGAAGCTGCATTTCTTTTTGTAGGTGAAACATGAAGCACAGGCAACATCCCCTGGGCAGAGGCTGTTTGTAATTTCAGATCCTACATTCCTTTTCCTGCCCCGTGAACCGAGTCCTTGCAGGCCCATTTCGTCATCTCGGCATCGCACGTTTTAATAACAAACATGCCTGACCTCTTTCCTCTGTAATTTTTCCCTCCTATTAAGGACACAGATCCCAAGTCCCAGTTCCAGGGCAGGTAAAAGGTGATGCCCCAGTCCTCAGTGCTGGTTTAAGAGATTAACAGCCGTAGATGGACTGTTCATGCTGTTCATTTTGCTGTGCTATCACAATAACATGTGAAAATCTGGCCTGAAATCCAGCTCAGGTTAAGAGATGAGTTTTTTTCCCCCACTTTCTTCTTCCCCTCTCTAATGCCCCTTTCTCAGAGTTGTTTGAAAACTGATTTCACTGTCATGCCCCACTTTTCCTAAAGGTTGGAAACAAAGGTTTGTTCCTGCATTTTGCTATGCTCAGGAAACTCTTTTATTTTAGTAGTTATTATTTAGTGTCCGAGTATTTCTTCTGAAACACTATTTCAAAGGCCACTTTTACTGTCTGGATAGAAAATTGCTTAATAAAAAATATCTTTCTTCTTTGACCCTCAGAATTGATGATAAAGACAAACCTCAGGGCCAACCTGTGTCTTCCAGAAAAGCTATTTTCATGCTGCCTTCAGTTGGGAGCCAGAATTAAGTAGATTTCAATGTTTTAAGCCTTGGACTACATAAAATAACTAGAAAATTGAGAGGGGATGAGAGAAATCTGTGAAGGAGCTGGGTCACACAGTAGTTTTTTTGCCATTTCTGTTGTATCTAATACTTGGGCTTCTTCCGAACTGAAGCTGTGTAAAGAGCTGATTGTTTCCATTTTGCATTGCCAAAAAAAAATATGGAAAATAGTTCAGATGAAACAAAATGTTGGTTATTTGACTCAAATTAAAATATTTTAGGTTAAAAACCAAATGAGTAAAATCAATTTAACATTTTTAAGAGCAACATTTTAATTTTGCTATGTAAAAGAATTGTTTTGAAGATGGTTCAGTGAAATGTTCCGGGAACATTTGCCAAAACATTTAAGCAAATTTAGCATGAATCCATGAAATGTTTCCATCATTGAATCTGCATAGTTCTTAATTTTTTTTCTTCTGAAAAATTGTCTTTGAAAAGTTTTCGCCAACTCAAACCTGGACTGTCCACAATTTGATTATCCCTTGCATGTTACTGAAGTAGTTACAATTATTTCAGCTCTCTGATAACAAGTGGGTGGTTTTTCTGGAGTGAAGTGGACTTTCTCTGACATCTGTCTGTGGACTTTGGCTCTGTTGCAGGACTCCATATGTCTTCCATGTGGGCTATGTTTAAACATATAGCCCTGGAGTGTGGCTCATTCCCTTGCTGGGAAGCCAAGTTCATGGCACAGAGTTCCTCCAGCAGTTATTTTTGTTGGGTCTTGTCATTGTACCAAGTTATTGTAGTCATTCCTCCCTTGACTTCCCAAGTAGAATTTTCCTTTCTCTGCCCCACCATTGACTCATCCTTTGTTTAAGTAAATCACTAAATACATGGAGTTGGAAGGGGCATCAGGAGGTGATTTGGTCCAGAGCTGCTCACAGCAGGGCTAAGAGCCAATGCAAGGTAGCCCACTGCTCCTTGGAAAACCTTCAGGGATATTTGGCTTCCACACAGGGAGTCAGAATCTGTTGTGTTGGTCCAACGAGGGACAGACAGACAGACTGGTGAGGAAATATTGTCAGTGATGGGCTCCCCATCCCAGTGAACACCAGCTGACCCCTCCCAGGGAATCTCAGCTCAGAGATTGGCAGTGAGGTAGTACTGAAGCATTGCCAGAAGTTGCTCTTGTTTTGTTATGAAAAAGGATTGATGTTTGATGTCAGGACTAGGATATGCTCACAGAAACCCTGAGGATTGTTTTCTTTTCTATAGAGCCTCGTGAGAGAAGAGGTTCATTCATTGAAAACTGAACTCTTGTGTTCAGCTGAATTTAACACTTCACCACCGTCATGGTCACTGTTAGCCAGAGGAATGTGCTCTCTCCTCTTGCAGCTCCTATAGATACACAATGATGGGGAATTCCTGCTTTTTGCTCTCCTGCAGTTTCCTTCCTCACCTTAGAATCAAGTTGGCAAATACACACTTTGTTCAGGGTTGTTGCAACATTCAGTGTGATCTGCAGCTTGCCAGCAGTTCAGTTCTGAGTGGAGCTGCTGTTGAGGCTTTTGCTGTACAAAGCACCTTCTAAGCATCAACCTGGGCATCTTGGCTGTTGCTGTTGCCTGTTTTAACTCTCTGGTGATGTGTACCCAGGGTGATCAGGGAAGAGCAGGTGTTCCAGGAGATATCGGCTTCCAAGGAGACAAGGTAATTGTTTTTCTTTTCTCCTTTGTTCTTTTCCCCTTACATAGCAGTGGCCACCAGTTATCTCAGTTCCTCCACTAGGAGCTGGAATTAGCTGCATCCTGCTGTCAGGTTCCCCTGCTTGGATAGTTCCCATTTGGGGTATGCTGTACCCTTCTAAAATCCACGTCAGAATATGGATTTTATAGTTACTCATAGTAAAAGCAGTTCTGCAGGGTTTTTTTGTAGGGGCTATCTCTTCTAGCAGAGGTTGGAAGTGATGGGATTGATGGGGATGTGTGTGAATGTGTGTGGTCCAGTGGCTGCAGACTCAGGAGATTTTGTCTGCTCAGTGCAGCAACTTAAACCCTGACCCAGGGAACCACTTAATGCTCTGTATAACTTCTGATCAAATGACTTCTCCCCTGTGACTTAATGTGATACTGGCTGTGGCTGACAAATGTTGCACATAGCCCTGTGCTGGAGCCTGCGTGGCTCTGAGCCACAGCCAACTGCAGCAGCTCGTGTTCTTTGGGGCTAAATTCAGGGCTGGCTTCAGAAACATCTCCCTGACATTAGTGCAGCTGTCCCAGCTCCATGCAGGGCTCAGTCCAGCCTTTAGGAGATGCTCCTCATTCTGCAGCGAAGCTGGAGCCTGGGGAATTGGAATCTTTTTGATGCCTCATTGTGTTCTGAAAAAATGTGTCTCTCTCAGGGCAGCCAGGGTTTGCCTGGGGTCCCTGGGGCACGAGGGAAGGCAGGCCCCCTGGTAAGTAACCAAGCACCCTCTGCTTCCTCATCTCCCTTTCTAAGGTTCTGAGCCCAGCTGAAAGACAGCTTGGCAGGGGTGTGCTGTTCTAAACAGGAAACCTGACAGCCAGGAGCCAGCTCACTTCTCCCCGTGTTTTTCCAATTTCTGCAGGGAAAAGTCGGTGACAAAGGACCCGTTGGGTTTCCAGGACCACCTGGCCCTGAGGTATGTCCCACCACTCCTTCTCACATCCTTCCAGCCTCGTGCTTCACTTCTCTGCTGGGATGTGATTGCGCATGAGGGGTGATGGGGTAGGAAGAATCAAGATGGGTACATTACCCATTCTACATCTCATGGTTTCTTGTTTTTTCCTTCCCCTTTTTTGTCATAGATAAAATGAAGTTTTTTCAGTTTTTCCCCCTCAAAACACCATTTAAAGTAGGAAATCCTCTTACTTCCCTTACCAAAAATCAGTCACAGTGATACCTTAGATGCAGGATGAGCTTCCCCCAGCACACCATCATTTTTCTCCTTCCTAAGTGACCAGACAAGGTCTGTAAGATGTTGGAGAGCCACTTCCAGCACAACTGATGTCTGTTTTCCCCTCATCAGCCTTCTGGCATTTCGCAGGGTCTTGTCTGGAAGGGCTCTCAGCTGAGTGCTGCCACTTAGCAATCGTTCCTCTTTGTTGCTATTGGAAATAAGCAGAGATTCCTTTGTTGCCGGCAGCTAATGAGGGTGTCAGCACCTTTCCTAATTCCTCGCCTGCTTCCCTTTGTCGCCGAGGCTGCAGCTCCTTTCTGGGAGCTCAGAGGTTATGAGCTGGCTCAGAAAGATTAATTAAAACCCAAATCGCTGCTTTTAGCTGTGTGATGACAGGGAGGCCCTCGCTGCAATAAATCTTGTAAGATGGACCTAAAGGGAGTTGCTGGGAAGGGCTGCTCTTCCATCAAACTGATGGTGCTGCTCTGTTGTGTCCCATTCCCTCCCGTGGTGGCTCCCACATGGACACTGCCAGCATGTAACACATCTTGTCCCTTAGCCTCTAACTAAACCTCTCACAGAGGCTGGCACTGCCTGCAGAATTCCACCTCTGCACCCTGACTGTTCCTCATTTTCTCCAGGGCTTCCCAGGTGACATTGGCCCACCAGGAGAAAACGGTCCTGAAGGTCTGAAGGTGAGTGGAGCAGAGACTGCAGCTCTGTGTGGGGTTGGAAGCAGCCAGGGAAAACAAAGTAGTGGGAAGAGGGGAAGAGAGAAAGCCCAGGAGATTCCTAAAGATTGTCCTGGCCAGCATCTCATCTTGGTCTGTTTGGCTTGAGGTGCCTCCAAGTGCAGCGTTTTCTTTTCTTCAGATTTTTTTTCTGTAACAAAATTGACATTGGATAATGTCCCATGGCTGTGAAAGAGACTTTCTCATTTTAATTGCCCTTCTGAGCTTATGTTTCTATTTTCTGAGTATCTTTTCCTTTGGCTCTTTCTCAGGGAAAGCCAGGAGCACGAGGTTTACCTGGCCCAAGAGGGCTGCCTGGACAAGAGGTGAGTGTCCTCAGCTCAAAAGAGGTTTGATTTATAGAACAATGCTGAATTTTCTAAATTCATGCATGTGAAATGGTGACTGTGATTTAAAATGCTCTGGTCCCTCTGAATGTGGAAGCAGATGCTTATACTGAGTGATCAGAGACCTGCAGAAGAGGAGCTTCCTCTAAGCTGTGTGATCTCCAAGGCCTGTGATCTCTGTTTCCAGTCACTGCTGGCATCTGCTGACCCTAAATTCTGCCTTGGCTTTGCTTTTAAAGCCTGTTCCCCCACCCCCAGATGGGTGTTAGAGCCCTTTTCCCTGCACATCCCCTTGCACAGACATGCCCTGGCCTGGCATCTGCTCTCTGCTCCTTTTAAGTGTGTTCCTTTTCAACCATGAGACCTGCAGACCCCGCTCTCTCACACGGAGAAACATCCCTCTGTAAAAAGAAAAGAAAATGGGAATTGCTGCTCTGCAGAGATTCATTTTCCCAGCACCTCAGAGCTTTCACTCATCACTTCACCTCAGAACCTGAAGCATCATTCCACTTGCAGTCGTTAAGAAGGGAACAATTGTCATTGATTTAATTGTCCTGGAGCTGCAAATACATTATGGGAGCAGCAGAGAATGTCTGGGTTCCCTGTTTATCCTGTTGTAACTCCAGTGACATTGGTGTAATTTCCTCTCACTCAGGCCAGTGTAAGCTGTTTGTCCAGAGTCACGAGACATTGTGTAAATAATACTGAGCACATGCATGGGCAGGAGCTCGTTTTAATAGCACTAATAATTCTTAACTTTTTCTGGGAACTCTTCTGCTTGTTCTCTAAATGGGATTAATGCAAATTAGCTCATTTATTTGCAGTGAAATAGGAAAAAAAAAAATATTCCAGCCAAAATACAAAGGGAATCGAAGCCCTGCATTCCAGGTTCAGGCAGGCGTGACCAAGCTGCCTTCAATTTACTCGAGTTAGTGAGTGTAAAAGTAAGCCCAAAGACATGGACATGGAGTTTGGTGTGAGCTGTGCTGCAGGACTCAGAGTGTGCAGCAGAGCACAGCACTGTGCTCTCACCACCGTGGTCACCCAGGGCACTGGGTCAGGGCTCTGAATTACATCCCTCTGGAAATGTGGCCTATTGTGGGTGGCTTGTCTGAGCCCTTGGAGCTGGGTTCCTGACCCCCAGTCCCACCCTCATCCTGCCAGTGCCCCTTCATTACCATGGCTGACCACCGAAACGAGAGCAGCCAGGCTCTGGCTGCCAAGGGCGCTTTTAATTTCTCTCTTGGCAGTTGGTTTTAGACACTTGAGATAATTTTTGTGAAGCTTAATTGAAGGTCTCTTAGAAACTGTAGATCTGATCCTATCACATTAGGAATTGGTGTGGAGCCAAGGGAGAGGACCGAGTCCAATTGCTGTGTGAGATTTTGTGATAGCTCCATTCTGCAGCATGTGTATCCCAGCTGAAAGCAAAAGGGAAACGTTCATACAGTTGCCAAATGGTTCTGTGGGAAATTTTGGAACATGCTTTTTTGGGGGGAAGGGAGAGAAAAGGGGGGAAGAGAGAAAAAGGGAGCTCTATAGCATTCACATCTCTGCCAAATCAAATGAAGCAGAGCTATGGCAGCATGTCCAGGGTACCCTGGTGGCCAAATCCAGCCCAGCATAGACCAAATCAACTGGTGTTGCCTTGGTCAAATTTTGGATGGCTTTTACGGCAGGACTTGACTTGAGATCTTTTTTTCCTGAGAAACCTCAGAAGCTGCTCTAAGATAGAGAAGGGCTCAGCTGTTAAAATGTGACAGCTGAACACACAGCCTGTGTTTAACTGCTGCTCATACTGCAGGCATTTCATTCTTGCTGCATGGTGAGTCCAAATTTTGTCATTACTTTGCCTTTTATTTTCATTTCTTTTCACCTCAGGGAGATGAAGGACCCTTAGGACCACCAGGAGTCCCTGGTCCAGAGGTAGGTTTCATTCATTTATTCACTCAGCTATTACCAGCTCTGATGGCCTTGCAATGGAATTGTAGTTAAATTCTCATAAAGCTTCAGCCTTCCTAGTTTGGAAAGTTAATCTGCCCTGCTATGAATTATTGTCTTCTCCAGGGCTTGATTGATTGCTTGATCCAGGATGGCTGAAAGTCCAGGAAGTGTCTTGCACAGGGTGTTGAGTTTATGACTTTCCTGAAGTCTCAAACCTTGAAAAACCCTCTAATGTTTAAACAGTTCATCCTCAAGATAAATGATATTGATTGGACACCATCTCCATAACCAAGGCCTTGTGTTTCTTCCTTGATTTATAGTATTTTTCAATGAGTAGAGGAAAAAAAAAAAAAAAGACTGGACAGTCAGAGAGGGTCCTTTTGACCTCTGTGATGTATCTCAGAAACACAGTTAGAGGAGGCAAAAAGAATATTGTCATATCTGTGAGCTTGCCAGCTCAGGATTTTGTAATGGTTTCTGTACATAATTGTCACCTCAGGATAGTAAGATATCCCAAAAGTTGGTAATAGGTGGATCAGAAAATGAATGTTTTATCTTTATCTTTTATTTTACAAGCGTGTAAGCAGCACCTGTGACCAAATCAGCTGCAAGCTTTTGATGTTTGTGGTTTTTCCATGTACTTCAGGGTCGATCTGGTCGGAAGGGATTTCCAGGAACACCTGGTCCCAACGGTCCAAAGGTAAGAAAAGAGTTTGTTCCTGGTCAGGAAAGCAGTGGGCAGAAGGGAGGAAAGGAAGAGGGAAATGTATTTTCTCATCTTTACCACTCTCCCAAGTATTCATTCCAGAGAGAGCAAGAGAACTGAGGGTTCTTCTTTTTCTCAGAATTTTGGGGTCTCAGCTTCTGCTTCTTTCTTCAAAAAGAATGATGGTGCATTTTTAAGCTATTATAAACAAATGTGTTCCTCTTTTGATATTAACCAACTTCTCCCTCCACCATCACTTCATTTTCCATTGCTTCTCCATGGTTTTGTTCTAAAACAATGCACATCATTCCTATCTTTGCTGCCTAATTATCAGCAGGAGCCATCCCAGGGCAATGCACTCCACAAACCCACACTCGAAAGGAAAGAGAAAACCCAACAAAAACAACCTCTTCAAACAGTAAATAGCAAAAATGTGGTCTGGCAGCACATCTGGAGTATCTGCCTACTGAGAAAATACAGCTGCTGTCCTGGAGACACTGCTGGTTACTGGTGAGCCTGGCCTCTGGATGGCCCATCCAGGGCACTCCAACTGCCTCCATGTGCTGCCACAGCTGCCCTGATCCCTGGTGGCTTTGAAATCCTTCTCCTTCTGCTTCCTCCTTCACCCCTGATCATTTTCATGCTCTGGACTCCTTCTTCCTGCACTGGGATTTATCTCACATAGATTCTTGCTGCAGTTTTCCCATGGATGCTCCATGTGACAGTAAAGTGTGCCTGTCTGAGGTTTTCTAACAACAGAATCAGGATGCAGCATTGCCTGCAAATATTTGGGTTGTCTTTTCTTCTCATGCTTTGTAAAACTTTGGGATAAAGTAACCAGGACTAGGCTGAGCCTATACCATAGAATCTTATGTTTCAATGTGATTCTCTGAAGGTTATTTTACTACAGCAGGAGCAGCTTTTGGGGCATTTCACTCCAGAACAGCGTTTGCTCCATGTTTGTGTCAGTAGTGTTTCTTACTTTGGATAAGTAAGAAAGTTCTTTCTTCCTCCAAGACACAGTTGGTTTTGTAAGATGTGGTTTCTCCCAGATTTTCCCTGATTCACACTTTGCAGCCCAAATAAGGGCTGTTCAAAGAGCCACCCTGTGCCCAGGCTCTGGCTGGCAGCCCTCAGTAACCTGTGTGCCCTTGTCTCCTTGTCCTGCAGGGCGAGCCAGGAAACCGTGGCCGACCAGGGAAAGTTGGTGAGCAGGTAAATTCCTTATTTTCCTTGTCTCCTTGATGATCTCCTCTGTACAACATGTGCTGGGTGCCCAGAGGGCAGTGACCAGGGATTTCTGGCCACCTCAAAGCTGCCCACAGCCCTGGTGCTCCAGGTTCCAGGCTTTAAGGATAGGATTCTCTGCTTTGGGTGCTATGTTGCTTTCACTTCCCCTAAATTTTCTGGGGAGTAGAGGAGATAGCAGCTGAAGAAACCAGACCCTGGGGAAGAGAGACACTGAGCTGCATTTTGTTGTAATTCCCTGGAGAACATTCTGCTGGCATAACCCAGGATATGCATTACCCCTGTAGGCTTTGGGGGAACCACAGGCATCAAGGAAAAAGCAACAATTGTTCCCACATCTCTGTGATTGAAACCAACAAACTTGTCCACCAACATGCCTGAAAGTGAAGCCACAGAGCCTCCAACAAATTCTGTGTGTTCCTGCATGACCACACCAAGCTGGCTGTGGCAGCTGGCCCTGGCACTGCGGGTGTTGCTCCTCACCACTGCTGTCCTTCCCAACACTTTCCCTGCTGGATGGTCAGAACGCTTGGTTTGCTTTGGTTTAGCTTGCCAGCCTCTCTGGCTCTTCTTTGGGTCACTTCTTCCAAGGGTTTCTGACCAAGCAAGTCTACAAAAGTCAAGGTGGATCCTTTTCAGTGCCAGCAGTCTGATACCAGCCTCAGTATATATCAAAGGTGGTGACTTCTCTTTGGAAATTAGAGCCATTTCTGTGTTATGGTTGTTAATTTCCTTCTTGAACAGCAACTACTGAAGGAGCAAAGTTGTTCCCCACATCTGAGTTCTACTTGAAGCTTTATCAGATTCTGCACAATCTCAGGCAACACTTTCCAGTGCTTTGTGCCTCAGTTTCCCCTTCTGTGGAAGGTGTGAGGCAGCCCTGAGCAGAGCTTAGCCCAGCACCTCCTGTTCTGAAGTGGCACCTGTGGATGCCATTAAAAACGAATATTTAACAGTGCTTTGAGGTCCTTAACCAGACATTGTCCTTGAAGGGCAAAGCATCATTAGGATTATTATTCTTTAACTTCCCTCAGGACTGACCTTGGATGAGAACTGTAGGCACTGTTCATCGAAAAGAAAACACAGCTGGCCTCTGCTGACACTGAAACCAGCACAGTGGTAGGAAAGCTGCCTGTGTTATTCTTAGTCAATTAGTCTCTGTCTAGAAATATCAACCAGAAAATTTCCATTTCTGAACCAGTCAAGTAATTAGAACAAAAATGTCTCACCAGAGTAATGAGAAATAACCTCCTCTCCCCTCACATCTCCACTGAACGATGCTGGAGCGTTGGGGTTTCCTTCCTCCTTCCACTTAAACTTCAGCAGCTGGTGTTGGGGCTGGCTTGGTTTTCTGCAGAGCCCTGAGAGAATGGGCCCAGGCCCTTGGCACTGAGGACGCCATCACCTCACCCTGTTTTCTCTTGTGGAGACCTTGATATTTTCTATTCCACAGTAAGGGTGGTCACACTTCTCAATCCTGCTGCTCTGCCCGACAAATGGTTTCTCTCAGAGTAGAAAATCTCAGCATAACATCGTGAGAAGAGATCAGCCATCCATCTCATTGGAGATTTCTTCCCTTTCTTAGGGACATCTGTTTAGGAAAACATGGGAGTTTCTGTAAGGTTTCCGGTGATACTTGAGCTCTCATTGAAAAATGAGGTTTTAAGCCACAGGGCAGTCCCTGATGCGTTGTTTTTCCATTGCAAGGACACAGGCTCGGGAAGATCATTCATGAGATGCTTGTTGTCTCCATGTGCTGGAAGGATTCCAGCTGCCGGGCGCCCCAGTACCCTGGAAATGTGTGGGTTAACCCTTCCTTGCCTGTAGATGGAGTCAGAAGGATATGAAGAGGAACACGGGGCCTCTGGCCAGGGAAGCCACCAGCCTTCCTGTCCCCGAGCTGGGAATGCACAGCAGGAGAATGTCACCAAAATGTCCATGTTGAAGGTCAGAGAGCCCTGTGGGAGAAACAACACCCTGCAGCAGGCAGGAAGGTGCTGCCATCCCAGGGACCCTGTGTTTGGCACTAGAAAATCTCAGTGAAGAGTTGTGCCAGCTGAAAGAGGCTTCAATTGCCTTATATCCTCAATAGGATTGAGAGGTCCTGTCATAACAGGAGCAGCTGAGTCCCTTCCCCTGTGGAAGAAGTGACAGCCCTGCTCAGTCACGGGGCTGTGTCAGGGTCAGCCACGTTCCCATCCCTCTGTGCTGGGAAGGGCAGCCAAGGCTCTCCTCTTGTCCTTTAAGGCCAATGTCTCAATATCAGTGTTCTAAGCTAATTTGTCAAAGGACACCAGCACCATCTCCTTCATGTCTTTCCCCTTCCAAAGGAGAGGGGCTGTAATGTCACGTTTGCAGGTGGGGAGGTTCTGATTGTCTTGGCCAAGGTCAAGAGGGTCACCAAGAACAGAGCAGGGAACTGCACTGGGGTTTCCCAAATGTTAGCACTGCTCCTTTTCAACCCATTCTCCTTCTCCTCCAGGCCATCTCTGACCTCCAGACATCTCGGGCAGGGATTTTCAGGCACTGCGGCATTCAGACCCTCTTTGATGTGACATGGTGTTTCAACAGCACATCTCCACCTTCCCTTCCCTCTCTCCCCAGGATGGTGGAAGCCCAATGCAACACCAGGGCAGGGCCGAGCCCGGCGCACAGAGGGTTAAACCACATGGCTGTTCTTTGCGGGTCAGAGCGTCCTCCTTTAAACCGCGATATTTACTGTTTTACTTTCCCTTTCTTTCATCTGAATGGGAGGATTGTACATTTACTCCCTCCCGTCCTTTGTCCGTGGTTTGTTTTGTTTTGAGTTCTAGCGAACCAGTAAAACAGAAAGGCCGTGATCGGTTCCCGCTGGGAGCGACCAGCGGGCCCGTCCCTGGGAGACCCTGCTCACGCTGGGCCCGCCGGCCACTTGTTCCCCTCAAATGGGCTCTGATTTATGCAAGGCTTCATTGCTGACTTGCTCTCTGTTGATGGAGCCAAGAGGGGGGGCTTAATTATGACAGGGCTGGACAATAAATGGGGAAAGCGAGACAGGAGTTAGGAATTACAACCCACCAGTCCCCCCTCCTTTCCTTGCCTCCCCCCGAAGCCCCCAGCAACTTTTTAACAATCTCCATCCCTTTTCCGCCGTGCCCTTGGCTGGGGAATACAGCAGACTGAATCATGAGCGACATGCTGAACTCCCGTCTAATATAAATGTTTTACATTCTTTCCTGTATAGTGTGGGCCTTTATCCGGGCAGCCACTGCTGCTGGGACTTCACGTGCATCATTACACACACTGCCCAGAGCCCTGCTTGATGCAGGCCCTCTTTTCAACCCTGGGAACCTGAGAAAAATATGTTGTGCCACAGCCATTTTAGCGTAATGACCACAATTCGTGTCTGCTTTGATTAAATATTTGCCATTGGCAGCTCTTCTGGTTCTTAAAACCTAAATCTTTCTGCCTTAAAACCTAAATCTCCTTGTCTTTAGTGTCTATCCCATTTTGGCTAGTGAAGAACATCATTACCCAATCTCCCCCTGTTTTTTCTTATGCTCCTGATAAATAACTGAGATTTATTTGGCGTAGACATATCTATCTCGATTTGTGTCTGCTTGCAGACACAGCAATGTCGGTTAATTTAGCCCAGAGCAGACAGGGCTGGCTGCAAACACTGCAGAGCTACTGTGCTGGAAGCTACAAGGTCCCTGCCCTGCATCTCACGTTCTCACCATGGGATGCTCCTCTCACGTGGGGAGCAGTGACATCTTCCCCTGTGCAGTACCACAAAGCACCAGCAAAGGCAGAGTTTTCCCTGAGTTTGGACTGAAATGTTGGCTGTGCTCCCCTTCCATCCCAAAGCTGATCTGTGCAGCACGGCCAGTGTTGGCCACGCCAGCAGGTTTCTGCACAAGCTGCCATAACAAGCAGCACATCTGTGACAGCAAGGGAGGTCTCAGGAGGGTGTTGGGGGCTCTTGGTGTGCTCAGATCCCTGCAAACCCCTCTGCAAAGCACCAGCCAGCTTGAGAAGCATCACCAGTACACCTGGCTTCAGGACCCAGATTCCTGAGAGGGTATTTAGGGTGGATGCTGCCACAAACAGTGGGTCTGAAGATTGGCCTTCAAGCCTGAGCTTGGATATGCAGCACCCCTTGGAAGGGAGTTTGAAACAGTTTTGTTCTGAATGGGACCAGCGCTTTCTGCAGAGCAGGGATCCCTCTTCTGCAGGGACTGGCCTAAGGAACCAGGAATTTCTTAAAGAGCATATTCCCAGGAGAGAGAGAAAAAGTTCTGTGGTTTTCCAAGAAATTAGAAATGAACAAGAGATGTATTCTTTCTTCCTTTATTGTCTGTTTTTGCCTAGCAATGCATTTCCCTGTTGCATCTGATTGCTTTGCCATTCTCTGCCATAACATTTGCCTTCTTCGTGGCCTTGGGCTATGGGAAAAATTCAGAAACTGGATGCAGTTGTGTACCTGCACTTGTGTCTAATTGAAAGGACAATTGATCCAGCAGCCTTCAGCAATGCCACCCAGTGGCAACCTTGCATAGGCAGATGTTGCAGAGTTTTCTGCTCTCCAGTTGATTCCTGCACTGGGCAATCTGTGCTGAGTCCAGCTCTGCTTGCCATGGGTGTCTGGTCCATGCGGCCTGGCCACGATGACAATCTTGTGCTGCAGGACTGCCTCAGCTTCAGACACAAAGGCCATTTCAAAGCAAAGACCACTTCAGAAAGGTTAGTGACACCCATACAGGACAGTGGAGCTTTTCTGTTTGTAGCTGTCATCCCATGGCTAATTGGCATTTCCATCATGGCACAGAGGAGATGAGTGCCTGCAGTGGCAGAGGAGAGGGTCCCTTGCATCTCCAGAGCCAGAAACCACTGGAGCTGGTAGGGAGGTTGCTATATCTTAATTCTCAGGAATCTTCTCTAGAGATTGCATCTGTTTCCATCTTCCTAATTAAAAGCAGTTCTGTTTGCGTCTTCGTTATCCCGAACATTGTTAAACCCTGAGCTTAGACTGGAGGTTTGTTCCAAGATGGTTTCTGGGTAGTGTACAAGATCCTCTGCCCTGCTGGCCTCTCTGGCTGCAGGAACCTTTATTTCCTACTGGCACCCCACCAGCACGACACTATCCAGGCAAAATTAGTCTGCACAAAGGGCTGAGGCAGCTTGGATTAACCCAGAAGAAGTCTACCCAGTCCAGCTGCTAAAATGATGGTGAGTCTCTGTCTCTGTGCAACCCAGGAGCTCCTGGGGAAACTGTTTTGGGAAAAGCTCACAGAACAAAGCCACACCATGGACTCGGCCTTCCTTCCTTCACTCATCCACTGCTCTGTGTGTTGTGGTTCCTGCAGATCCTCATGCTGCTGTTCCAGCTGGCCCCTAAAGCAGAACCAGCTGTGGAGTTAGACATTCCCATGGCCGGGAGCAACTCCATCCGCTCTGGTAGCCAGTAGGAATTACTGAGCATTATATGAGGGATGCTGTGCTATTGCAACCAGCAAGGTGGACCAAAGGAACTGTTTACTTTCTCAGCAAATAAAAACTGAAAATTAGTTGTGCTCTTCTCTTTCCTCAGGGTCTAATGGGTTTCATTGGTCCGGTGGGGGAGCCTGGAATAGCAGGAGAAAAGGTAGGAGTGCTTGCGATGAAATTGTTGTAATTTTTGCAGGATAGGGAGGCTGTGGTGGGAGAAGGGTTGTGGAGATTTAAGTTGTGATGTGAGTGCAACACCCAGCTGGGAATGAAGCATGTTCAGGCTGTCTGAGCTAGACTAGGACCAGGCCAAAATCATCCACTTCCCATTCAGGAATTAACATGCGCTGCCCTCCAGGGAGATGCTGTCAAATATTCTTTGAAAAGTTAACTTTCCTCATTCATAATGTGCCAGGCAGTTTGTATTTAACAGTCAGCTCTGGTTTTTATGGGAATGAGGGATCCATCAGCCCTGGATTGCTGGTTATGGGAGGAGTCCAGGGGATTGAGGTTACAGATTTCTGCAGAAGTGACCTCTGGAGTCACACAGAACCAGGGCTGAGCCTGCATTGAACAGGAGGTCTCAGCAATTTCTCAGGTGTACAAGAGTGCAGCCACCCATCTGAGCAAAGGCTGGTCCAAATATTTCCCTTTTTATCTGGTGAGAACCATCCTATCTGGCTGCCCCTGGTTGTTTTGGGCACACTCAGGGCTGGTGCCCTCTTGTGTACACTACAGACACAAACCTCTTCCAGGGGAATAAAAAGGGCTTTATTTCACATAAAAACGTAAAAGGACGTTAATTTGTTTTCTATTAGAGTGTAAACTTTTATTCAGAGGCAGCTCCCAAAGACAAATCATCTGTGTCACTCATTGTATCTCACTCGCACGCTGCTGGTTTTCATTGGTGCTTTAATTATTCACAGTGCAGCCGTAAAGATAGTGAGGAGCATAAAACGATGCATTCCACACATCAGTGCTCTCTTTCTCACTTTTATTGCTTCAAGCCCTGTCCTCTGGGTAATGATGTAAAGACTCTGTGACAGTTATACTGTGTTTGCTGCAGATCCATTTTATTGTCTGTCCACAGCAGTCTTTGGAAAGGCCTTTCTGTCCTGTGGGCCCCAGTGGGGCAGTAGCAGAATCAGTCTCAGTCCAAGCTGTCAAGGCTCACAAGGACTAAAAAGAGTGACATGATGTGGGCTGTATTTTAGAGAAGGAAAACAGAGGAATAAAGAGTGATGTGTCCAGGGTGGTTACACAGAAAATTGGTGCCTGAGTGAGCTGTCTCATTGGCAGCTGCAGCCCTGAGTTGAATGAAGAATAAGATGCTTGCCATGCAGGAGACATGGGAAGATCTTTTCCTCCATTCCATTAAGTTCACATCTGTCCCTGTGTCTTCCATGCCAAAGCCTTGACCACATGAAGTATCCTCAACTTCCAGATCAACTCTGTAATGTGATGATGTTACAACCCAGGCTGTCCTTTGAAAATCTGCCCTTGGAGATCCTCAGCACAGCTGGGATTTCCATCAGGCTTCTCTACCCGGACAAATTTAGGGATGACAGAAATAGCTATCATCAAATCAAAACCTCAACCAGGCCTCCAGTTGGCATAGTATCCTACAGCTTACTATGCTCTTGTGAGCTAAATGAAGTGGGAAATATGCTTTCATTAGACATAGCTGAGTCAGCAATCTCCATCCTGAGAGCTGCAAAAGTTAAGACTGAAGCCAGTAGAATCCAAAGATTATCAAAGAGAACAATACAGTTAATACACACTTAATAAAATCCATCCATTCAGGGAGAAAAAAATCTCTACATTGGTTTACAAGGGCCAACTGGTGACAACACAAACTCTGGGGTTTGTTTTTAATAAATTCCTTAGAGCCCAGAAAATATTTCCCCTTACACTTTTTGCTGTTGGAAGGTAGGTCAGATTTTGGGCGTAAACTAATTGACAGCATTTGCTAAATCCTCCTTCCTCATCCCCCTGAGCATACAAACCTAACACACCTAATTCCCAGTGCACCCCTGGGGCTGGAGAGAGACTACAGACAATTGTGTGGGAACTGCCATCATCTCCCAAAGGAGCTGTTGATGTCCCATCCTGAAGCCACACCTTCGTGTCACCCTCACATCAGCAGGTTGTGGTGGTGCTCGTGGGGGCTTCACCCTCTTGTCTCCTACCTTTGGGTCAAGGATGTGTTCATGGAAAGTGAGATGGTCTGCATGAGGGGATAAGGAAGACTTTTGCAATGAATAAGTGATGTTTTGGTACATTAAGTTTTTTAACTGCTTGTTTTAGAAGGGATCCTATCTTTAGGGTGGGCTGGGGAGTCATCCAGCTCCCAGCCCCTCATAAATCAGACCTCCAGGTCATTGTTGCTGGCACTGTGGTCTCAGTGTGAGCCACAGGACAGGGAGTTCCCTCAAAACACCCACAGTCTCCTCTGAAAGCACCAGGCATCTCTGGTTTTTTCCAGCTTGATGCCCTGCTCTCAGCAGGGCCTTGTGACAACAGACTTCAAATCCATGGCTCTGAAAATGCCAGCACGTGTAGGGATTGTGATACTGCAGAACAGGCATGTCATGCCTTGGGTGGGAAGGGCTGGAGATTTCCTTGGATTCAGTCCTAGCACTGTTTGGAATTGAAGGTGATGTGCCCATTTCCTTCATTCCTTGGTGCTTTTGATGGCAAGAGTAAAGGCCCCTCTCTTGGGATGCGGAGGATTAGTTAATTCCTGCAATCCTTCCATTACTCTGATGAGATGGACAGAAAGAGAGTAATGTTGGAAGTATTTCTGGTAGAAAGCTGATGGCATAGACATGAATTTGTGGATTTTTTCAGTTGTTTCATTGCTCTAGATCACTCTTCCCTATGCACCTGTGTCTCTCCTAGGGTGACCGTGGCCCAGTGGGACCCCCAGGCCCTCCAGGAGTCAAGGGGTCGATGGTAAGGAGTAAGTCTGCATTCTCTCACTCTTGCTGCCTCCTCTCTGTCTCTATCCTAGCCAAGGGTGCAGCTTCTCCTGTCTTTTAGTTTCATGACATCAGCTGCAATTTCTTCCCATGTCTGTGGGGATGGGAATGGCATTTGACTGAGTGGATACTGAGGTGTAGCCTCTCCCCAGCTGCTGAGTCCAGCAGTTTTCCCTTCACTGGGGTTTGAGGTGTGTTCTGTGGCTCCATCAGCTGAGGACCTGCTGTGTCAGGTGGAGACAACCAGGAGCTGAGGGACTGCCTGTTCCCAGGCATCCTGGCTCTTGAACAGACAGTGGCCACCACCAAGGATCTGTCCAAACTGACCAGGGCAACTGGAAATGGAGTGTGCTTGGGCAGCACAGTCACTGTGCCTTGCTGTGCTCTGCCTTTCAGGGAACTACATTTAGGAATTTAACAATGGGGACCTCAGCTGGATCTTGTCTTGCTCTGATACTTGTTTCCTGTCTACCATAGTACAAGACCCAAAGACATATTTTCATATTAATTCAGCCCATTCTCTTCCGGGTTATTCAGAAAATCTTGCTGCTGATATGGCTGGCCAGGTTGGAGTTGGGCTAGTGACAGCCTGGCCATTTCCTTCTGCCCCTGGGCAATTTTACCCTGACAGATATCAGATCTGCCTGACCTTGCAAGCAGCCAACAATGCCATTTTTCCTGTCTTCCTATCGGGAAGAAGAAGGTCTGTGCAGATTGTGGACACTCACAGCAGGCATGTTCTTCTTCCTTCCCTTTTAGGGGCACCCTGGGATGCCAGGAGGAGTGGGTTTTCCTGGGATTCCTGGACCAACAGTAAGTAAAGTCTATCCTCACCTTGTAATACCACATCCTGGGCATCCATGGGCTAAGCCAAGCAACTGTATTCCAGTTTGAGCTTGATAAAACAAAAGATATTGGGAGAGAGATGGGACATGGGTGGGAGCAACATGGGAAGACACACAAAATAGCACAGTGCTTAATTCAAAATTTTGTATTCCTAAGGAGGGATGCAAAAGTCACAATCCAGCCTCAATCTTTCAGCAGGACACAGTCTCCCTAGTTCAAGGTGTTCTGAGCTGGGAATGGTTGGCAGTGTGGGGATCACACCATGTGATATAGTGATGTATCATGGTGATTTATCACGGTCACTTATCCCAGTGACCATGGCATGCAGTGTGACCATCCTGCTTGGTCAAAGCTCCTGCTGGCATGGGAGGAGCAGCAGAGCAGCTCCCCCAGACAGACCCTCCATCTGGACAGGCTCATCTGGCACACTGCAGCTGTGGCTGGAGCATGCAATCGCCATGGAGGCAGATTTTAGCCTGGCTCCAGTTTCCCACAGATGTTCTTTAGATGTAGTTCAGGCTCTCCCAGCAGCACAAGTGCTGCTGGAGCCAACAAAAAGGCAGCCCTGGGTGGGTGCAGGGAATGGATTTTGCTCAGCATGTGAATTCCCACAGTGCTGGTAACTGGGAGGAAAATCACAGCAGTGAAATGCCCAGGAAGTGCCAAAGGTGTGGCCTCCAAATCAGGATCAACTCTGACACTGCCCAGAACTCGAGGATGCTCTGGCTGCACTGGCTGCAGGCAGCTGCTGCCTGGGCACAGACTGTGCAGTAGCAAGTGAGTGGAGGTGAGGAAAAGAGAAAATCTGAAGTCAAGCAGCAGCTCAGGGTGACCCTGACATTTCCTCCTGGAGAGCAGCAACATGGCACCAGCCAGGTCCTTACAATAAAAGCAGCACGACGCCACCCGCAGCCCCCAGTGCTGAGCTGCTCTGTGGCCCCTCGTGGCAGCACTTGCTGTTGACAGAAGCCTAGAGGCAGCTGCATATCTGTAGATGTCTCATTTTTAACAACTTCCCATCATGTTAGCTGCCACACGATTTGGGGACAGCTGGAGCACTGGGCTCCCTCCTGCTCCAGGCCTGTGAGCGCCCGTGGCCGAGGAAGTTTCTGTGCTGTGCAGAGAGCTCCAGCCCTGAGCACCATCCCATGCACCACTAAATGTACCTTCAAGTGAAGCCAAATTTTGTCTGTCTTCAGTGGGGCATAGCAATAGAAAGAGCTGAGGCATCAGATCCAGGTGGAGATACCAAAACCTCTCAGCGAAACTCTGGGAGCTGAGACCGTCCCCAGGTCCTTCCGCTTCCTCCAGTTCCCTCTTCTCCTGCAGGCAAATAACAAGTTCATCCAAGCAAAATGTTTGCTCCACGACTGCATTTTAAAAAGTCATAATTCAATAAGCCAAACTTCCCCACAGAGCCAGTAAATCAAATAATCTCCTAATATCAAATCCCTACTCATTAACTCCAGCTGTTTTTCCACCAAACATTCCTTATTTGCCTTTCAAGCCAGACCTGAGGCATGCAGTTGTTGTTTGTCCTAAACTGTTAAAATCTTTGAATGAGCCTTAGCAATGATGGCTGATTAATTCAACAAAGAATGACTGGAAATGGGGAGCAAAGTCAATGGCAGGAAACTTTGCCCTTGCTTTCAGCTTCCTGAGGCTTGTGAATTCCTTTTTTCCTCTTCTTACTCACCATTATGGTGCATCTTTTCTGTTTATATACAGTTTTGGAAATAATGTATATATATAGGAATCTTAAAGGTCACTTATCTTCTCCTAAACAGTTCATTGGAATTCCAGCAGGGTATCTAGCTATTCCCTCAACATTTGCCATTACAATGAATGTTTCTGTCCTTGTATTTTCATAAGCTATTTGGGATAGGCTGAGACTTCCAGAGGAAATTCCAAATACCAACTAAGGATTTCATTTCAGTACATGGTTATCATAAAAGTCTCTATAAAACAGGCATCTGACACATCCACTGCCTGTGCCAGTCACCCCTGTCCTCACTACCAAAACTGAGATGTACTGTGAGCACAAATACACAACTGACTTTTCCATTCTGAGTGAGAACAGCTCAGCATTTGTATCCTGAACTTACATGCCACGCACAAAAGCAAAACCTTCATAAATGGCAGCTCCAGGAGCAGTAGGAAGATGACAGTCCAATTCTGTTCTGATCAGTGGTGGAATTTGCAGGGCTGACAGTTGGTAAAAGCTATTAACATGTAAACAGCCAAATTTGATGTGGAATGTTTGAGAGAGCAAGGAGTGAATGTGTCATTTTGAGGTTTTCTTTTCTGACAGCAGAAAGGCACTAACTTTAAATAACAGGTTTAAAAGCTGTGATACAGAGCTAAGTCCTGCTAAATAAATATATCTTTTTTTTTTTACTCTAATAAATATTCTAGCAGGGGAAAAAAAACTGGCTTTCTTGCATTTTCTGTATGCACATTAATGAATCATGTGTGTACAAATCCAGATTAAAAGAAAACCTGAAATCCTTCTGTAATTGTAAGAAGAACAGGATCATCCACAACACCAACAGTCCACATTAAATTAGTATCTATCTGCCAGTATCAATATTTATGCAGCATTAACAGGACAACAGTTACTTAAAGATAAAGTCAGTATTTGGCTGAAAAGATCAAACTTGGATACTCAAAATGAGGTGTCTGATTTTGTATTTGGACATCTAAAAACCAGATCTTGGTTATTATTATTTTTGAACAGATGCTGAGAAACAGCTGCTTTTAATAGATGCAGAGAGGGTTCTGGATGTTCAACTTCTCTTCACATCACACCACTGACACAGATAGCAGCCTGCAGGTCATTAAGCATACAAATCTCAGCCAGGATCTTTAGCCTAAATGTTCACAATCCAAAGACAATCCATGACTTTAAAAAAAAAATTAAAAAAAGGTCATTTATAGGCAAGTAAAAATGGTGATGTTTTTAGCAAGTGTTTAATGAACCAATCTGCTGGTCAAGGGTCTGTATCTGAGGCCCCTGCAGATCACCTAGGAATGTAGGGTCTTACCAAAGCTGCTGCCTTCCTCATTTTGTGTCCCTTTTCCCCTTGCAGGGTCCAGCAGGAGCCCGTGGTGCGCCAGGGATCCGAGGGACGAAAGGCCGCAGGGTAAGCACTGTCCATGAGCTCCCATCCCTCTCCTCTTCCAGACATTGAAAAATAATCTGCTGGTTCAGTCTGGGGGTGTGAAGATGAGCAGAAGTTGGGCAGCACCTCCACAGACTCGTTTCTGCTGCACATAAAGGCTGTGTGGTCCTTGGAACAAATCTTACCAGGGAATGGAATGCAGAGGATGTGTAAGGGCAGAGGGGTGCTCAGAGTAGAGGTTATCATGGAAGTGGTCCAGCCTGCCTTTTCCAACTACCTGCCATGTCAAAACACAGTTTATGGATGCTTCTGGTGAGGATGATGAAGATTTAGTTGTCTGAAATTGTGGGAAAGGGTGTAGGTAGAAAACCAGAAAAGGTGCCTTTGTTGCTGTGGGAGAAAAAGTAGCTGAGCTGTGAAGTGTTGTGATATAACCAGAGGCAGATGAAGGAGGAAATGTTATGTCATGACATAGAATTAAGAGACAAGGCTGACAGAAATAGAGCTGGGCTGTTCTACCCATGTGCTCCCCATAAGTCTCACAGGATTGACACCTCCCAGCAGGGCTCCACAGGCACCTGAGGAAGGTGTGCTTTGCAGTGTCAGTAGATCAAATTATAAGCATGTTCTGTGCCTTTCCAAGGATTTTTCCAGCCCTGACTTTATGTGTACACACCTCAACAGTACCACCCTGTGAGCACAGGTGACTCCTCACCCTGCCTGGCAAGAGCAGCCCCCAGCCTCGTGCTGAGTGCCACTGCCTGGCACCACTGACAGGGCTGTGAGTTCACCTTTCCCTCAGTAAAGAGCTCACAGCACTCAGAGCAGTTCTTGTGTGGCTCTTCCCTCACTGTTTGGGTGACAGCCAACAGGACAATGACCTCTAGACCTGCCAGAGCTGCTTGTTTCCCTGCCTGTGACATCCACCCCTGTCCCACTGAGCTCTTCCATCTTTCTTCTCCAATGGGATATTTATTGCAGGAGCATCCCTGCTTTGGATTGTTTTTCCTTGTCCAGCTGCTTTACAAAGTATTAATAGCAAGCACACAAGAGTTCTGCTGAAGGCCTCAACAACAACATTTTTTGCATTTCTGCCTCCAAGGATCTGTTTCCGTGTTTCATTTTCAAAGGCATACACTGGAGTAAACTATACATTTTACCTACTCCCACTCTCTGCTTCTCCTGCAACTTCTGCTTGGGGGATTCAGGACAGACAACAATTTTGTGTTTCCCTATGCCAGAGTGAATGCTCTCTTCAAATAGCTGGGACCAGCAAAAGAAAATGGAATAACCAACTAGGAAGCTTTGTAACCACAGAGTTATGTAACCTGGAACTGCTCTAAACTATAAAATCACATCTAGAAAGATGCCAGTAACATCCAAGCTTGGCAGATGTTCATCAGGGTTCACCTTTTAACTTATGACTGGGAAAAAGCTCCCATTCCTCTGTGCTCCTTGGTGGGAAGGCCCATGGAGTTCACTCCCCAGGTCCACTTGCAAAGGGTCCCTGGGGCTTGTGGTTCCTCTGTGCTGCCCAGCAGGGACTCACTGGGCTGTCTGGGACATCCATGATCATGTTGGATGAGAAACTGGAGGTATTCCTTCATGGCAAGCTCTGAATGGATGGTGCAAAATATCTCAAGGTAAAACTGCAGCACGGGGTTGAACAGGAAACACCTTCTGATGGATCCAGCTGTGAATGTGAGGGCTCTTGGAGAGGTGAGTCCTCTCAGGGGATCAGGTGCATTTGTCAGTGCCTTTAATGTTTGCAGTGACAGAGAAGGAGTCCTGGAACTGCCTCCAGCCAGGGATCCATCCCCATCCCTGCCACTGAGCTTCTCCTTTCAGCAGGCATGCACAGGCAGCTGCAGTGTCTGGCTCTTGGGTTGTCCAGGATTCCCTCACATAAACTTTCTTCAGCTTCTTACATCCATGCTGGCCTCAAGTCCTCAGCCCACAAGGAAAGCTGGATTCAGCTCCCAAGACAGGAGGTTGCCTGGGACATCAGGGATTTGCCTTTGGCTGTAGCTGGATCCAGAGAGAGGGTGTCAAACTCTCCAGAGAAACCTGGAACATCAGCTGCCACCAGCACTGTCCATCCTCAGAATGATATATTGTACAGTAGAGACCTTCAGTGCATGGCCTGGCTTTACATTTCCTCTCCAGATGTTCAGTCCAGCAGGTCCTGTGCTGGTCACTCCCTCTGGACATGCCTCCAGAGAGGGAGCCAGACTTCAAAGTGCATCCCAGCCCTGCAAACCAGCAGTGCAGGTTGTGGCTGTATCCTGACAGGCTGCAGTGCCTGCAAAAGGACACTTCAGGATGTGCAGAGCACTGAGGCAGAAAGGAGGTGCCTGGAGAAAAGGGAGCATTAAGGAATTTGTCTTGCCTGAAGGACACCAGTATTGGAGAGGGGTAAAACTCTGCCTAAAGCTCTACCAGCAAGGACTGAGCCTCTGGATCTGCTGCTGGTGCTTCTGCTCTGGATCTGCTGCTGGTGCTCCTGCTCTGGATCTGCTGCTGGTGCTCCTGCTCTGGATCTGCTGCTGGTGCTCCTGCTCTCAGCTCCCATTACTGGGCTGTGCCATGGTGGAGATCTGGTGCAGTTTGAGCCCTGCAGTGATTTAATCCATACAGAATTTGTGAGGCAGAGAGATGCACTTTCTGAGATCCCCAGCAGGAAGGACAAACCTGGGCTTTGCTGTGAAATTCTACAGATTGCAGTGAATATGATGTAGGGAAGTCAGTATTGTAAGAACCAGCAGATCTCCTGCCTGGAGGATTTCTGGTTTAAACCTCTCTCATTCACATTTTCCTTCTCTTCCTACTCTCAGAAGATATTCCAGGCACACAGTATCCTATGTTTGCTTACTTGCTCCTGTGATTCTGGCTCTTGCTTTACTCAGGATGGGGAAATGATCCCCCAATGTCTGTAATTTCAGACATTACCCTCTGTCTATCCTAGCTTACAGAAGGGATGTAATTCAATTCAGAGTGGAAACATGAATGCAGCCCCTGCCAGATGTTTGTGGATTCCATGAGCTCTGTTTGTGGATGCTTCATTAAAGTTATTCTGCTTTTGAAGGAAACGTAAACAGCAAATATGGTTTTGATTGTAAAGAACAATGGAGACTTTTTGGGGTCTGCATTTATGTTGTGATAGCTTTTATATTGTCAAGATATGTATATTTTTAAAAGAAAAGCTTTTAAAAATTTGTAGCCTTCTTTTTGGTCCTGACAGAGCTATTGTTCCTTCACAAGTCTTTGTTTATTCCACCAAACTGATACTGAACAATCTTCAAATGTTATTTCCTTTCTAGTCTTCCCTAAGGAGAAGAAGCTTGGACATGTGAGCCCAGGCTCATTTCCCTTCATCTGTACTCAGTGTAGCACTTGGACATGTGCTTAACATCCAGCTAGTGACAGCTATGTACATGCTTAAACCTAATTATTTAACCAAATCAAGGTTTAAATTTGGAGACAGTTGGTCCAGCAACTCGCCCTATGTCACTTCAAACCTAAAGCACATTTCAGCTCCTCACAGCAGGAAAATGTTTGGTCTCCTAAGGATAATGTCATCAAAAAGCCTGGGAGTCTCTATGAAAGGCTGAATATCAACCAGAGCCATGATTTTGTAACTCACATTATAAAGCTGCACCTGAAACCCTGCTGTGAAGTGCCTTAACCTTGCCCCATTCTCCTGGCCAGGGTGCTGTCAATATTTCTGGAATTTTTTCCTCTCACTGCTGGGTTCTGGCTCAGGTGATACAGAGGAGCTTTTCAAATCCCAGAGCACATTTCTCTTTTCCACTGTGCCATTCATTCATGCAGCTCCTGCATCAGCTACTGCCCAGGTGAAGCCTGCAAATCCAAGATAAGGGGAGCACACACACCTGCACTCCAGGCCCTTTGCTGCTCCATGCCAGAGGGAAGGAATTGCTGCCTCTGCCACATGGACCTGATGATTTCCAGCATCACCAACTGCAGGAATTGATAAATTCCAGGGATTTGTGAAGTGGTGTTATCTAAGCAAACCTGAAAATATTTGCTTTTCCAAGCCCAGCTGAGTCGTTGTTCATGGAGAAGTGGAGGGTATTGTTCTGCTTCCAGGGATCTTTCTAGTTGACTGAGAAAGCCTTAGAAGTGTTTGAGGAAAAGTTCATTCCAGATCCATGGCCAGGGATGTCTCCCTTTGGCTTCACTCAAGGCATCTGCTTGCTTTTTTGTTTGGCCAGACTGTGATAGCAAAATATCAATATTTGGATAACTGGGTAAGGAAGGAGCTTTGGCTTTCTGGAAAGAGCTACTGACTGCTCCTTCATGCTGCTGTTCAGAGGCTGGTCACTGTCTGTCTGAGCTCTGAGTAGGTGTTTAACAGGAGGAAATGCAGAAACACCTTCTTGAGTACATAGTTCTGCAGGAACATTGTCTTCTTCAGCAGCAGGATATGTCCCCAGTGCCTCAGCTGGACTGGCAAAGGCTGGAGCTGAGTTCCCCTGCCTTTGTGAGGTGTCACAAGGCTCACAGTTACCTTCAGGTAGCCTTCAGGAAGGCTGAGTCACCTCCAGCCACTCCTTGTTTAAGGACTCTGGGGTTTTGATGGTGCTGCTTGGTGTTGCTCAGCACAGGGAAATGCTGTCCTGGTCTGACTGAGGGTGCAGGGGGAGCCCAGGGCTGTGCTCAGCCCTGTTTGCAAGGCCAAGCTGCCAGGTCTGCAGGGAGAAGGCACCTTGAGGTCCTTTGAGGAGCCTTGAGGCTCTTGGCTTTGGGATGCTCCAGGACCTCACTCTCTCATCTCTAACCAGCGTTGTCAGTAAAAGAGAGTTTTAAAAATTTAATTAATTGACTAGATGTAGCTTTTCCTGTCAGGGTGGATTAGGGGAAGCCTTTATCCCAGGTTTCAGCCCAGGAGTCTGGAGAAGATGAAGCTTGCCACATGCATTTGAGAATAGAGTGTCACTTTCTCCTTCAGGTCAGATGCCAGTGAGGTGTGCTGTGATGGGATTAGGCAGGTGACTGATGGGGAGTGAGATTGCCCTGGCAGATCCTGCCATGCTGGTGACAGGGCTCTGCTGGAAGAGATGAGCATACTGTAAACACTTCCCCAGCCAGCAAGCCCTGATGAGAGCCACAGCCACCACTGAGGGCACCCAACAGCCTCCACCTGGCTCAGAGCAGCCCCTGCACTGGCAAAGGGGCTGGACAGGGCAGGACAGGCTTCAGAAGATGATTTGGAGGGGCCAGACTCATTCCAGTTTCCTTCCCAACTCTAACCTGGGTCATCACTGTAATTTCCATGTCCCACTTACTTCTGATCCCTGTTCCCTCTTCCAGGCCTGAGCTAAGGAATCCTTGCCCTCTGCACATCCTTCTCCACATCCTAGTGCTTCACTAGCAGCTCACCACATCATCTCAGACAGTAAAGATGGAATTGCACAAAATATCCAAGTGGCTGCTCAAAGAAAAGGGGAACAGTTTGTTTTCCAGGGAGGATGAGCATTTGCTTGTTGAGGGTGCTTTCCCAGAGTGCCAACATCATACCCATGCTGACAGCTCCCTTCCCAGTGCAGGTCTGGCTATTTGCTGGGTGTCCCAGTCACCCCAGGCAGCCTCCAAGATGCCTCCAGGCCCTGCTCTTCCACCAGCCCAAGTAACAGGGCTGTCTGACTCGAGCTGTCAGCTTTTAAGTGACCTTCTGGTCTTTGTCATTGGGCTTTGAGGTTTATAGGGACATGGATTAATAAAACTTTTGGTCTTTACTGCTCTCTGATCTAGGGGCCAGCTTGAGCCACAGCACTTGGGGTGTTGGGCTGGTGAGAGGTGCTGTGACTTTTGTGCAGCTGTGAAACACCCCTTTGGTTGTGGGGATCCCATCTGGGGCACAGCCCTCTGTCTGTCTGTCTGTCTGTCTGTCCTGGAGGCCAGGCTGAGCATTCTTCAGAGCTGTGCCACACTGGCAGTGCAATACAGGCTCTTGGTTATTCAGTCTCTGCTCCTCTGAGCAGCACAGGGCTTTGCCAAGCTCAGTAGGAGTTTTTGCATTATTTTATATTGACAATGTTTGTCTGCTGTAATAATTTGGCTGGGGTTCCTATACATTTCTGCTGTACACTGCTTTTCTTTGTGAGTCTCTCTCTTTGCCTGTCATCCTGGAGTTGCTTTTCTAACACACTGGCTCCCTAGCCCTGTTATTACTTTTGGCACTGGCTTTGCATCCCGATTAAGCACATTGGCTCCTGTTTTCCCTTTCTGCATTGGCCAGCTCTCAGAATTCCTCTTACCACTACGTTCTAGCACTGCTCTGTGTTTTTATTTATTATTTATATTGCAGTAGTGCCTAAGAGTCCTAATTGGGCTCATGAACTGATTAGGAACATGATGTCTGTTAACAGAGTCTCTTGATATGCCCTTTTTTAACTCTTTTATTTTCTTTCACTGTGGCTCTTTATTCTCTGTCTGTGTGACACACTGGTCTCTGGGGGTCAAATGGTATAGAGGATTTTGTGTTCAGCTGCCCTTGAAAGATGGTCTTTAAAGTCCCTTTCAACCCAAACCATTTTTTTTTGTGATTCTCTGATCATATCCTTACCCTTTTCCCAAGGCTCTCCTCTCTTGGAACCCTCTAAAAGAATGAGGATGCCCCTTCCTCAACGATGCCCAAGCTGTACCATTTAACTGTTTAATTTTTAGCTTCTCATTTGCAGCAGGGTGTGTGTCCCACACACCTCCTGAGGCCCCTGTGCCCACCACACTCTCACACACCCAGGAGCAGATGCCAGGCATGGCACCAGACCCTCCCCACCTCCATGTGCAGGAGCACCTGCCTGGTCCTTAACAGCAGCCAGATCTTTAAATATCACTCAGGTGTAGCTGAGGGCTTGGAGTTCATATACCTTTCTCTTTGGGAGGAATCTGGGGCCCAAGATGATGTGAAGGTACTGTACAGTGGGGGTTGTGCACCTCTATACCACCACTGTGACCATGTGACAGTGTGGTATGGCAAGGGTTAAGGGCAAAGGTGTTGGAAAAGCAAGATTTCTGGGAAGGAAAAGGTTTGCTGTCAATAAGGCTGGAACTGCAAGTTTCTGTGCACTGCAAAACTGTTGTCATGTAACCATTGTCTGAAAATAAGGCTGTTCCTGGCCTGCTTTTCTCCTCTGGCTTGGGTTAGTGGTTGGTAGTTGGTTTAACAGGAATAAAAAGTGCTGTGTGCTGGTAACAGTGAGAAATGAAGCAACAAAACACAGAAAGAATCTTTTAGTCCTGGGCTCTGAGCTGCTGTGCTCAACCCAAGCAGGTATAAGTTGGCTTAGCCAGGATTGATCTCATGGACTGTCCTGGTGGCCAAGGCTAAAGTGACAGCTGGATTTTCCAATGAGCCATATCCTCTGTGTTCTTATTTTTTGCCTCTCTTTTGCCTCCTTCTAGGGTGCCAGAGGGCCTGATGGACCCGTGGGCGAGCCAGGGGCGCGAGGTGTCAAGGTGAGTGCCAAGGCTGCTCTCAGCTCTGTTGTGAAATGCTCTGGGCAGGATCAAGGTCACGTCCTCCTCCTCCTCAATTGCTGCACAAGGATCAAGCAGCAGGGATGAGTCTGTCTTGCAACCAGAGTAAAATCTATCCAGCTTTAGTATCAGCCCACACTCCCAGCTGGATGGGTGTTCCCTGGGGCATGATCCCAGGTGTTTGGCCTCTCAAAAGCTGCAGGGAACTGGAAGGGAAATTTGATGCAGAAAAAGGCAAGAGCAGATGTGCTGGGGCAGAAGAACATCACCAAGAGCTCATGCTCCTTCTGGATGTGTCTTTGTCTTTTTGTTTTGCAGGGCCGACCAGGGGAGCCAGGCAGGGTGGGCCCAGATGGGCTGCAGGTATGTCCTGTGAGAGCCACAGCTGCCAGCCCTGGGGACACCCAGATGTCCTCAGAGCACCAGAGGTGTGTGATAATTGCTGATAATTGCTGTGACTGTGTGTTCACAGGGCAAGATGGGGGAGACTGGGGAGACTGGAGCACGTGGCTTCCCAGTAAGTGTCCATCCCTTCCACTTCCTTTCATAACCTCAAGTCCTGAAGTTTTGAGTCCTGGTCCGGGAGGAAGAATCTGGACCCTGTCTCACAGGCCCACCTCTCCCCTCCTGTCCCTGGAGCACTTTTGAGGTGCACATATCTGCTGAGAGGCATGAAGGATTGCTGCTGGGTTGGAGCTGACCCTGGTGTTTTTAATTTTTCCAGGGTATCCAAGGACCTTCTGGACCTCCAGGAGCAAAAGGGGCTCCAGGCGACCCGGCAAGTGCCTCATCACTCTCTCTCCATCTGTCTTTCCTTGCACACAGACACTTCATTTCTTTCTCTGTCTCTTCCCTACCACTTACCCCATTCCCAGCTTCTCTGTCCTTGCCAACTCCAGCGTGGTCAGAGATGTGAAAGACTTGGCTAGAGTCCTAGGAGCCATAGGGAAAGACCAGGTCAGACCCCTGGAAAGCAAAAGGGAGCCACAGATCTACCAGGGAGAGTGTAGGATACAGCCTGGGGTGGATTGAGCCATGGATCTACCAGGGAGAGTGTAGGATACAGCCTGGGGTGGATTTTGGAGGGGAAGGTAGGAAAGAAGGGCAAGGTTGGGTCTGGGACAGGGTCAGATGTAACAGGAGGAGTTGGAGTGTAGGTGGAGTGGAAGCAGGAGCAGGAGGGAGGCTGATGATGTCAGAACTGAGCCCACAGCTTTGGAGGAGTCACTGGGGAAAGACAGACCTCAAGGAGGGCCAGCAGTGCTGAGTGTGAAAGGAGAGAGTAAACCAAACACTTTCAGATTTGCCACTGCAGTTGTTTCAGATGGGAGCCAGGAAGATGAAGAGTTTTCTGAGCTCTTTGCCTCAGCACACCCACTGCTGGCCTCTCCATCCCACTAGCCAAATCTTGCACAGTGAGAACTCCTCTGAGATGTGGGAGGGAGCTGGTGTTTTATCTTACAGACCATGGGAGTGATGGCCCTTCAGAAATGAAAACAGTTGTGTGAAAACAGCCTTGTGTCTCTATTTTGCAGGGTCCCCAAGGACCACAGGGGCCACCTGGGCCTTTGGGAGAAATGGGGCATAAGGTAGGTCTGACCTTTGTTGCTGTTTGCTTTCCCCTTCCATCAGGAGGGGCAGGACTGAGGGAGGAGTGAACATGCAGGGGAACATCCCTCCACACCTTTCAGTGTGGAATGAGCAGAAAGGATTTCCCTTAAGACTGACAGTCAGCTTCCAAAACAAACAGTGGAAATCAGAAATTTGAGCACCCTTTCCATCAGAGGGCAGAGACACCCAGCTGGTGGAAGTGCAGACCCATCCTCTCAGCAGAAGACACTGACACCACATTTCAAAGGTGACCACGGCAGGGACCAACTTTTTGCACCAAGGTGCCGAGTCAGGGAGCCAATACAAGCACAATTCAGACTGAGTACCAGTCTTTCCCTCTCCCTGGTGCTGTTGCTGACACACACAGCTTTGCCAGCCCGCCCAGATGGCCAAGGCAGCCCCAGCAGAGGCCAAGGCTGCCAGTGCAGGAAGCTCAGAGACGCCTTTGCTGCTGACGGTGCTGCTGGGCTGTGGTTGCCATGAAGCAGTGACACAAACACAGCAAAACCAACCAGCAGCTGCCAAACACTGCCCCAATGGAGTGCAGGGGATGCCTCCATGTTTTCCCCCAACTCTTCTGTACTTTTGGCTTTATTTCACTCCTCTTACAATAATATAGTCTTGGCTCTTTCTGTCACGCGTGCCAGTGCCCCTTGCACAGCTCCTTTCCGTAGGTCCTGAGCTGTAACACAGATGTGAAGGTGGCTTTGAATGCAGTCTATGCAAAGTGTGTGAGTCATGAAAGTTTCCATTCTCATGGCTGCTGGACTGGATGGAGCAAGCTCTCAGCATGGTAAACCACACTGGGGAGCTGGAAAGCTGCTACTGAGCCACTCTGGATGCTGCCAACCAAGAAAGTACAGACCTTCATTCAAATCTGTAACTCCTCCAGGAGCCTTTCTCTGCACTGGCACCTCTGGAGAAACCAAAGCAGGATTTTTGCTTTCATTGGAGCTTGAATTTTCTCATTGCGTGACATGACCATTTGTTCACAAACCCAACACACACCCTGCTCCCTCCTCTGCTTGAATCCATTTCAGCAAGCCAGGAACTGGCTTTATTCCCTGGGTAGCTCCCTTGACTATGTGCTCTTTTTTCCTTTATTCCCAACTGTAAAGAGAAGGGAGATTGTTGTCTGGAATGCAAATATCATAAGTAAATAAACCACTCAAATCCTTTAAAGAGAAGCTTTACTGTCCCATCTTTGGGCTTGTTTCACAGACTCTCATTCCCCACGCTTCTCAGAGGTAGGAGCAAATGCACAAAGAGTAAAGCTCCCAATAGATCTTGGTACTAAAGATAGTGAATGACTGTGACCCCACTATCAGGGGCTGCACAGGGAGCTGGACTGAGTGAGAACAGTTTGCAAGGTCATTCTCACATCTTCCATCTTTCTATCTTAATTCCTATCTTTTTCCAGGTCAAGCACTCATTTTTGGCTCCTTGAGGGATGCCAAACCCCTCTACCAGAGTCTGTGCTCGCACGAGAGCGAGAAACTCTCAGCCACTCCAGCCTGGGCTGTGGATTTCTGGTCTGAGCCCAGGCGTTGGCCTTTGGATGTTTGCTGGCCCTGTACAGCCAGAGACAGCTGGCTGATGGATGTCAAGGCTAATCTGGCCAAAATTTGTGCTGGAGGGCTCAGAGTAACCTTGCTGCCCTCAGCTCCCTTTAGCTGGCAGCTCCATCGTGCCCCTGCCTCTCTGGGAATGGGGGACAAAGGCTCAGCTGGAAGATGTGGGGCAGCTTGCCCCTCATCAGAAGGAGCCTGCTGGTACAGAGGATGTGCTCACACCAGTGGGAATGAAGAGGTGGGGCTGCAGGGAGCAAGAGCAAAAGCACAGCCAAACATTTCTGTTACCCACTGTACCAGCCCAGCCTGCTGGACCCTTGCAAAGAGCATCCAAGTCTAATTCTGGACCTTTCCCTTCCATCCCAGCTGGTTCCAGTGCTGCTCCCTGGTGGGGTTAGTAACCTTAGAAAGCAGAGGGATTGGAAGGAGCAGAGAAAGGTGCTTGGCAGAGGAGGCTGGGGAGAGGGGAGGTGTGAGAGCTGATCAGAGCCCTCCCAGAACCCAGGCACGAGGGGCCTCTTTGATGCTGTGGACCCCGAGCCAGCTCCAGGGAGGTAATTGCATTGCAACCAGGGCTTGGCTGTCCCAGGAGAGCTCTGCTAAAGGAGTTATGTCTTTGATCTTGCTTTCTGCTTTGTTACAATGGGTTTTTTCATTATCTTGTTGGGCTTTTTTTTTTTTTCCCAGGGACCGCCAGGCTCAATGGGACAACCTGGTCTTGCAGGTGAACCTGGCATGAAGGTAAGAAAAACCCTGAGTGCAGTTTCTCTGTCACACTGGGGAGATAAATGGCAACTTGTGCTTCTGAAGGACTGAGTGACATTGCAGTTTACCCCCCAGCAGCCAAAGCAGATAGAGCATTCAATAAAATATAAAGTTTGAAAAACCTAAAACTGGGATAATTTTAGCCATTTTTACAAATTCCTGAGCCCCATTCTGAGGGAGAGGCTGTCAGTGCTGGGGAGGAGCCCCATCCCAGGGATCTTGTGCCTCAAGAGCTGTGAAGGGCATTGGAAATGAAGCTCAACTCTTTGCAGATCCAAAATCTCAATGGAAAGAGGAGTCCTTGAGACTCAGAGATCCAGGCAACTTCTAATTCAAAACCAGAAGAGTCTTAGGAAGGTCTCAGACTTAAAAATACCCTCAGACAAGGTCCTGCCACAGTTTCCAAGGCTTGGCTCTCTGGGGACTGAACTCCTCTGATGGTTAAGGGGGAAGGGTGCCCTGCTGCAGACCATGAATGCACCTTCTTGTCCACATAAAAGCCATCTCTTTGTTTGAGTAAAATCCCAATGCTGGGCAGCTCAGAGGGGACTTTATTTAATCCTAACCCACTTGGTCTGAAGATTTGCTCCTGTGAGCAGAGCTTTTGATCAAACTCTATGTGGGGATTAAATGCAATTTCCTCTGTGCTGCTCTTCACTCCCACCCCCCACCCCATCCTTTGCCATGTTTTCCTTGGCAAATCTTCTGACACTTCACTGGAGCTACCGTGTCTGGCATCCTGATACTGCAGGAGTGTTTCAGCTCCAGTGCTCCTGGCTGGCCCTCCTTGGAGCAGGACATGATGATTTGCACAGACAGCCCTTGACCTGCTGGCCTTGCTGGGAAGTTGTGGAGTGAGAGTCCTGTCCTGCTCCCTCTCCAAGCTGGAAGGAGCTGGACCAGGACTGTGCAGAGCAGTTTGCTGTGGGATGAGGTTTATGGATATCTCAAACCTTTTTCCCTTGAGTGCTCTGCATTTCCTGAGCTCTCTTCCATGCAGAGCAGATGGCTTGGATGGGCACACATGGGAGAGAGCTGCCCTGTGGCCATCCTACCCCCAGTGCCACATTGGCAAGATCCATGTGTTTGCCAGCTCCTTCTGTTCACTCTGCTGTCAAAGATTCAGGTTCTTCTGGAACTGGGCTGAAAAGAGCTGTTGGGTTCTTTTTTTCCCTCATTCTGGTCATGCCTGCCACCACACCACATTGCAGCCACCCTGCTGGCCATGCCAGAGAATGCCTTCTGGACCTGCAGCTTCAGGCAGCTCAGACCCTCTGTGACCCCTGTCCTGTCCATCTTTGCACCATTGCAACAGAGCCTGTGAGATGTGTCCTTCTCTGCTGCCCCTATGCTGGGCCTTTGAACCCCTTTGAAAACCCAGCTGAAGGTGTTTGTGTGGGAGAAGGAAAGAAATAGACAAAATTAGGGGTGCAGTGGGGAGTATTCCACACTCCCCCACTGTCAGTAAACAGCTTTTCTCCCTGGATGTGCTTCCTTCCTTTTAGGGTGATCCTGGCCAGCTGGGAATCCCTGGAGAGCAAGGTCTCGTTGGCCAAAGAGTGAGTATGGCCACCTTCTGGTGGGGCTTCTGTGCCTCATCATCTCCCCAGAGGTTCTGTCCTTGCTGTCCCCCAGGCTGGACAGGCTGACCCTGCTCTCTGCATCCCGTGGCCCTCCCGGCCCCGGTTCCTTCTGCGAGTGGTGGGAGCCCCTTCCCCACAGAGCCCATCAGCCCGAGCTCACCAGCCTGTCTGAGCCTCTGAGATGCCACCAAGTGTGAAAGGGGCAGTGTGGGAGCAGATGTGGGAACAGACCCCTCCTGTTTGCTGTGTCCCTGCTGGAGCAGAAGGCAGCTTCAGCAGGGAAACACTGGATACTCTGTGTGGCCATGGCAGGGGGGATGAATGCATGGATTGAGGCTGCCAGGGGCTGTGTCCCTTCCCAGGACTGAGGTCACTTGTTGGAGCAGGATGAGGAAGGCCCAGGTTAAATGAATTCAGACTGAGCTCCTTTTCCCACAGGGAAGGAGGGCTTCCCACAGGCCAGCAGCAGGTCCTGGAGGAGAAACTGGCTCAGAATAGAGCAAGAGGCTGAATTCCTGCTCTTGCTCCAGGAAGAGCTTGTTCAGCATTAGGGTATGAGATAGGACATGTGTTGGAGTGCAGGGCTGGGCTCCCACACTGCTGCTGTGAGCCAGCTGCAGGCAGCTCAGGGAAAAGCACATTTAGGCACAGCCTTATGGTGTTTGCTTCTGTCCACAGGGAGAATCTGGGCTGGAAGGGGACAGTGGGCAGCTCGGGCCAGATGGGATCAAGGTAAGCCTCCCTCCCATGGAGTTCCAGCTCTCACACACATCTCTGTGCACTCAGGTCCCTGTGATTCCCAGAGCCAGGATGAGGCCAAGGGGATTTACTGGGTCCTCTGTGGAATAAACCTCTGCCCTGCAATCTCTAAGGACTTTTTTTCTGCAAGCACACATAACAAACCCCTCCTGTTTCACTCCTCTACCCACGTTTTTTGGCATCTGGTCAGATCTCCAAAAAGGTCAAGTTCTTCAAAATCTGGTTTCCAACAATTTGTCTGTTTTATATGAGTCTTTACAGATGAAATTTCCAACTAATCAGGAATTCCTGGGCCTGGCAAGGGAAATCAAGGATTGTCCATCACTCTCCCCTGCACCACTGACCAGAACAATGTTATAGAGTAAAGAAACCAGATCCCTTTCCCTTGGCAGAGCCCCAGGATCTCACTCAGGGTTTGCTCTGCATCTCACTGCTGTGAGTTTGCTACCTTGCCTTTGGAACAGGGCTCTGATTCCTGTCCCTGCACAGCCAGCCTTTCCAAACAGGCCAACAATTTTGTTCCATGGAAAGAAAGAGCAGCCCATCCCACAACAATGCAGTTTATTGCTTCTTTCTAGTTAAACTATTTGCCATGTGTCTCTACTTCTGCTTATCTCTGAGTGTTGGACCAAAAATCCCTTCCTGAAGGACAATCAAGGCTTCTGTATTCTCTTGCACTGCTGGCTGTACCCAGGAGCTCTTGAACCAAACCAGCTCTTTCCACCCCAGATGTGTCTCTGGACATTTAACCAGATGTGTCTGTGCTCTTTAACCAGATAAGATCTTGTTGAGCTCTCCCAACACAGGTGCAAGAGGAAAATGGTTCAGTTCAAGGCTGCTTGGCTGCACATGTTGCTCTCAGTATAAAACTGGCCTTTATCATTGTCTCCATATAATTTTGAGTGGTAGTACTGAATAATAAAAAATATTTATAATATTTTATTTATTTTGATAAAAGAAAAGCAGCTATAAATTTACTTCTTACACTTCTGTGATTATATTTCTGGTCTGCGTTCCAGTTGGTTGATCTTGCCAAATACTGAAATTTTATAATCTGCCAGATTTTTTCATAAATTTCAACAACTGGTTTCACTAGGGGAGATTTAAGTGGGTATTGGGAAAATTTTTTTTACTGAAAGGGTGCCCAGACATTATAGCAGGAAGTGGTGGAGTCACTATCCCTAGAAGTGGCACTTGGGGACATGGTTTAGTGGTGGACTTGTCAGTGCTGGGTTGAAGTTTGGATTCATTCATCTTAAACGTCTTTTCCAACCCAAATGATTCTTTGATTCTGTGATTCTGTAATTGTCAGAGCAGTGATTTGACAGGATACCCACTGCTCAGGCCACAGATCCTTTACAGGGCACAGTGACACAGTTTCACAGGGTGTTTATTGGAGCCCTGGGCTGATTTCTGTTTGGCAGCAGGAACTGAGCAGCTGCTCCAGACAAACCCATCCTATTAAAAGTCTTTCAGCATCCCAAGCTCAGGGCTTCTGGATGAGGCAAGGGAGATTTTCAAATCTTGTCTGCCTGCCTCATTCACGTGGGAGGTTCAGGCCTTATTGCAGGAGAAGCAAAGGGGTTCAGGTTACTCTGTGTAATGGGGGAGTTCCTTCTCCTTCAGCCAAGAGATTTTAAAGAAAAGAGACCTGGTTTGCTCCTTTTTTTAAATGTCAAGTGTATTATGACTCATCCTCATTCATCCTTTTTCTTGCAGGCTTTCTTCCTCTCAGACTCTTGAAATATTAATTATGTGTGGGGTTTTCCCTTGCAAGAGCTTTGTACAGTGTTGTGTGGGTATGAAAACCTCCCACCCTCCTCTCTTCCACAGGGAGACAAAGGAGAGCAAGGCCCAGAAGGAGAGAAAGGAGAAAAAGGCAATGAAGGACTGAAGGGGAAGGAAGGCCCTCCTGGATATCCCGGCATCCCAGGTGTCCGAGTGAGTCTGTGAAACCAGCCCTGGGTTCCCTGCTGGGATGAGTTTGTGAGCCAGGACACTGCTCAGGGCAGGAGCTCACCTGAGATGTAACTTGTCCTAAACATTATGGTAAAGTGTGTTGTTTTCATGAAAAACTTTGTCCAGGAGATGGTTTGGTCTTTCAGCTAGGATTCACGCTTGAGAATGGGAATCTGATCTGCCCCAGGCTTTGAGAAATGGTGCCTCCCTTCCACACATCTGTAAGATGGACCCCACATGGTGTTACAGGGGGGGCCCAGAGGACTGAGAGGGGCTGATTTTTCCCTGGTTGCCACAGCTGGCTTGGAGCCTGGAATTGGCCACCTTGTGCCTTCTCTGATTGCTACTTGCTTGCTTCTGGTCTTTCCTTCTATGATTTTCCCATTAAATATAGAAAACAACTAGAAGGAATCAGCAGGATATGACTCCTGAATCCTCAATGAATATCCTGGGCATGTCTGGTTCCCTTGGAGGTCTGATCATGGTGCTGTAGAAAGGAAAAGTTTCATTCTGGCTCTGAGATGAGAGGAAGCAGGGCAGTGCCAGGTGGAAGAAGGCTCTGCCCAGTGCCCCAGTGGGCTGCTCTACAAGTCAGGCCTCTCTGCTTGAAATGTGGAGTTTGTCAGGTTGCTGACATGGTTTATTCATTGTGGTTGTTGTCTTGGATCAGAGTTAGCAGCAGTGAGGGCTTGCAAGGCTCGTTCAGCACAGGGGCAGCCCAGCCCAGTGGGATGCCCTGCTCCCCTGTGGCACTGCCTTACCCCTCATGCAGCTGGGGAACACAGAACCTCCAACCCCACACATCTGTGGAAAAGGAACAAGGAGCCCAAGTGTAAAGGCAGCTCTGAAATCCCAGCCTGGGCTGGGTGGGAAGCAGCAGGGCAGGCAGGTACTGCTGAGCCCTGGTGGATGCTCCATGGTGAAACGTTGATTTTCCTTTTGGTGGTGTTGTGGCTGGCTAAAAGGAGGGCAGGGAGAAGGGTGTGAGGGGATGGAAGCAGCAAAAGAGATGGATTTATATTTTTTTTGGGCTGAGGTTGGGATTTGAGCACTGACTCAACTAGAAAGTGGAAACATTGGCTTAATACTGTAGTGCAGCACCATAAATGTACAGAATAAGCCTGTAGTCCTGCCCCAAATAAGACCACCCTTGGCCACAGGCCCCTGTACCCAACAGGGAGCCCTTTCAGGATTGGGATCATACCACAGGCAAGGGTGGTCCCCAACACCCCAGCTCCTTCCCAGCTGCAGGCTGGCACAGCTGGACAGTCGCCCTCCATGTGCTGTGCTTCTGGCTGGTTCACGTGTTTATATTGTGTATGTTTTAAGAACCAATAAAAATACTAAAATCATGCAAAAGCCTTATTAAGTTATAAAGTATAAAATACAGATTCTCTCAGACTCTGTCCCTGCTGTTTGCCAGCATGTCCCTGGGAACATGATGCTGTTTTCTGTTTTATTTTTTTAAAAAAAGGAGTCAATAGAGCCAAGATTCCTGCTCATAATCACTCCCTTTTGGTTGGTTTTTTTTTTACTGCAAAGTGCTATATTTCCATCTACTATTTTAATATATTTCTTTGTATTTCCTTATGCCTAAACTCAGGCAGACTTTCAGACCTGCACAGGCTCCAGATAGTGCTGCCTGCCCTGCCAGACTCTGTTACCTAATACACAGGCTGGTCTTCCTGTGCTCACTGAGGTCATTTAAGCATGGAAGTCCTCTGACAGAAGCACAAATAATTATCCTCTCCCCATTACTGAGAATTTCATTCTACATTCCCATGGAGAGTAGAAATATCAGTGGGATCTCCCTTACATTTCTGTCAAGATGAGGTTTACAGCTCAGATAGAGATAACTGCAAGCCCCTCCTTTCCAGCTGAGGGTTAGAAGCTGGAATATCCAGCCAAGCCATCCTCTGGAGGACATGCTGCAAAAGCCACCACAGGCAAGGCCACCACAAACTGCACAGTGCACAGAAGTCTTTAAGGCTACTGGACTAAGATAACAAAAAATCTTGTCATGGGGAAGTTGTGAAGGTTGTTCAAGGTGAACAGGATTTGTATGATGCCACAGAAATTGGTTGGGGAAGGTGTTGGAGGTGCTTGGATTGCAGGGAGAGGGAGCATGTTGGGTTTGGGTGTGCAGATACTGAGTAATTCCACACCACCCTGCTGTGAATGATTTTAACATTTCTGATGTGACAGTGTTATGCTGTCCAATAATCAGTTTAGATGGTGTTAAGAACTTCATCTTTAGCTATTGCATCTCCATTTGGCCTCTCCTGGCATGACACCCTCAACTCCTTACATCTGTGCTTCACCACTGTCTTGGTTTGAAAGACAGGTACCTGCCAGCAAGAAAAACTGGAATCTCCCTTTGAATAGAGAATGTAAACCCCCTCCCTCAGATTATTATAACTTTGCAATTGGAGGCTCTCAGGCAAAGATTTGGGAGTGGGAATAACAGTTCTTTACTAGGAATATTAGACAAAGCAAAGACAAATACAAATGTAATAGCACTAAGAGACAAGCAAAAACAAAGAAACAACAAAACCTCAGAAAATGCCCTGACAGAGTCAGGGATGTGGCCTGACCCCCTGGGTATCAGGGCGGTGAAAGCAGTCCAGATGAAATCCTCCTTGAGCAGTGAATACAGTTCTATGAAGTGAAAATAGTCCTGTAGGAAAGTCCGATGGTGATGAAAATGTGTTCAGTCTTCCTCTGGAGAGAAATCCAGTGGAGAGAGAGAAAACAAGCAGGGTCCCCTGGTACTCCAGTCCTTTTGTCCTCGGACCAAAACTCCTCTTCACTGCTGTTCCACCCCGAGAAACCTGCTGCCTCCTTTGTTTAAGTCAAGTATCCATAAAGTACCCAGCAATTAGTTACCTAACAAACCACCAGGAAAAAATTCCACAAACACAAAAGAAACAGATCCAACCCCCAACAACCACATTCCTGCCTGGATCCACTGATGCTTTCCTGGGCTTTTCCTCAGCTCAGTGTTTGTTGGGATATCCTGCTCAGCTATGAAGGGGACAGGGAAGGTGTTGATGCTTCTGTGCCCTTAGTAGGAGAGATGCACACACAGGGATCTGTGCAGTTACCTGTGCCAACCAGTTGAGCTCCATTTGGGGTGTGAAGCTCATCTTCTGCTTTTGGAAGTCAGTTTGAGGAAGCTGATGCCCATCTGGAATTGTGGACACATAAAAGGTTCTCCTAAACCTTGGCTTGTCCCCGTGTTACTCCAGAGGGAGGACCCACAGGGACATGCCCTCCCTGGACAGCAACAACCTCTGGAAAAAACCCTTTTCATCACAAGGTTCTGCAGCCACACCATGTCTTGAAGGTTTGTCCTTAATGCCAAGGAAATGTTTAGTCTTAATCCTTATTTTGCTTATGTCTACAGGAATGTGACACTTCACTATCAAGTGTCCTTGTGACAGATGTAGGAAATGAGGTGCCAGATTGCTCTGAAAGGATCTGACTTCACTGCTGGTACATTTTCAGCCTGTTTTGTGTATCCTGGCTGCAGCAGAGGCTGGTGCTGGCAGAGCAGGTAGAGGAGCTGAGGAATTTGGCACCACCAGCTCACACCTAACGTGGCAACAGGCCAGCATGAAGGATGGTAGGAGATTGGAGTCTCTGCAGTCCTGGAGCTCCCTGGAGATGGCAGATGAAGGGATGTACCCCAGAGCAACTTTGAAAGCTGGAGGAAGCACAGAGGGTCTGTGCTGCCCTTTTGGGTCCTGCAGAAGAGAGACACTCACCTGGTGATCGATGGGGTCAGCACAGGCACACCTGGCTTTCCTGGGCAAGGCTTCCTTTTCCACCATCATCCTGATGCTGATAGCACATGACTGCCTGAGCGCAACCAAACTTCCCTCTGTGCTCAGGAAACGTTTTTCAGAGATCTTTAGCTTTCACTTGGCTCAGCCATTTCCAGCATTAACATATCTGAAATCCGGTTTCCACTGTGGTTTTGAGTCTCAAACAAAAAGCAGCAGGGAGGCCCCAGTCGAGTCTCCAGGGGTAGTTTGTACGTGTTTCAACACCAGTGGATTTTAGCAAACAAACCTGGCAGCTGAGATGGTCCATGAGCCTCACAGCTGTGGCTGGCAGGGCTCGAGGCAGCTGGAGCTGAGATAAATGAGTATCCTCTATCTTTTGGTCACTTTGTCCAAGTTCACACTGCTCCGTTCAGCCCCGGCTCCTGCTCAGTGGAGGAATGGGCCAGTTGTCCCCCTGGCTATAAGAGAGAAATTGGAGCAGCAGTGCAAGATTCAGTTGGAATTTCCAGAGATGTGTACCTTTCCTGAGCTGCTCACCCACATATTATCTCCTCCCAGTGGTTTCTGTCTTCTAACACAAACTCGTTGCCTTCACTTGACCTTGACTCTCTTCTGAACATGGCATTTGCCCCCTGGTTTGAACAACAAAGGGCTGAAAACCCTTCCCCTTGCAGAGCACCAGGGACTGTTTGGGCATCTCCATTCAGGGAGACTGGCTGGAAATCCAGACTTTTTGTATGGGCAAGGCAGAACAAGGATATTCTCCTCACTGTGTGGGGACACTGGAAAGTACAACAGCCTGGTGAACTCTGGAAAGGCATCCATCAGCAGTGCAAGTGTCATGGTGTGGTTTGCCAAAATAGAAAGATAATTTATCTGCTCATCTGTTAGGCTGTGAGGGAATAGTGCCACAGAGCCTGAAACACCCAGAGAACACCCCTGGAGAGTAACCTGCACTCACAAATGATCTGACTGTCCATCAGAGCTGCTCATTGCATCAGAGGATGGTAAAAGCCAGAGGCTGAAGTCACTGGTGTGCCACCAACAACCTGGTCACAGATAAATGGGCCCTGAGAGCAACCTCTTCCCCCAAAAAGTGCTTCCCTCTGCTGCTTCTCCTCTGCAGTGATAGAAAATGTGGTATTTCAGCCCTTCCCTGGGAGGATGACAGAGCCAGCGGTGGCTGAGGAAGGCCCAGGCCAGTTGGAGGAGGGAGGTGATGGGTTTCCAGCTGTGCTCTGTGGCTCTGCACTGTGGTTTGTGTAATGTGCTGGTTGCCATACACGGAAGACATCTGATAGCAAGGGGTTTACAGTTCCAGGAAAGCAATTGGAGAGCCTGGAAGTACTGAAATACAACATGCTCTGAAACAAGAAATTCCCTCATTGTTCAGCAAAACTGGGAGTTGAGTTCTTTCCACTTCAATTTTAACCTGAAATCCTATCTGCAGTGTCATTTGAGCCATGTCAGGACTCGGAAAGCTTTGAGCCAGACACTCCAATGGTCTGAATTGCCATAAACAATTACATCAGAGAAGATCCTGCTGCATTTGCCGGCCCTGTTGTGGCATGCAGACGTGCACCATCAGCCCAGAAAAGCTTGAAGGGCTGTAAATCCTTTTGCTCTGGAGCAACAAGATCCAAAGTCCTTTCATTTACTCTTCAAGAGGATAGAGTGACAGAGCTGGGCTGGAGAGCTGAGAAGGTTTTCTGAGGGAACTCACAAGATCAAGCCACTCTCCAGCCCAGTACAGAGCATGGAGTGAACTCGTGGCTCTTGGCTCCGGTGCTGTGGTCGCTCCCCAGAGCAGCAGCAACCCCACACACAGCTCTGGATGCTGTCCTGAGAATCCTTCCCATCACATTTTTGTCCCTCTCTCATCTACAGGCTACAATCCTGAAGTGGGAGGAAGATTTGCTGGCCAGGATGGACCTTCTGCTCCGAGCTGGCAGAGCTGCTCCTGCAATGCCAGGCTGCTGTCTGGGCTCTGCAGTGCCAGGGCAGAGCAGGAGCATCTTCTCATCCAACAAATTGCTCTTGTACAATGTTGTCCAAACATCACTTACAGCAGAATTTGTCCCAGAGTGGTTTTTGCTCTTTGTTCTTCTCTGTTTCCTGCCACTGAAAACATGATTCAAAGGTTTTCTGCAACAAAGCAGCCTCACTCTGCTGTCACTGAATCCAGCCATTCTCTGCATACACATGAGCTCAGCCACAGCTGGCAGCACCACATCCATGGCATTCAGCTCCCTGAAAACACTGAGGTTGCCGAAGGACAATCCTGGAGTCACCACTGGTTTTAATCTCTGCTCTCCATGCAGAAGTTTATGGGGTTTTTTGATAATGTACTGAGCTGTTGTTTCCTGGAAAAGCTGTTTTTTGTGCCTGGACCAGGGGCTGTCTATGGAGTAATTACTTGAATGAAATTTCTTAAAACTCCCCCAGCTAGAGAGTGTGGGGCCCCCCTCTGAGCAGAGGAAGGAATGGAGAACACCAGGCTCGGTGTGCAGGGGAGGGCAGTGTGTCTGTGGTACACCCTTAATCTTAGGAAATGAATGGTGTTACTCCAAATCCTGCCCTTGAATAATGTGTTAGGAGTAGATGCACAAGGCAGTGGCTTGCCCAGGGTCATGCAGCAGGTCAGTGGTGGCAGAGGGGCCCCAGCAGGTCACAACAGGCCATACCCCTGCCCTACAGCCTGTCTTTTCCAGTAGCTGCCATATCAGGGGGCCAGTTCCTATTCTGGATCCCAGTTTCCAGAGCTGTAGGTGTTTGCACTTGGCCATGGTGTGTCCTTGAGTTACAGCCCTGGAGTGTCACTACTTGTGCAGCCCAACACCCAGGAAAGCCATAAGCAGGTATTTGTCCTGCATCAAAAATCAAAGGTGAATAAAGTGGCTCAGAAATCCAGTCAAATATGCTGAAAACCTCTGCTTGAGGAGTTTGAGACCAAGAGTCAGGGTGATGCCTCTCTGAGGAGCTGCAGGCCTGGGTCTCTCTGCTTCCCCTCCTAGACCCAACGTGATCATCCCTGGGCACCTCTGCCCGTAGCTGCAGTCAGCTTCTCCTCTTGCTTTGATAATCAGTGCTGGTGGCCCCAGGGTCAGCCTTTTCTGACCTTTTCTGACCTTTTCTGACCTTTTCTTTAATGGAGAGATACATGCTGGATCTTGTTGTTTGGGTGATATTATTGTGTGGGCTTTTTTCCCTCTTTTTAGCTATTCTGCTCTCTGTGACTCAGTCCACCAAATCCATTGACAGCTTTGGAGTAGAGCAGGGTTGCCTGTGAGTCCTGTGCATCCTACAGGGAATCACAGAGCTTTCCCAATCCCAAGGGAACTGCTGCTTGCAGCAGCTGAGGCTGCTCTCCAGCAGCTGAGGGGCTGTTTGGCCCTTGCAGGCTCTGCTGCTGGGGGAGGCAGGCTGATCCCAGCTGGTCTTCGTTTAGAGTTAATAGGAGTCAAAATGAGCCAGAATTTGAAATAAATCCCATTGACTTGGCCCAGTTTCTTTCCTGACTCAGACGAAGGAGACACACTTTTTGGGCAGTTGCTCCAAGATTCCCCTCCTTATTGCAAGAGAGGATTTCATTCCCCTCCTCTTCCACAACCCCAGGGCATCTGTGTCCTTCAGAAGGAAGATATTAACCCTTAGGGTTTGGGGGAGTGTCAGAGTTGTGCTGCCCAGGTGCTCTCTCTATTCTTTTCTTTTCCATTGTCAGATTCCAACACTAATTTTTTGGAGCATTTTGGTTTCATTGTGTATGAAAGCTTCACAGCTCAGTGGGGATGAGGTCTTGCACTTTTCCTACACTTTCCACTCATCCATCAAGCATTTTAGTGGCACCTTTGTCTCCTGTGCTTTCTTAGAGATAAGGAAGTAGAGGCAAAGAGAGTGGGGGAAAAAAAGAATTTTCAGAGAAACAACAAATTAGTGTCAGTTCAGAGCTATCAGACTGAACCAGAGCAGCTCAGAGCACACAGCACTGCTCTGTACATGGCTCTTTGCTGCCTTACACTGTGATTAGAAAAATCAAGTTAAATAGACCTCCTTCTCCACGAAACTGAAAGCAGCAAGTTTAGAGCAACAGCTGCACGCAGATAGGAGTTGGCTCTTAAGCAGAGAGTTCAGGATACACAATTTTGGGTTGGATTCCCATTTTGAGCTGAGGAGCTCAGCTGAAAGGAAAGTCACAGCAACTCTGGCTGCAGTCTTGCCGTCCAAGACCTTTTTATAGGATTTCCCCAGTTTGCTGTTTCTTTGAGCACAGCCAGCCAGCTCTACCTGCACTCCCAACTTGGGTTTCCACAGGCAGGCCAAGAGCCCATTACATCCCAGTGCTCCCAGTGAAACCCTCTGAACCTCACAGCACAATCAGGTCTTTCTTCTCGAGAACAGTTGAGTCTTTCTTCTTTCCCCATACTCATTCAGGAGCTGCTGCTCTGTCTCCTCCCCTCCCAGACTACTGCTAGGCAGAGTGATTATGAAATGTGTTTCTTATAAATCCAAAACATTTATGTCTTCAAATGCCTGGCCTAAATAATCCCACTAATTTCCTGAGTGCTTGTGAACTGTCCTCCATGTGGGGAGGCTCCTCTCGATCAAAGTTTATTAAGTAGAGGTCCTCATATGGAGACATTGCTGAGCAGTAGGAAATTATATGGGGCTTTTTCATTTCCCTTTAAATGAGCTCACTGGCTGGGCCTGGACAATATGGGCATGGTCATCCTATGGTTCATGCTTCCTACCTTTATTGCTGCTTTTAGTTTTCCTGCCCTTTTTACATCCAATGCCTCAAACTGTCACTTCTTTTTTTCCTGTCACCGTGTCACTTTTTTCCTTTGCCCAGTAGCTATATTCTAGTGGTTCTGTTTCTTCCTGCCTTATTTTTGGGAGGGAGGAGTGACCTCAGACTTCACTCAATGACACACCAAAAAAAAAAACCAGTTTGAAAATATGCTCCTGCTCCACAGCAGTCCTGAGCAATCCTGAAGCAACCTGAGGCAAGCTTTGGGAAGCTCTCCCAGCAGTTCTGTGCCCTGAGAGCTTCCTTCCTGTGCTGAGCTGTGCTGCAAGGAAGGCAGGAACATATTTGCCCTCTGGAATGCCAGGATCCAAAGCAGGATGGTGAGTCACATCTCTGTTACCACTTCCCGACCCATTGCCTGCAGCAAGAGCATCACTGGCTGTGGGGAAGTTTGGGTCAGGATTTTAGCCCTGTTTGTTGTTTGGCTCTGTGCAGGGCATATCTCTCTGCAGTTCAGTCAACTTCCTTGTTTTGTTTTTCTGGATGCTGTTGTCGGAACATAGATTTCAACTGTTGATGTCTGGAGAATTTAAAGCTGAGCTGCTCATCTATTTGCTCCCACTAAACATTGCTGTTGTGCTGGGCAATAGATCTGACTTTTCTGTCAAGGCCATCAGCAGCTGGAAGTCTCTTTTTCTTTTTCTTTAAAAATTAACCAATTTGCATTGGAAAATAAACCATTCTTCTTTCCCTTAGGGGAATATCTAAGGCTATACTAAAAAAAAATCCTCGTAAATCTGTGTCCTTACTGAAGATGACAATGAAATTTTAAACATGCTAGACCTAAGACTATAATTTTTTTTGCTTCCCTTGGATATTTTGGCATAGCTGAAGGCATGTGACTTAATAAAACTGCTGCTTTCCACTGTCCCTGGTCACAAATACCATCATCATCTGGAGGTACTGATATGCTTCTCTAGTGAAGAATGCAGCATATAAAGAGAAATCACCATTTAAAAATAGTCCCACTGACGGAAGGAGCTTAGAAAGAAGATATATTTTCTCAGCAAACCAGTAACCCAAGGCATACAACAAAATGTGTACAAACCTCAGGAACAAAAGCACCGAGTGTTCAGTGCCTTGGCACAGTGACCCAACTGATGTGAGTCCAGCAAAGGGAACTTGGATTTAATTATTTTGATGTGCAGGCTTTTGTACATCTTCTGCCCTCACTCCTATCTCTGCTAATGAAAGAAGAAATCTTAGGAACCTTAGGAGCTTCACACTGCAGTAGAAGAGGTACCAAAAGGTGTTGCACTCCCAATGTACTTTGGGGAGAGCCTGGATGAAGATACAATCTCATTGAATTTTATTTTTATCTTTTTTTTTCTTCCTATTCTGGCCCTGATTTTTTTCATCCCTGGACAGATGAGTCAGAAGAATGGAGAGAAAAAGGATGGGACTATTTTTGAAGGCTACCAAAGTTGTTGCTGGGCTTTTTCTTCCCTGTGCAATGCGTGGAGTGTGGCAGTGCAGTGATTTCTGGGAACTGTGCAAACCCCTGCGCATGCGCCCTGGCAACATCTGGGATTGCAACAGCAACCACATCTGGATCATCACAAGTAGAGATATCACATATCTGGGAACTCCAGACAAGTGCTGAGCTGCCTCTAAATTCATCTGGGCAGAATTCCTGCGCAGTTGGAGAGAGCATATCCAGGAAAATCAGACACATGGTAGGCTTCCCACTCACCAGCAGAGCCTGCTGGCCAAAGTCCTAGAAAGCGTGCTGGGAGAGCACAGAAATATCCCTGACTGATAGAGCTTGTTCCTCTCGAGGAGGTGACTCAGTAACTCACAATCTGAGCCATGTCTCTGCCGCTGGTGTCACCAGCGTGGTTTGACCCATTTTTTTGTACCAGCCAAGCTTTTAACCAGTGAATGAGAGTCAAGAGCAGCAAGGGAGGCTTGGAGCAAGGTCTCCATGGCTTCCTGTGAGTTGACAGCTCATCTTGCTGTCACTGACAGGAGCTGGTGATGCTGCCAATGTTTTTTTCTTCAGCAATGGAGAGAGAGCTGCACCCCAGCTGGAGGACCCAGGAGAACCTTCTGGAGCAGATGAACATCCCTGCTCCCTGAGGGTGATGTGTCATAAGGGGAAAATGGTACAAGGAGTTTATTGGAGCCCATATCTGTGTTCACATCCACCACCAAGGGAAAAGACAAGCTGAAGGATCCCTGAGAAAGTCTGAGAAGCTGTTTGTACATGGCACAGTCTCACTGTGGGTTGAGCTCAATTTTGCAAGCAGGACTGTCAAATTTGGTTTGGTTTTTGTTGTTTACCCTCTCCCAGCTGACTCTCTTTGTACTCTGTGATGGCGAGTGCAAGCAGGAACTTGAATGCTGGCAGATTTTAGGAGCACTGTGGAAATTTTGTTTCTCAGATGGGAAAATTTAAAGCCTAAACTTGTCTTCTCAAAAAACAAAGACATTTTCCAATGCTGGGTAGAGTCAAGTTTCAGTCATGAAACTTCCATGGGAGATGTATCCTGGTGGAGGGAGCCAGGCTCTTCTGAAAGTAGAAGAGTACTTCAGACTCTTCTGAAATAGCTGTGAGATCCTCGTGACCTCCCCATGAACAGGGTCCACCTGCTCTGCCCAGTGATAAAGAGTGTGTCTCACCAATGTACTGGTATCTGCATTTTTTACAGACAATATAACACATTCTCAGCCTGGGGATGGAACCTTTGCATGGAAATCTTTGTTTCATGAGCTGCCACAGCACTGCAGTTGCAGGAGCACATCTGAGTGTGCAAAACTACTCTGCTGGAGAAGACCAAGGGCTTGGCCATCGCTGGGTTAGGAACAGATCTAGTTCAAAATGGGCTTTCTCCCATCTGCAGGAAGCATCTACTGCTTGTGCTTCCACAAGCTCTTAAAGCACAGTCCAGGGAGACTGATGGAAAAACACTATGCAACTGATTAAAAACCCCAGTTGTCTCTTTATTCAGTCACATCTTGTTTTGACAGTAAAGCTTTGTGGCTGATTCCACTATTCCCTCTCCAAAATTTTAAGCCATAATGTGCCAGGGCACTGCTGCAGAGCAGGGGCTGTGGGAGTTACTGTGCTTCAGGTGCTGAGTACCAGGTCCCACAGGGAGCTGCTGTGGAGCTGGAAGGGTCTGATATTTCTGATGATTTCATTTGTGAGGACTTCTCTGTACTGCTGTCAAAAGTGTAAATCATGTGGGTGATGCTGGAGGCTTGGCACCCATCATCTGCTGAGGCTGCTTGGCATCTGTGGGAAAGCAGTTCCAAAAGTGATCTCTTGGAAAGTGGCAGCAAAAAATAGCACACACACACACACACACACACACACACACACANNNGCAGTATGGAAGAGACACAGAACAAGGCTCATGTGCTCCTCTGCAGGGACCTGTGCTTTGTGAAGCCTAATGGTGTTGGCAAGGTGGACTCCTGAAATGTTTGACTTAGGTAAAATGGAGCTATTCCCTCTGGGGAAGTGAACTGGCACAATCCTTTAGGGTTGGAATAAGTCTGAATTGCTCCTTTGTGTTCAGAGCAGGCACTTCTGAGGCCCATGTTTCAGATCAGAGTGAAAACCCCCTGATATGTCTCACTTTATAAGTTGCTTTTATTCAGCTGAGACTCAAACACCAACCATGGTGAAAATTATACCTTCTTAGCTGGGAGGGGGGGGAGCAGAGGGAGAGATGTGGAGCTGGTGTGGAGATGCTGTTGAAAAGTTTGTCACAATTGCCAAAAAGCATGAGTTATTTTCTTCAGTTATACTTTTTGCTTCTTTCTGTCAGATTCAAAGTATTCTGTCTCCCTTGAAGCCAACAGGGTCAAACACTGGAAAAATTGAGCTCTCTGAGGTCCCTAAGGAGGGGCTGCTGTATTTAGCTGCTCATCATAGCACATGTCTGGGGTGTGGGTGCGAGGAGGGGCAGCAGGTTCTGCACCCACACTGGGTTCTGAAAGCAGTTCAGCATTCCTGTCTCTGCTTGCCATGGCTCCCACCCCAAGTTTTGCATCCCACTGCCTTTCTAGAAGCCTGATTGTGGTTTCTGCATGTGGCAGTAATAATACAAATAGAGGGAGGGGGATTTCACTGTGAGCAGGAAGCTGTGCATGGTAGGTGGATAGAGAATGAAACCATTGCCTTTTTTCACAAGGTAAAAATAAGGAGAAATGCTCTGGAATCAATGGTTCTATTGGTAGGGTCCTAAAACTATATAAAAAGTGTTGATACCTAATTTAGTGACAAAGCTGATGAAGGATACAACTGGTGGTAGTGGTAGTGGTGAGAGATGGCAGCTCAGGTGTGAACCAGAGGAAACCTTTTGTGGGAATCAGAGTAAATGTGTTTTCCACATTTCAGCCCATTCTGTAGCAGAGGCTGGGTAGGTGCACCTCTGGAGATCCTTCTTTTGCACCCTTGGAGACAGATGGACACAGTTTTCCATGATCCACCTATCTTCAAGATGTGATTTTAAAGTCATCATCATCAAAATTATCACAGTATCACCTTTGTTGCCCAAAGTCACCTGAGCACAAAGATCTTTTTGCCTTTGAGCAATGAGTTTTCCTCCATGTGTTGGAGCAGCTGAAGACCAAACTCAGCCATAGCTGAGCACCTGTGGATTGTGATCTGACCTGCACAATTTCCTGGCCTCCTTGCTGGCCCCCATGTGTGGGTGAGGATGCTCTCAGGTTTGTGTGTGGAAGGGAAATGGCTTGGGAGTGTCTGGCTGGGATACAACTTCTTTTCTTTCCCATTCCAACAGCCCTTTTCTTTTCCCCCCTTCCAGGGACCAGAAGGGAAACCAGGAAAACAGGGGGAAAAGGGCAAGCCTGGCCAGAAGGTAGGAACATCTCCCTTTGATAACATCACAGCCCGTGGTTCTGCCTTGCGTTTCTCCTCTCTGATGTTTTCCTGCAGAAGGAGTTTTGTCCTACACTGATGTCAGTGCCTTTGCTCTGCAGGGCAGCAAAGGCTACCAGGGGCAGCTCGGCGAGATGGGATCCCCAGGGAAGCAGGGGCCGAAGGGGAACCAAGGCCCCAAAGGATCCCGAGGTACCCTGGGACCGATGGTGAGAAGAGCTCTGCAAACGGCTGAACACAACCCAGAGAAACCTGGCTGGCAGTGGTGGGCATGGGCCTGAATGGAGCACAGAGCCCAGCAGAGGCTCCAGGGCACTGAAATGCTGCTAGATGGGTTTAGTTGGCCAAAACATCGTAACCCCTGTTCTGAGCAGCACAGGAGAGAGTCCATAGGGGTGGTGGGGTTGGTGCCCCGTGAGCCCAGCTCACGTTGCAGCAAGGCAGTTCTTCACAACTCCCCAGATAGGCTGAAATTGCTGAAATATTGGGGATTTTTCCTCAGCTGAGTGAGCTGATAAGCTATTTTTTGCTAAGATCTTCCCCTTTGAGACTGCACACTCATGGCAAGAGCTGCTTCCAAGTCAAGCTGTGTTGTTATAAAGAACTCTGCCTTGGATTTCTGCCCTGTTTCTACACCCACTCTTGATCTACTTATCTAAAACACTTGGAGCAAGAAGAAATATAGCATGGGAAAGGGTTTGAACTGGGTACTGAAGGTGAGGCTTCCAGAGAGAACAGCCATAGTATGGCAGAGAGGGGAGAAATTTAATTTTCTTTAGGCACAAGAGATAAATGCATCAGAACAGCAGTGGTACATAAAAGGGCATTGCATTGCAGGCTGGTTAGGAAACTTCTTGCACTTTATTTGATAGAACTTAGTGCAAAATCAGGAGTGCTTCATGAACTAGGAATAGTGGTGATATTTCAGAACAGTAGCAAATGAGTGATGGAGTGATGGTTCTGCTGATAGTTTTCCTGCACTGAAAATTGTGGCCTCTCCACACATCCTCCCTTAATAGTCTTTGGCAAAACCTCCATGGATTATTTCACAAGGAAGCAAAGCAATATCTCAGTCTATTGGAGTGGACATGTCTCTGTCTTGTGGAAAGGGCTTTATTCCATGCCAAATGGGATTATATGGAAATTTTGTGACTCACTTTAATGTGATGATCTGATTTAAAACCCTTTGTTCACTCTGCTAAGGGTGTGATTCTGGTCTGTGCACAACATTAATTTGGATATAGAGAGGTGCAGGAGGGCAGATGAAGGGCACACAAATGCAGCCATTTCTGATAGCAAATCTGAGTGAGGTGGGGAATCTATTGCTGCAGGCAGGCAAGGGCATGGAATCCCCAGGCACACCCCTCTCCATGTTCAAGAGGTTAAAGCCAAGGAAAAACCATCAGGTGGCTGCAGCAGAGCTCACTGGTGGCCAGCAGAAGGACTGGCCACACTCCCACGTGTGGAGAGCTTTGCTTTGCACAGCCCAGAGCATCCTCCTCTCGTGCTAACACCATGGGCTGCTCTCTCAGTCCCTCTGTCTTTGCCTCTCCAGGGAGCTCCAGGAAGGATGGGTGCTCAAGGGGACCCAGGCTTAAAGGGTTACCAGGTAAGGGCTTTATTTTCATCTCCCAGCTTTTATCTGTTCTTAAACTCATCAAAACTGCCCCTTCAGGATGCAAAATGTTCTTAAACCGTGATTTATATCTGACCTCGAGTTTAGTTCTTTGTCAAGTCTCCATTTGCACCACCTGCATTTGGTTCATCTCTGCCCATGTGTCCCTCCAAAGCTGGCGTGCACCACCCAGGGCTTGTGAGACCTGGCAGGGAACCAGGGAGGATTCTCAGTCCCACAGCCCTTTCCTGGCTCCTCACGTGCTGTCTGCTCTCCACAGGGACATGCAGGACCACCAGGGCCAATTGGACCACCAGGGCCAAAGGGGGAGAAGGTAAGTTCAGGGGGTTTGGCCATCTCATTTCCCCTTGAATGAGACTGTCCCACTGCTGTAACTCCCATGCATCTGCACTCTCCTCACCCTGTGGCTGAGGCAGAGGTGCCTCCTCACTCACATAACCCCTCAAAGCTACAGCCTTGCCTCTGCCAGGACACCCGTGCCACCAGCACATGCTTCCCAGACACCACATGCCCTGTGCCAGAGGCTGACCCAGCCAGCATGAGCCCTGAGGATGTGTTTTTCCTGCATCCACAGGAATTCAGCTCAATCCCCAAGCCAAAAGGAATCAGACTCGTAGCCCTCTGTGATCAGGTCACAGTAACTCCCTGCACAAACGAGCTGATCTTCAGCTGCTGGCATTCCTCCTCTCCACAGCCCTTGCTCCATGTTCCTTGTGCCCCACCTTTCCACAGCCCCCTGGCTGCAGCTGCCCTGACTCAGAGCCCTCTTTCCACGGTGGCTTTCCCCGGGTGTTTTCCCCCTTTGCTGAGTCAGCACAGCCATAACCAGTTCAGGCTGGAGCAGTGACTCACACTTTAATGGTTTCCTGTCGGCTCCAGGGCTGCTTGGCACTCCCAGAGCTCATGGTGTCCTTCACATGCCTTCCACAGCAATGCTCCCTCCCTCCTGGGATCTCTCTGCACAAGGCTCTGGGGAGAGCTCCTTGTGACCTTCCAGTTCTTCAAGGGGGCTGTCTAAAAGAGGGGAGCAGCTTCCTACAGTGGACAGATAGTGACAGGACAAGGGGGGATGCTTTAAAAACAAAAGTGCCAAGGTTTTGGTTAGATGTCAGGAAGTTCTCTACTCAGAGGGTGGTAAAGCACTGGCACAGGTCTGGGCTGCCCTGTCCCTGGAAGTGTCCAAGGCCAGGTTGGATGGGGCTTGGAGCAATCTGTTCTGGTGGAAGGTGTCCCTGCCCATGGCAGGGAGTGGAATGAGATGGGTTTTAAGGTCCCTTTCAACCCAAACCATTCTGTGATTCTCCCTTGGTGTGGGAAGGGAAGTGATGATGATGGGGACTGGTCAGTTGTGAGGTCTCCATGAAGAAGAGAGATACATAAACACTTTTTGCTCATTTTCTGCTCCGCATCACCAAGAGAGCATTCAGCTTTGCCTCTGCACACAGGTGGGAGGGCAGCTGTAGTGCAGACAGGAAATTCATTGCTTATAAAATGAGTTTAGAAGGACTTTCCCTTGCTGGGGCTTTGGATGGATCCCTTCAGGCACCTGGTGTCAGGATACCCTGTTCACACCATGCTCTGCCTGGAGATTCCCTGTGCACCCAGGAGTCACTGGGGCAGGGCAAGCTGTTGTGTTCACACGCCTCAGAAATTTTTCATTGGGGTGAACAATGGCCATTGTGCTTTTTCTCCCATTTCCTGCTGTTGAAACACACCCATGGAGGGACAGCTGGTGATGTCCCTGCTGCTCCCTATCTCCATTGCTGCCTTGCTGAACTTTCTGGCAAGTGTTAGACAAGCACAACCAGCCCAGGGTGATGTGAGAGCTCAGGACCAGGCACATTGTCAGCTCAGAACCTGCCCCAGAGGTTTCTTACAATTCCACTGCTAAATCTTGAGCATCCTGGCAAAAAGTTGTGAGTCATGACTGGCAAAAGCAAGGTCAGCCATTGACCCTGCAGCCATAGAGATGTGTAGATATGTATGTTTATTCCTTAAATTGCAGCTGTAGTTTTAGTTGAAAACATTTTAAGTTGCCATCTTGAAAGCTCTCGTAATTTCAGTAGCAAATGATCCCCAAATTATTCATCTGAAGTGCTCAGTGGAGCATTTTGCCCTTCATCAACAAGATATTGCTCTGCAAGAGGACATTAGAAAAGCACTCCCTGAGTGGATCTGGTGTCAAAAGAGCACAGCAGTGTTATGAGAAATGAATTCTACATGCAAGTATCCGAGCTGAGGCCTGATGAAGCCACCAAAGCGTTCAATGCACCCTGCTAAGAGCAGTCAGCTCTGTTAATGACCACTGACAGCTGGAGCTCCTCACTCATGTTCTCCTGGAAGGCCAGTGGCTCTGCTGACACCTTGCTGGGGAGCAGAAGGAGGAGATGCTGAAACAGGAGAGGACAATATCATGTACTGAGCCTCCAGCACCTCTTCCTGCAGCATCCAGGTGCTCCACAAAATCTTGCATCTGAGTTTTCCTATCCACCCTCCTCATCTCCTAAGAGTTGCCTGGATCCCAGCCTAGAGACAGATAGATTCCTTCCCTCCAGACATCTGTAACCTCACACAAGAGTGTGAACACAAAAATGGAAGCCTGAAAGTGAGAAATGAAGAGAAAATGGAAATGGGACTGTGAGTACTCCATGAGCTTTAAGTAAGATGGTGAATGGAGCCATGCTGAAGGAGGAGGATGTAATGGTGGGGAAGGTCTTCCCTTTTTCAGAGAAGAAAGCAGTTTGGTGAGAGGCACTGCTGTGGAATCCTGCTCCCTTGTGCCATCCCAGCCAGCACTCAGCCACATTTCATACATTTGCAGCTCCTCAAAGAGGCCTTGCTCAGAGCAGACGCCTGCTCTTGGCAGCTGCTTAAAGCAGTCCAGATGGGATCCTTTTAAAAATTACAAACTGGTGTATCTCACTTTGGGACAGGAGCCAACAACAACAAGCCTTCCCTTCTTCTCCATGCATTTTCCATTTGTATCCTAACATGTTTACTTTGCTGCCCTTTACTCTAACTTTTTTTCACTGCAACTTTCTGAAGAATTAGCGCAGACCTTTCATCTCTCTCTCAAGCAGCTGAGGCACCAGGAAGCTCTGGAGGAGCTCACAGTCCTAGAGCTGACCAGGCTGCAGGATTTTCTCAGGCAGGAGACAGAGAACAAGGTGGGGATTAGCCCCAAGGGGAAACAAAGCCACAATGGGGAGAAAGTCTCTGAGTCTTGATGCTCTTCAAGGCTCCCCAGAATGAGGAGCTTTCTCTCAGTTCATCACACTCATCCAGGTCCCAAATGGCATAGGTGTGCACATCCTGCCTGGGAAGAAGCAATCAGTGCCAAGACTCCTGCATAGTAACAGACACACTGGGATGATTTTTTTCCCTGAGAGTTGAGAAATGGTGCCTTTGTTTCCCTTCTAGGCAACATTCCTTAGATAGTGGCTAGAAGGCAAACCAGTTGCCAGGTATTTTGCTGCTGGCTTCCAGCAGCAAGTTCAGTAGCACTGGAAACTGTTGGCAGAGCCTGTGAGGGTTTGCTTCCCCTCCTCTCCTCTCTGCCACCCAAGTTTGTCTCAGAGGCAGGCAGGCTCACCATGAAACTTCCCAAGTGTCCTTACTATTAGCAGCTGCAACTCCAACAGGAGAGTAGCCCAGAGAGAAGGTCAAAGAGAATTGTAAATGCACCAGAAAGGGCTGGTGCAACCACTGAGAATTATACAAGTCTGTGAAAAACTTGGCTCTGCAGTCTTTGGAGATTTGGATGTTCAAAGGCTTCTTGAAGCACCCAAGCACCTCCAGTAGAGCAGCTCCACTGGGCCAGCACCCCCCAAACTGCACCAAAGGAGCTCTGAGACATGTTCATCCTAAGGAGCCAAAGTGCCAGAGACTGCTGTGGAGTAGTCAAAAACTGGAGGAGCTGGAATGCAGCATTCTTCCATGGGGAGCTGAGAAACAGCCATCTCTGAGCTGGACTCCAGAGAAAACAGGACATCGTGACCCTGAGTGACTTTCACAACAGAATTTAAAAGGATAGTGTCTCTGTTAAGTCTTAAGGGATCTCTCTGTGGATGTTTTGGAGAGACCTCAGTCATAAATAAGCCGGGTGATGTTATCTGCCAGCCAAACCATGAGCTCTGGGCTCGTGCTGCAGAGCATCCCAGCAAGGAGAGGAGTGTGTGAGAGGCTGTCTCACCTGGCTGATTGTAAAACAAGCCCACAATGGTGGCACACAACCAAGGAGCCCATCCAGACCACCCGTGCTCCCAGGACAGCCCAGGCAGCACTCAAGGAGGGCGGGGAAATGCTTGATTAAAGAGTTTGGTTGAACTGTCAGCAATAAAATTCAGAGGCAGAGAGCTATTTCCCATACTGTCGTAATTACATCCTGCTTGCTTAGTTTTAGGAGTTGTTGAAAATAGCCCTTTGCACCTGGTTACTTAAGGAGGAGAGTTAGACCAGGGGAAAAAAAAACCACCAGAAATCAGGAAAGCAATGTGAAGAGTCGGTGAAACAAACAACAAAAAATTGTTTAGTCTTTCTTTGGATGAAAAGGGAGTAAATTCAACAGAGGCTTTGACTTTCCATGATATGGAAGGACTGGACTGGGTCTGTAAACACACATCTGCTCTAAAATCTGCTGTTTATGTTAATACTAACATTTTATTCACAGGGACAACAAGGTGATGATGGGAAGGTAGAAGGCCCACAGGGACCTCCTGGAGACAGAGTAAGATGTTAAATCCCTTCTCTAATCAATCCTGGAGTGATTTTTGGGGGTGGATTAGTTGGGTTGCTGCCTTACTTGTAGAACATGCACAAGCCATTGAGATATTGCAGATGACAGATTGTTTACATCCACCTCAAGTGTTTGTTGTGCTCTTGTAGGGCCCCATTGGTGACAGAGGTGACCGAGGGGAGCCTGGAGACACTGGTTATCCTGTGAGTCTTATTCCAAATGCATGATTCAAAATTGTTTGCCTTGGGGAAGTGCTCCCAGTCCACATCAGCCCACAGAATTGCCCAGCAGTCCTGGTTCATAACCTGCTCTTGTCCCTGGTCAGCTGCTGCACACAGCTGTGATTCAGACAGGGAACAATTCAGTTGTCATTACCTAAAGCAGTAAAAACATTTCTGAAGGCAAGAAAGTCAGCACCTCACCCTGCCCTGCACCTGCTGAGTAAGGCTAAAAGAGTGAGCAGGATCACTTGAGCACAGGTCTCTGATTATCAAGGAGACATCCTAGACAAGGTGTGTGCAAGAGAGTCCACGTCAGTGCTGGACAAATTTCAAGACTGATGTGCCCATGGCTGTAGATTCTTCCATGGGAAGATCTGTGAACTTTAAGATTTGGAGACTTCCAAAATCTTGGCAAGATTTCTCTCAAAAGCAAAACCAGGGCTATGAATTATCCTGCTGTGCTCCTTATACCCTCTTTGCAGGACATGTTCAGCTTATTGGGGCTGATCTGCAAAGGCTCCATGAATTGTTACCTCCATTCAAAAGCACCTGGTCAGAGTGACTCATTAGAGTAATTTCCAGAAGATTCTGAATTCATCAGAATAGCAGTGCTGCTGCCTTATTTTCTAGGACAGCTGTCCCCAACTGTTCACTTCCATTAGTGCTGTGTGTATTTTGGGATGCATTAGAGCACCTTCTTTGCTGCTTAGCTGGTGATGAGCAGTTCCTCTTTCCCATATCCACAGGATTTGGGCACTACCCACAACTTCACCATTTCTGTATCAGCAGAATGCAGACACCTGTGTCTTCTTCTGCCCCTTAAATTACATTACATTCAGTTCACTTTCTCATTGTCACAAGACATCAAAGGCATGTTCCCTCTCTGTTTTTTATTTAAGGGTCAGGAAGGGCTTGATGGAGAGAGAGGAAAACCTGGGCAGCAAGGCTTACCGGTAAGAGATGCTGCTTTATTGCAAAGTACCCATGCCCCAGGCACAGCAAAAACAGGGAGGTGGAAAGGGCTGCAGTAGGACTGTGTGGTGAGCTGTGAAATGTGGGCATTTCCATCAGCCTGGCCAATGGAATGGGCATTTTGAGCCACATTTGAGACTAATAAATGGATGAGAAAACAGGGAGCAGTCCCAGTGCCTGTTTCCAAACCATCCTTTCTGAATGGTCCATGAGGGATGAGAATTCTTAGGAGATGGGTGGTGGGAGATGACAATGACAGTGGAAGGGTCTGCTTGGAAATGATCCATTTGATGTGCTGCTGGTCCAGTGTGAGGTGAGACCACATAATTCCACTTGCAAGATGTTTTCTTTCAAACTAGTGAAAGACTAAATTAAATCCAAACTCAAGGGAAGGGCTTTTTATTCCCTTGTTACATACAGTAGCATCTGATCTTTATATGTGACTATTGCAACTTTGAATGCAGCAGCACATTAAATGTAGTTTGTATTGGGAAATAAAGTTGAATCAATTCCCACTCTTTGTAAGGATGCTGGGAAGAACAACAGATTCTATTTTGGGTTTTAAATGGTAGTGCTCTGTTATATGGCCCAGAAATGAGTAGAGCTGCTGCATTCCCCAGTGGATATAGTTTATTTGGGAGTTGATAGCCCCACAGATGATTCAGATGGAAGCAGGAACTTTGGACTGTCTTTAGTAAAGGTCCATTAGAAACGTGGCTCAAAAACAAGCTGAAAAAGGAGAGCTCTGCAGGGAGTCCTTCTTTACCATTTATTTGACATTAGTCCAGAAATTGCCACTGGCACTAATACAGACCAAAAAACCCAACCTGGCTGGCCAGGAGAAAAGACTGAGATGGGTGTGATGGGGAAGAGAGCAGTGAAACCCTCTCTGCTTTTCTCCATAGGCAGTTTTCTAACACCTGGCCCCCAGGTGAAGCCATGGCAAGGGCTGCAGTGTGCAAAAGGGAGGTGGCACCAGCAGTCACTGCAAACTGCTCCTTGTGCACCCAGTTTCTGCACACAGGCTCCTTCCTGCCCACCTCTCAGCACTGCTCTCCAGGCACCATCTGGAATGTGGTGAATGATTTCCACAAATACAGGCACCACCCAAGGGAGGGGCAGAATTGCTTCTCCTCCAATTGACACCCTGTTAAAGCTCTCTGGAGACAGCTCCTTGCTCCTTTTTCCCCAGGGGCCTGTCTGAGTACAGGCAGTTTCCCTGAATTGGTTCCATACAGTCAGCATTATTAGGGCACAAAAAATGCTGTTCTTTGTACTTCATGCAAGATACTGCCAGAAGAGAATTTTAAGCAGATTTTTCTTGTTTATGATTTGTAGGGGGATCCTGGATCACCAGGCAAGCCAGGAGCAAAGGGATCCAAAGGTGATGTGGTAGGTTTCAGCAGGGTGGATTTACAGTGTCCTAAGTTTAAAGAAAATCTCTAATTAAGAGGACTCACATGGTTTTGCCCAGCATGTGGGATTTCTGCCTGTGGTCTGTGCCTTGAAAGGCTGTGGAGATCCTCGTCAGAGGGCTCTAAACATTTGGGTGTCCAAGCCCAGTGGTTTGTTGGCTTTGTGGAGCTGGAGAAGATCAAGATCAATCACCCAGCATGATGGGTGACTCTTGGGCAGGTCTTCAGTCCCTGCCATGGGTTGTGTCTCTTTCCCATGCCCTGTTTGTGCTGCCTCCAGCCACAGCTGGCTCGTCCATCCCCAAGGAGGGCTGAGCCAGGCAAGAGTCTCTCCCTTTCACTCGAACCAGAAATTTTTCTGGCTTGAAACCTTCTGGGTTTGGAGTCCATTTATCCATGGAGTTGTTTCTTGGAACAATCCCTCTAACTTCTTGTCCTTATTGAGCAAGAAAACCCAGGACACATGGATCCTTCAGGGTTCATTGGGGCACTTCACACCTACTCCTACCTCCAATCTGGCTGTAATTACAGCTTGCTAATTATTCTCACAAACCAGGGACTTTATTTGCTAAAACATAAGTATGTGACCTCAATACTCAGCAAATTCCTGCTCTCTCTTGGCAGATGTCAGGGTTTCTAATCTGACCCTGCTGGGGGTAATGCCAGAAGACAGTTTTAGGTCTTCTTGGCAAGAAGTGTACCAGGTGATAAGACAAATAAATTCTGCCCATCAATGGACAATCTGGAACTGCCTTTGGGTCTAATGAATAGCAGGGGAAGCACCTCCAGGAATATTTCTTTTATGTAGCTGGCCAGTCTGGTCCTCTGCAGATGGAGAAACAATGCACAGAAAATGAGTTCTTCAATTTAAACCTGCTTTAGTACATGACCTCACTAAGAGAGCCCTAGTGAAGGTGATGAGGCTGAGTTTTCCATTCATTCTGCACAAATTAATCCTTTTTACAGCTAATAAACCCCAGGAGTATTTATTTTCTGTCTTTATTCACAAAGCAGCATTGCAAATTTCAGACAGAAGACACCTTTTTTAATTTCCATTAGCCTTCCAAAATAGAGTTCCTTCTCAGAGAGAATCCCCCCCTGAACCCCCTCAGAGGACTCACTGGGTCCTGGGTTTGCTGTCAATGAACTGGTGGAGGACTCAGGTTTTTAGCATCTTGTTCTAATGTTTGCCAGTGTACCAAATCCTCCCTCGAGTTCATCCTGCTTTTTTTGTCCTCATCTGCTCTGTATTAGGAAAAATGCAGGTCCCTGCCTTCTAGCTATTCATTCCTGCCCTAGAACTCTCAAGACATACGAAGAATCACTTGTAATAAAACCAAATAGCAGTTCATTCCCCAGCACTGGAGCAACTGACTTTATAAATCTCCCTTTTATAAAACTCTTTCCAATCATTATCCAAAAGCACACCCTGAAGTCACGGTCCCAAGTGGAGCTGTGCTAGAACTGCTGCAATTTTAGATGTCTCTCTTTATTTTACTTGCAGGGTCAAAAAGGAAAGCAAGGAGCACGGGGCAGTGCAGGGAGCAGGGGCTCACCGGTAGGTGAAAATTCAGTTTTCTGCCCCAGGAAATGCTGTCTGGGAGCTCCTTCTCTAATACCTTTGTGATTTTAGGGCATCCTTGGGCTACCAGGTCCTCGAGGAGTGGTGGGAAGGCAGGGTCAAGAGGGTGCCCCTGGAGTGGACGGAGTGCCCGGGAAGGACGGTGTGCCTGGGATGCTGGTAAGCTTCAACTGCAGCCTTGTGGCATGGACAGCAAACACAGCCTTGGAGCTGGAAAACTGGAGGGTAGCACAGGACTAATTATGTGATCCAGCTATGGATATTCCACTTTACTTGTACCCAGAGCAGATCTTCACATATCAGTTGCACACAGAGGCAGCAGCTGCCTTTGCATGCCCAGATCTGTGAATAAAGTGGGGTTTGTAGCCTGACACTCACATGCACAGAACTGAGGGCAGAATCCCACCACTCCCCTGTCCCCCCAGAAGCTGTGCAGAAGGGGAAAGGGTTTTGTTTCATAACCTCTTGTGTGTTTCTTTCCTAGGGAGAGCAGGGAGATGATGGGGAAGAAGGTGTGACCGGGATGTCAGGCAAGAGAGGGAACCCCGGCGTGCCAGGACTCCCAGGGGCCCAGGGACCACCAGGATTCAAGGTGAGTTTCTGACTCCCCAAGATGCTGCTGTGAGTGATCCAGTCTTTGAGCCTGATGCCTCTGAGCTTGAGCTCTCCAAGGTCTAATATAGTCTCAGCTCCTGCTGCCATCTTTCCCTTAGCTGGAGGCTCTGTAGATCTTTCTTCTCATCCCTCCATCCCTCCATCCCTCTTCCCCTTTTCCTGATGTACACAGCAGCTGAATGTCCCAGAGACCTTTCCTCCCTTACCAAAGGAGCTCAGGAGCCTGCAGACACACAAATATTTGAGTCTTTTATCATGAGAATCCTGGCTAGAAAAACATGGAGAAGTTGCAGAGGAGCTGCTACAGCCCACCTGTAGGATGTCTAGAATGGACAACTCCATTGGAGTACAGGTGTTCTACTGCTCTGCAAGACCTGAAATGCTGGAGGGAAATTTGTGCTGCTTGGTTTTTAGCATATTTACTGGGTTAGAACCACTGGAACCAGTATGGGCTTGGACATCACTCGGGGTGGAAGCAGGGACAAGCTGCTTTTGTGACCTTGGGGTTTCTTCCTGGTCCTTGGCCTGATCCAGGCTCACCACAGGATCTAAACTGGACCCACAGCAATTCAGTCGTTTGTAGAAAGACTCTGTAAATAGGAAGATTCTGTAAATAGGAAGACTCCAGCTGGGTTTGGAGAGGCTCTGGGATCTGATTTAAATTAGGGCTCCATAGCACATGGCCCTTGATCTGTCACTTGCTGCCCTCCAGCTGCCTTGGGCAGTACAACAGGAGGTGACTGAGACTCCATGTGTTTGTCACACACTTAACCCTGCCTCCAGGGGAATTTGTTGCCCCTTTCTGGCTGTTCCACCATCCCGGGCTCTCCCTGCCTTTGCTCCTCTCTCCCAGTCTGCCCCAGATTGAGAAGCTTGTGCTGCTCCTGGCACTTGGCAGGGGGAAGAGGTGGGAAGCAAAGTGTGGTGCTGGGTGGCAGAAGGGCCTCTGTGGATTGAAGTTGTAGGGTTAACACAGGGGAAAATGTTGGCTTTGCAGCCTCTGGATTGAAGTCCTGCTCTTGGCATGCCTTCAGCATTTTCCATGAATTAATCATCAATTGCCAGCCTGCTGGGGGAAGAGATTATGGACAGGACAAAGACTGGAGGAAGTGCAAAGAGAAGACATTTGCTCCCCTTTCTCTCCTACCCCCATGCAGATGGGACACCTCTGCTGAGGCTCTAGGGGCACCCCAGGCAAGAACACAGCCATGCCCACCTTTCTCACCCTGTGCATCCTGAACAGCCTGCCTTGGCATTCCAGGGGCATCCCCTGATGGAACCACATTCCTTATCCCAACGAGCCATCTTTCCCAGCCTTCCATCTATGGCTATTTCAGCTGGGTGCTGCTATATTTATCTCCCGTCCTTTGGAATTACTTGAATTCTGTTATTTTTAGGGTGAAAGAGGATTGCCTGGACAGACTGGCCAAACAGGGAAGCGAGGATCAGCGGGAGGAACAGGCCTTCCAGGGATCCCTGGTGACCCAGGAGCCAAAGGACAGCCGGTTAGTGGTGATGGAGCTGAGCAGAGCTGACCCCAGGCTCCTCCTGCAGGAGAGGGTGCAGAGCCAGGCTCGGGCAGCAGGGTGATCCCAGGGAGGGGCTGTGCAGGGGAGCCCACATCCAGCTTCAGCATGATTCTGGGAGAGGGGTTAGGACTGATAGGAAACAAGGCACAGAATGAACCCAAAGTACCTCAACTAAAATGCACTTGTTTGGCTGTTTTATATAAAACATCGTGGAAATGGTTTTCAAGCTGCACGGCAGTGACCAGCACCACCATGTATCATTTTGTCATTGATCATAGATTAATTTCACAGATTAGTTTGTCTCTGTGACACAAGTGACACGTTCCTTTGCCCCATATTGTCATTGCCTGATTTGCTGCAGGAGCAGTGACCGTGTCCCTTTGGCTGAGATGACATTCAGACTTTCCATGTGCTTTTGCCTGAAATTCCTCTAGAAAAAAGGCTTGGTTGATTCTCCTAATGCAAGAAGGGCCTTAGACCCCTGTTATTAGCAATTTTCCTTTCCAGGACCCAGAAATGGGCAGTTAAATCAATTTGTATCCTTGGAAAGTTTCTTACACTCCACCAAGTCCAACCAAGCCCTTTCTTGCCAAGCAGTTTCTCACTCTCATGGCCTTTTTCAAGGGAAAACTTCCTAACAGTGGGGTTTCTAGGCTGATGCTGGAACAAGCATGCAATAAAGGGGGTGGAAGCCCCATCACTTGGATTATTCACAACTAAGTGAACAAACCATTGTATTACACCCCAAAAAGCACAGTCAGGATGGGTGAGACAGTCCTGCCAAAAGGCCAAACAAGCCTTATCTGTCTCTGATGTTCCTAACACTGGAGGAGAATCATCTGGTGAAGGTTTCTGACCCCTTTCAATTTTTTAAACGTTGAATCATCTTGAATTTTGACATCTGAGAAGCCCAAAAATATCAAAGGATGACCATCTCCAACATGGTGAAAGGAGGATGTTTACATAAGGACGTGCTACCCAGGGTGGGTTTTTTATTCTCAGAGTACATGCTATGTGCTGATTCAAGCTTGATGGCCTTTCAACTATTTTATTATTATTTTTCTTACAAAATTGAGGGAAAATCCCCGCAGAGTTGAATAGGAAAAGAATTAGGGATATGCATGGTTCTCCTGGGCTTGAGTGGGAGGTTTTGCAGGAACATGCACTTTTTTAACAGCTTGAATGAGCATAGTTTAAAATTACAGTTTGAAGTAGTAGGTCAGTCCAGTTTGTATTAGAAATAAAAGAGGAGCTTGTTTTAAAGAACTTTGAGGATATTATTTTGCAGCATAAAATTCCAAGATCAATCTCAGAGTAGATGTTCTGCATCCTGCTTCTGCTGGGCCAAGGCAGAGAAGCATCTGCTGGGAATAGTGTAGGTTTGCCTCCCATTTTGGGGGCAAAAAGGGGGCATTGGTGAGATCCAAGGGATCAGGTGAGCTGCTTCTAGCCTGATGTTTGTGTAGTTCCTCCTCCAGGTTTCTTTCATTCTTCTCTCTCATCAGTCCTGCTTATACTGAGGGATACTCACAGATTTCTCTTTCTCTGGAGCTGCTGAGCTCTTGGTGCATCTCTGAGTGACATCTCCAGCCATCAGTGTGAATTTACTGCTGTCCTTTGTTCTTGTGTTTGTCTTGGCTGTCACGTGCAGGGAGACTTCGGTGAGGCAGGATTCCCAGGGATTGCAGGACTCTTTGGGCCAAAGGTAAGGGGCTGCTGGTGACCTGCTGGTTTTCTACTCTCACTTTCCTGGGGACAGGTAATGCCACACTTGTTGCATTCCTAGCAGCTCTGCAGAAACCATGGAAATTGAATTTTGACCCCGACTTTCTTTAGTTTATGAATCTTCATTTGTTAAATGAGTGTGTGCTTACATGAGCTTTGTTGGAATTAAAGGGCTGTCCTAGAGATTCTGTGGCTGTTTTCTCCCTTTCTGACATTTGTATTTCCAGCATGAACCATCAGCCTGCACCTGAGACACCAATGTGCATCTCTAACACTGAGAGCCTTGACTTGAAATTCAGACTCTTTTTATCACCATATATATCTTCCTTGATGAAGAGGAAATTGTTTTCTGTCAAAAGTAAAACCCTTGCAAAACAGGAGTGGGGAAAGAATTTACAACAAATTGGATCTTCCCAGTCCCATAGACAAGAGGCAGCACCCCTGTCCTTACAGCAGAGCTCTAAGCAAGGGCACAAACACAGGGTTTGGTTATTTAGTGGACCTCACATCTCATTTTTTGCTTGCAGGGCCCCCCAGGAGACCTTGGGTTCAAAGGCATTCAGGGACCACGTGGGCCTCCAGGTCTCATGGTGAGTGGTTTTCCAGTTTGTGGGTTTGGGAGGATTTTCTCCCTTCACCCCCATTTCTGTGAGGCTCCAGGGGCTGTGAGGAGCACAGGGCTCAAGGCCATGGCACCACCTCTGAGCCCCACAGCTGGAGGTGACCACACCTGCAGGGGCCTGGGGACAGCCACACTGCACTGAGCACTCCAGCTACACTGAAATCCTTCTATTTATGGAATTTCTGAGTTTAACAAGGCTTGTGACAACCACACTGTGAGGACTTGTCTCTTTGGACTTGCAGTTTGAAATGGTTTTTTACTCCAGCTACAGCAAATATCACCACCAAGAAAAAAAAACAGCAAAAATTCAGTGTCTTCACAGAGCCTGCCCTGGTGAAAATGACTGTCAGGTCCCACGTGGTGGTTCACAAGTCTTTTCTTTCCTAGGGAAAAGAAGGAATTATTGGTCCTCTGGGCATTCAGGGTCCCATGGGAAGCCCTGTAAGTATCCACACTTCTTTCCTGCCTGTATTTTTTAGAGGAGTTGAAATGCATGAAATCCAAGATGTTTGAGGCCAGCACAAGTAACCCCCAAGTCCTGCTGTAACCAGGAAAACAAAATGTTAAGATCAGCAGCTTCAGAAAAGTGTAGGCTTAGTCTCTGGCTGCATAGAGAGTTTATGGGAGAATATCAGCTGAGAAGTGAGGAGCAGCAATACAGGAGTGCAAGTTTTTCAATAGACTGGAAGACAAGAATGCTATTGCAGATTTTTGAAAGCCAGATTTTCCAAAGAACTTGGCCTGGGGCAGGAGGGAACACATTTAATTTTTTTTTAATGTATTAAACTGGGAACCACTTGATTTTGGGAAGTGCTGAAAATCCCTGCCAAAGGCCCTGAACACAGGTGAAAGATCAGGTCAGTGCTTTGTGAAAACACAAGCCTGGCACCACTCAGAGCTTGGTCCAGAGGCTGCACCTTGAAAAGATGAAGTCAGATGAACTCAGATGAAAAGATGAACTCAGACATTGCCAAAACAGCCAATAATGGCATTTTTTGCTTTGGGATGGGGAGGCCAATATGACAACCTGAGCTGGTGAGTTAGAGATGAGTCCTTGCAAGGAGCTTCTGGTCAGTGACAGCCTCCTCCTGTGCTTTGCAGGGCCCCAAGGGAGACAAAGGCAGCCGTGGGGACATGGTAAGTGTTGGTCCCACCCCAGGTGCCCCTAAGAGTGACTTTGAACAGTCAAGAGTCACTCTGGGCTCTGCTGTGACCACAGGGTGCATCAGGCTCCCACAAGGGCAGGACACTGCTTACAGATGTGTACACACATCCACAGCACTCTGCTGGTAAAATTTCCATTTCCTTAACCCAGCAACACTCCACCCTGTTGGCCACAACTGATGGACAACAATCTCCAGTGCAGCACCCAGCCCTTTCCTTGGGAACAGCACCCAAGGGTGTAAATTTGGGAGATTTGGGGTCAGCAATGAGCATTTTCTGACTGCTTCTGCACTTTTTTTTTTCCCTGCAGGGTCTTCAAGGTCCAAGGGTAAGTATTTGACTGATATCTTGTATTTAAATAAAACAGTTGCTTTTAGCAAATATAAAGCTGCAGGGTGGGTAATTGCACCCCTGGAATGGGATGAGTACCTGGGGACATGGCATTAGTGACAACTGAGGAGCTGAAAGGGCTGGGAACAAGGGATGCAGCAGGAATAGACCAGGTGCAGACAGATGTACCCAGAGCAGGGACAAAATGGGGCCACTCCCTGTCTTTGGAAAATTCTGAGGGACAGGCTGCTGTGAGGTGTCAAAAATCCAGCTGGAAACAGATTCCTGCTGGTAAAAACCAGGAGAAATTGAAATAAAAGCTGGAGATATTTCACTAACTGATGCCACTCTGTCTTTAGGGTCCTCCAGGCCCACGAGGACACCCTGGCCCTCCGGTACGTATCTGTGGGAAGAGTTCATGATTGAAACAAGCTGAAATGATTGCAGTGATACTCTCCAGAGGGGCTGTTCCCTCACTGGAAATTATGGCCTAGCCCCATTCCTCAAATGTGTGTGAATGGAGCAGTGTTTCTTGTGCTCTAGTGCAAACCATCCCCAAGAGTTTTATAGAGACAGCATTGTTGCCTCTCTCCCTTCTCTGCACTGAGGGGCTCCACGGGAGCAGGGATTTCAAAGGCTGAATATCTGTGCACTGTGACTGACCAGCTTTCTGGCTGATGCCCCTTTTTTCCTCTGATTTCCAGGGACCACCAGGAGTTCCAGCCTCGTTTGTAAGTTGCCATTCTCTGTGTGTTTGTTAATGATGATCACAAGCCCTGCAGAGCCAAGGCGCTGCTGGGACCTTGAAGACACAGACTCAGGTCCAGCAGGAGATGCTCTGTTAGCAGAGCTGTGCTTGAACTACAGCATGTTCAACTTCTAACAATCTCAATTTCCATCTTTTTCACACCACACCAGCAACAGGATGGCTTTGGGGCAGCTTTCCAGACACTGATGGACTCCAACACCGCGCTCAAGAGAGAGGTACGAGGGAATTTTTTTACTCTCTGGTCTTTGCTTGAGCTGGAAACTGGGAATGGTCCCATCAGTCCTTTCTGGGTGCAGAAGGTTTATACAAAGCCCTGATTTGTCACTGTTCTAGTGGAATATCTGGAATTTATGCAGGCAAAGGTCCCGTTCTGTTGTGTCACTGATTTGTGAAGCTTCAGACCTCCTGACTTTGCCATTGTGACTTTGCCAGCATTTCAGCAATGTCCTGTTTGGGACAATACAAGGCCTGTGGCTCACTGGCCCCAGGCCAGCACAGTCTGTCTTTGACCACTGATTTTTCTCAAAATTATGTAGAAACCCTTGTGGTTACAGCCCTCAGTGCCCCCAAGGCACCCCTGACTTGCCTTTTTTTCTCTCCAGGGTTACCAACATCCAGACCTTCTTATGCTGGACCATGGAGGGGAGATCTTTAAGACTCTACACTACCTCAGCAACCTCATCCAGAGCATCAAAAGACCCCTGGGAACCAAGGAAAACCCTGCACGCATCTGCCGGGACCTCATGAACTGTGAACAGAAGATGACTGATGGTAGGGAGCCCCAGTGTGCAGAGGCTGCATCCTCCACAGGGCTGTTTGACACAGTCTCCTTCCTTGGGACCAGCCTCAAAGAAACCAAAACTGCCCTTTTGTCATTCTCAGAAAAGACTAAGTGTCCTTGTTAATCCCCACATCCTCCCTTTCCTCAGGTACCTACTGGATTGACCCAAACCTTGGTTGCTCCTCAGACACCATACAGGTCATCTGTAACTTCACCAACGGGGGCCAGACCTGCCTCAGCCCTGTCACTGTCTCCAAGGTAGGCACAGCCCAGCCCCAAGGCAGCACTTCCCACACTGCCATACCAAATATTTACAGTGTGTGCTGTCCCAGGACACTGGACAGTGACCACAAGGACACAGCACACAGGCTGGGGGAGCATTAGTGCAACTGTAACACTCAGAACTGCTCTCAGGAGTTAAAAAATGCACCTAAGGCTCAAGACAAAGCCCTGTGATGTTTAATGAACCCATAGCCTTAACGTGACCAGTAATTTCACAAGCATGCTGCTCCCAAATCCTTTATTGACTTGACTTATGTTTGGGTCACTCTTGCATTTTGTTTTCTGCCAGCTGGAGAAGTGAGGTCAGCCTAAATACACAAGTTTCCAGTGAAGTTACTGCTATGGGATTTTTGTTGAGGAAGTTCCTCTACTAAAAATACAAATAGAAATATCTGGGCTCGTTTGCAGATGAACTGGAACCTGCTTTGCAGGTGTCTTGAGTTTGAAGTTTACATTCTTTTCCTCCTGCTTAAGGACCTTCCATTTTGTTCTGCAAAGCAAAGGACCTGCTGCGTCCCCATGAAAACTTTCCAAAATGACTTGGCAGCTGGTCCTCATGCCCCTATTCACATCAGATCAGCTCTGGACACTGGTGCAGAATGAAGCAGAGGACAGAGACCCCCTTTGCTACCCCACCCTGCACTAGCCCTGCTCCCTCAGCCCCTCTGCAGGGTGCCCCTGTGACCTCTCTGTCACCTTACAGCTGGATTTCGACATCGGGAGAGTCCAGATGAACTTCCTGCGGCTGCTGAGCTCGGAGGTGGTGCAGCACATCACCATCCACTGCCTGAACACCTCTGTCTGGAGGGAGGGCTCCTCTGAGAGCCCCTCAGAAAAAGCTGTGAGCTTCAGGGCCTGGAACGGGCAGGTGTTTGAGGCCAGTGGGCAACTCAGGCCAGAAGTGGCAGCTGATGATTGCAAGGTATGTTGCTGTGAAAGAGGGAGGAAGAAGTGGAGAGAAATGCCAGAGCCCACTCTGGGGCTCAAGTAACACCTATGCTGTTCATCCTACAAGGGAGAAGGGTCAGGTGTACCAGTTCTCCACTAATTTTCCATCCCAGGATGCTATAGCAGCTCTTGTGAAACAGATGGCCTTCAAATAAAAAGCAAAAGATGAAATTCTGAAGTTACTTGTCATGGATAGCAGCAGTTAAGTGGCAGGAGGGGGAATGGCTCCCCATGGGTGGTGACCCTGGCTCTTGTCTGGTGCCACGCAGAGTCAGGAGGCACAGGGCTGCATTCAGGCTCACAGCACTAGGAGTTTGTCTTGGTGGAACCACTCAAGCTCAGTTTTGTCAGGAGACACAGGGCTGCATTCAGGCTCACAGCATTAGGAGTTTGTCTTGGTGGAACCACTCAAGCTCAGTTTTCACCAGCCTGATAAAGGGTTCCCCAAAATGCTCTCTAAACCCACCCCAGCCCTGCCCAGCCCAAGGGAACAGTCCCTTGTCTCACAGAGGGATTTTCATGCTTATACCTCATGGGACTCCCTCCTTTCCAGCAGGATTGACCCCTGGTTCATCAGCTTCCTCTCTGTCCCCCTCCCCACAGATCAAGGACGGACGCTGGCATCGGACGCTCTTTTCCTTTCGCACCCAGGACCCTCAGCAGCTGCCAATTGTCAGCATCCACAACCTGCCCCCCTCCGAGCCAGGACAGCAGTATCACCTCGAGGTCGGCCCTGTCTGCTTCCTTTGAACCCAGCTATGGGCTCTGAGGCTCCAACCCCACCACTGGCCTGTCCTTACAGGGGCTCTCCCCCTGTCTGCAGCAAGGACAGCTGGGCTGTGTCTTTTGGGCCAACTCTTGCTCCAGCCTTTGGCTCAAGGTCTCCAAGAACCCACGATCTACTGAACTCAGCCAGTTGTTGAAAGGAGGAGGAACAAGGACGTGGGGGAAGCGGGCATCAAGTCAGGACGTGAGCAGTGAAAAGGGATCAGGGGACTGGATGTTGTGGTTCCACACACAAAGCTTTTTCCATGACCAAAGAAAACATTGAGAGAAACCTCAAGCGACATGCAGCGCATGGGGTTTTTTGTTCTTTTCCCCCCCCATCCACCCACCCACCCATTTTTGTCTGGTTCCTGAGTTACCAAATGTTCTTTCCATTGAAAAAAAAATGATTAAAAAAATAGAGCTTCCCTCTCAGAGCTTGTTGCCTTCTGGACAGCCACGTGCTGCATCAGGTCTCCCAGGCGGAGCTCCAAGCTGAATCTGGCTGCTCTGTGTACAGGAAGCATTTTGATGTGCAATATTAGAAGAAACAAAATATATATATTATATTATTTAAAGCAAAAAGAAAAAGGAAAAAAAAAAAAGAAAAAAAAAAGCCAAGTTTCTCCTTCCATGAGTTTAATCAACATTCCCTCTCAACGTGTGGTGTTGGAGTAGGGGAGAGTCAAGAAGCAAAGGAGGGGGAATGGAAAGAGGAGAGGGGAAGAGATTGGTGCTAAAATAGAGAGAGGGAATGGGCTCATCTGATTTGTTTCTACCTCTCACTGTGAAATCTCTGGTGCTCTTAAAAAAGTGTGTTATTTTATATATATGACTTTATTTAAGGTTGTGAAGGTGCTACAATGTCTTGCCACAGACCCAAAAAATAAGCCCCATAGAATCATCTCTCTGGGAAGAGAGGAGATCATGTTATACAGTTAAATCAGTGAAACAGCCACATTAAAAGGGATCCTTCAGTGGCCATGGGTGTCAATACCACAACTCCCACCACAGCCAACATCACTTACGGGATAATTTACAAGCAAATTTGCTTTTTTTGTGTTTTCGTTCATCAGCACTTCACTGCTTTGGGAGGGGAGTGAGGGACACAGCTCACCTAGAAGTGTTGAGCCTCAGAGAGCTCCTTTGGAGTTGGTTGGGTTGGGCTGTACTGAGTTGCCCACACGACTCCCTGGACTAAGCTCACGTTTAAACCCAGCTCTGCAACTCTTCCCTCGGCCCCTGTCAAGACTGACATGATGGTACCTTGTTTCAGAACCCAGCCGAGCCTGGAAGGGTTTTGTTCTGTTAAGTTTTGTAGAAATTTAGTCTCTATATGTAAATTTGGAGGATTTTTTTTAAAAGAGGATAATTATGGTAATCTTTAATTCTATATAAGGAATAATATTGATGTAATCAGAGCTGTACTGTATCAGAAACTCTTCAGTGCCTGTTTGGAGTTTTCATGTCTCATATGGACTATGGATTTTATTTTTTTGAGGGGAAAAAAATATCTGTGAGTCTCTCTTTGTATATTATTTTTTTTTTGTCACTACTGCCTGCTGGTTGGTTCCCAACCACCATCAGAAAAGGTTAACAGGATCTGTCCCTAATACCTCGCCCTCCACGCAGCCCCTGCCAGAAATACCTCATCCCCAGGCCAAAATCACCACCACCCATCACTCACTGCCTCCCTGCAACCCCCCCATACTCCAGATCTCTCCATTTCTCATCCCATGCCATTGGTTTTGTGTTTTCTCAAGGCTGCAGTTACCATTTGTTCTCCTTAAAGCTTTTTTTTTCTCCTTTTCTTTTTCTTTTTTTTTTTTTAACTTTAAATAAATATTTAAAACTGAGGCAATGGAACAGGACTGGAGTGGTTTGGTTTTTATTTTGGTTCTTCATAAGAAACTAGGTGGGCAAGAGGTGCAGAAACACCCCATTTCCTAGGGGTTCCCCAAGTGATCTGAGGAGTCAAACCCACACCCCAAACCTTCCTATGATGCCAAATGCACAACAAGATTGGGATCCCCTTGGCTCCCAACTGCTGTGCCCCATCCCTGTCCCCATCCTGCCACAGTGCTGGGGAGCACAAGGGGGGAAAGGGAAGGGAAAGAAGGAAAGGGGAATGGAAAGGGGAATGGAAAGGGGAATGGAAAGGGGAATGGAAAGGGGAATGGAAAGGGGAATGGAAAGGGGAA
>WBNO01027761.1:163368-201263 GCA_013400575.1 Peucedramus taeniatus | reverse complement strand
GGCCCCGCTCGGCCCCGCTCGGGCCCATCGTCCCCCCGCGCCACCGGCCTGGAGCAGCCGCTGAGGGCAGGGTGAAAGCAAACATGCTTAATTAATGATTCACCACGCTCAATTGCGATGGCAACATTAGAGGAGCTGCACGGCACTGTTAAATAGGGAGATGCTGCATTTAAAGAAGTTAATTTGTGGTTTTTAAAAAGCCCGAGCCCACTGCACTGATGAATTCCCTGCCTCTTGGCCAAGGCCCTACCCCATGGAACCCCCCATGGCACCTGCCCTGCCCAGAGCACACGGGAACCTCTGTGCAGGCCCCAAGGGGGGACCAGGAGAGCATGGAGCAAAGCTCTCCGAGCTGCCAGGCAGCCATCTCCCGAGGGTTTCTCTGCCCTGGGGAGGTTTCCCATGTCCTGCTGCCCTCAGCATCCCCAAGGTTTCCAAACCTCCAAACACACCTGAGGCACCCACAAAATTAACTGCAGTTTCTGAGAACAAAAGCCTGCGCTGGGGAAGGGTTAGGTTGGGGCAAGGGGGGGGGCTGTTTCCTCCTTTTCTGCTGGAGAAATCCAAGATTTTGCAAGCAGAGTTTCCTCCACCTGCTGTTGCTTCATGCCTGAGCAAACAGCCCAGCAGAGGAACAGGGACGTTGGTGCTGGGGATGTCCAGCATTGCTGGCAGCCCTATATAAGGGACAGAGCTGAGCAACAGCCTGGCAGAGCAGGAGCATCCTCCTGGAGGGCCAGGAGATGTTGGCCACCCTCACCCTCTTTCTGGGGCTGCCCCTGGCCCTGGCCACCGAGCCCCAGAGCTGCGCCCCGCTCGTCGCGGTCACCTTCGACAACAACACCATCCCTCAGGTAAGCCCTGCCTCAGCCAAGGCACCCAGCCTCTCCTTCCTACCAGCACCCCGAGCCCTTATAGATACAGGAGGAGGTCACAGGAGAACCATTAGCAGCTCAGTGTTTATCTCACTGCCTGCCCCTGCTTGTTTTCCTTAAAAAAATCCAGAGTGCTGCACAGGGAAGGGGTGAAGCCTTGCAGCTCTGCACCCAAAATCTCACAAGCAGGCACTTTTAGGGGTTCCTGCTTCCATCTCCTGACAAACCAGGCTGGGCAGCACCAGCCCAATGCCTCAGCACTCTATTTTAAGTCCTTCAAGTGGTGGTGGCTCAGGTCACGAGTCTCCATCCGCAAACCCTTCACTGCATAAACAGAATTTAATCCCTCAGGAGCTTTTAATGGGAGGAAAGCAATGACAGCCTGGCCCAGAGCAGGAGAAACACCATTGCAGAAAGAATTGGCCATCCTGGGAGCTGGAGCAGTGCCTTAACAGAAAGGGGACAAAGCCCAGAGACCCTCACCCAGCCCGGATCAGTCACCTACAGCTGCTCCTGGCTGTGGGACATCAGACACAGCCTGTGGGTGAGCCTGGCACAGCCCCTCCAACCTTCCCCACTCTGCTCCCCTCTGCAGCTCCTGGGACAGTGGTTCTACATCGCTGGTGCCTCCAGGTACCCCCCTCACCTGGCAGAGCTGAGAGCAGTGACATTCGAGGCTTTTTCCTTCTCTCCCAGCAGCCACAAGGATGAGCTCAACATCACTGAAATCATACGAATGTAAGGACAGGGATTCATGCCCTGATCTGGCTCCTCCATCCCCAGGGGCATTTCCACCCTCTGGTGTTATCCTGTGGGCTGAGACACACCCCAAATTCGGGGCTGGAGAGCAGCTATGCCACATTTATTTAAGCTCTGCAGTCCTGCTCATGTTCCAAATCCCTCAGGTTTGGTTGGGGCAAGCTTGGGGGTATTTGCTCCCTCTGATCTCTCTGCCCCACAGGAATGAGACATGTGTAGTGAGGAACTCCAGCAAGACCCAGGTCTTTCAGCAGAACTCCACCCTGGTGCACGGTAAAGCTCCACTTGCAGCACTGGGATGGGAGGGGGGGACTCAGCCAGCCCTTGAACCCTCCTGCTTCTGCCCCCCAGGACCCCCTTTTACACCTAAAATATGTCTGGAGGTGGGGGAAAAAAATTTCTTCCACCACATGCCCCATCTATGGGAGTACTGTGGGAGCAGAGTGGTCCCCACTGGGATGAGTCACAAGGATGGAAGGTGATGAGCCTCAGCTTGGGGTGGATCCTCAGCAGTGGGGAAATCTCACTCTCTCCATACCTTCCAGTTGATGATAACGGGGTGGTTTCCATGGCCAGACTGATCCAAAGTGACAAAGACCTTCTGATCCTGAACCACATCAACACTGACTTCCCAAATCTGAGTCTCTCAGGTGAGCAGATGCTTCCCCAGGGACAAATCAAGGGGCATGAACATCTCCAGTCCTCACAAGCAGGGCAAAAATCCCCTTTTCCCCTGATACAGAGAGGGAAAGATGGGGACAGGCAGCGAGCTCCCCATCTGCACTATGGGGATCACCAGGAGCAAAGCAACTCTAAAATTCCATTTCTTTCCCTCCCTTCTCCGTTTCCCTGACAGCACGGACACCCAATGTGAGCAAGGAGCACATGGAGGAGTTCAAAGCCCACCTGCAGTGCCTGGGCTTCACTGAGGAGGAAGTGTTCTACACTTCCACAGAGGTACAATCCCTCCCCGGGGTGGGTGAGCCCCAGGCCAGGTTCTGTTCCCAGCTGGGATGGGGCTCTGGGAGGAATGTGAGTTTAGTGCCCCAGCACAGCTTCCCTGCTGTGCATCCCCATTCCCCCTCGAGCCTTCTAGCCCAGCCATTCCTGGTGGTTCTGGGGTGAGGGAGCCCCAAGATCTCCTCTCTCCCACAGCATGCCTGTTCCCTGCCCAGGGGTGAAGACAGCTCAGATCCTCAGCTGGGGTAACCCCCATGCACCAGCTCAGCTGCTCCATCCTCATCTTCCTCCTGCCCCAGCCAGGCTCAGCACAGCCTCAGAACCTCTTGTCCTATCCATGTTGTGGTTTTTCCTCCTGGATTAAACACCCTGTTTCACTGGACTCAACTGAGCCCAGAATAAACTCCTGCATTTCACCCACTGGCTGCTCCTGCTCCATCTTCTTTGGGATGCCCTCCTGCCTGCCTTGCCCATGGTGCTGCATCTCCAAACCCACCCAGAGGTGGGAAATGCTCCAGACAAAACCCAGCCAGGGCCAAGCGTGGCAGTGGGCACAAAGGTGCTCATCCCTCTGTGGTGGCAGGGGACCCTCCCAGCCTCAGGACATTGGGACACGACACCCACCCATCAGGGTGACACACAAACCTGCCAACCCCCTCGAGCCTCCCCCACCACAATGTCAGCAAAATTAATCCACAAACATCAGAGGTTTATGTCCAAAAAGGAGACAGAGGAGTCCTTTTACTTTATGTGAATAAAGGGAGAGGCCATGGGGCATTCCCCTGGGGTCTCTCCAATTTTTGGAGGACTCAGCCTCCTTTTATCCCAATTTCCCGGCTGCATTTCCCTCTCTCCTTCCCCATTTCTGAGGTACTTGAGAGGTTCAGACTTCCCAGAATGCCTGATCCCAAAGATTCCCCTCTAATGTATAACCCTCCCTTTTCATTTTTAATTCCTATGGAATTTAGGGGTTTTCTTTCCCATTGTTTCTTTCATCTTTCAATGTCTAATTTCATTTACCAGCAAACCTAGAGTTTATTTGTAAAAGCAAATATATTTTTCCATTCATCAATCAGTGGAATCCTTCCTATTGTTTCTTTTATCTCCCAGTGCTAGTTTTATCTACCAGCAGACCCACAGCTTGTTTGTGAAGACAAATCCACTATTCCTCTCAACAACACTCTCAGCACCTGAACATCCTCACCCTCAGTTTTCAAGCCAAATCCCACAAGGCTCCATTTACACCACAGGCTTGTGCAGGGGTCACTGCAGGGTGGGGTGACAAGAGGTGACACTGCACCTTCCCCAAGAGTCCCTGAGGAGGGGAAAGGGGAGAGGATGGGGAAAACCATCACCCAGAGCCAGACCAAAGTGTTCAGGGAGGCTCTGCTGCCAGGGAGGAAAAGGAAAATGCCAGAGAAACAAGACCTGCCTGTCTGACCACACAGGGACAGCAGCAGGATGGGGTCAGGGAGCTGCCACAGGGGATGTGTCCAACAGGACAGGGGTGACCTCTGAGGCCCATAAGCACCCCTTTTAAGGCCAGTTTTGGCAAGGAGAGCAACAGCACCTTCTCTTCAAAGCCCCCTTGGGCTTTGCCTGAGATTGGGGTGGGGGTTCTGCAGCCAAACCAGCACCGGGAGGGCGGCACAACAGCAGAGCAAGGGGAGACTACGGCAGCTGCTCGCAGAGAAAAAGCGGGCAGATTTAGGGCGGGTTGAAGTTTTAAACGCAGCAAGTGCATCACCACCAGCCCACTCCTACCAGCACCTCCGAGGCCGGGGCGAGTGCCAAGCTCGTGGCTCTGCCAGGGCATCGCCCCCAAAGGCACCGGTTGCGACACTGGGGACAGATCCGGCAGCGCCGGGCACACCCTGTCCCCTCCCAGCAGAGCCGCGGGAGCCAGCAGCGTCTGTCTGTCTGTCCGTCCGTCTGTGCTCGCTCAGCCATGGGCCCGGCCGGGCTCCTGCTCCTGCTGGGGCTGGCAGCGCTGCTGCCCGCGGGGGCTGCGCCCTGCGGAGCCCAGAGCCCCGACAGCTCCACGGCCTCCAAGGTAGGACACGAGCGGGGCCGGGCTGCCCTCGCCTGCTGCCAGCTTCAGGGGGCTCCGCCGAGCCTCGCTGGCCCCTGGGGAACGGGAAAGCCCCGCCTCGTCCCCTCCGCTCCCCCTGCGCGTCCCAGGCGCTGTCACTGAGAACCTGCAGCAAGCGGGGAACGTTCGCTGTGCAAAGCACCTGGAATTACTCGGTTTTCTCAGGTTCCCGACAGTGACCTTGAAACAAGGCTGTTTGGGTGTTTTTATTTGTGCTGGGTATTTTTGGGTGCAGATCCCCCGCGACAAAGCCGGGCTGTCCTGACCCTGCCGCACCACGGCCGGTGCCAGCACCTTCCCAACCCCACACTCGGCTATTTTGTTTCCCCCAGTTCGTTTACAAATATTTCACCTTGTCGCTGCCAATGCAAGGGCTCTCGCAGAATATCAGAGAACCGGCAGCGCTATCAATTTTGCCACGGGGAGGGTGGAAATCTCAGGGTTTCTGCTGCCAACCCAGCACTGTCCCTCGCTCCCCGCAGCTGCTGGGGACCTGGCTGTACGTGGCAGGGGCTGCCCAGTTCCCCCAGCACCGAGTGGAGATGCTGCTCATCGACCACGCCTTCCTGCGCCTGGAGCCCGGTGCCAGCGGGCAGGAGCTGCTCATCAGCCACTACGTGGCCGTGTGAGATGGGGTCCCTGTGCCCCAACCCGTCCCCTCCCTGCTACAGCCCTAAAATCTTTCGGCACAAGATGCGAGCGCGGTTCCAGATTGGTTTCTCCAAAAGGGGTCTTTCCTGCCTGCTCTCTGCACCCTTTCCCCATCCTCTTTATTCACCTATGTATTTCAGGTTTAGACAATTTTTGTAGGGCACAGGGGTCTCACAGACAGGCATAGGGGATGCAGGAGACCTTTCCAGAAGCCTCTGTGCCGTGGCTGCTAACTCTGCCAGGCACCAAAAGCTGTTTCCCCCACAGGGTCAGAACTTCAGGGGATGAGTTTTTCTGTGCCAACACAGGCAGCACTCTGAGGTTTCAGTTATTTCGGGGTGGAAAACGTCTGAGCACCAAGGGGTGGGGGAGCAGTGCAAGGCTGAAACCACGAGCTGCCACTGGAGGTCAGGCAAAGGCGAGAAAAACGCCTTGATTTTAATAGAGAGAGAAACTAACCCCGAGGAGGAGGCGGCAGGTGCCCGGTGTGGGGTCAGGACCGGGGCTGGGGCTTTGCTGGTCCTTTCCAGATCGCGGCATCGCCCCCTTCCCCTCTCTCTGCAGGGGGGACCAATGTTTTACCAACAACCAGACCTACCTGGAGGTCAGAGCCGGTGATGCCTCGCTGGTGAAGCACGGTGAGCAGCACGGCAGGGGTTAACACCCAGCCCGGTTTCGCAGGGATTGAGACACACGAAGGACCCGTGTCCCTGTTTTACATTACCTGATGCATTTTATTCCAGAGTCTCAGCCTGTTTGAAGCCTCGGTGGGCTCCAAACAGCTCCCCAAACTCAGGGGCACCCAGGTTATTCCTGCTCCTGGGGCACCCCAGGGGTCACAGCCCTGCTGTTAAACCCACATTAACCCCAGAGGGAAATGCTGTGCCAGGAGCCAGCCCGCTCCCATCCTGCCGGAGAACACCGGCCTGTTTGTGAAGTTATTTCACAATCCCCCGGGGGAAGGAGGAGCACTCAGAGCAAGTTTCAGTGAATTAATGAAGCCTCTCGTTCTGAGTTCTTCCTCCTTGCTGAGTGGGGTGAGCCAGTCGGGGGTGGGAATTGCAGCCCCCAGGACACAGTTTGCACCGACCCCTCATAGCCCGAGTCCCAGCACACAACATCATTCAGCACATTCCAACAGCAGGACAGCAGCTGGGGGACTTTGGCTCCTCCACACCCCTGTCCCATTTTTAAGAAATACAATTTATATAAACCAAGAGCCAAAAAAATCACCCTATTTCAGGACATTTTTCCTCACCTGCTACTGAAGGTTGAATCCCAGGGACTACTGACATTGCCACACCTGGGCTGGAGTTTATTGCTGCTGCAGCACTGAAAATCTGAGTTGTTGTGTCTGTTCTCTCCAAGGCAAGACCCAGCAAACTGAGGGGAGGCTGATGAACATGAGCTCTGAAAACCTTTTACTCATCCAGTACCAGATGCAGAGGGAAAGGATGTATTTGGGGCAGTATCTCTACGGTATGAAACTCCATCCTAAAGTAATTTAACACTATCAGGGCACACCCAAACACACACACAAAGTTATCAACTAAAACCATACAGCAACTTGGTTTCACCAACAGTCAAGGACTTTCCTGAGACCAACACTCCAGGGGTCATGGGATGTGCAAACCCCATTAAACCCCACATCTCGTGGCAGAGCGGAAAAGCAAGTTACAGACCAAACCCTAGACCATAAATATTCAAAGAACAGGAAGCAAATACAATTCAGCATTGATATCATTGTAAAATCTCTACATTTTCGAGCCAACCATGATGTTTCAGTACTTACCTCCCAGGGCAGAGCACGTGGCTTTGCAGTGCTAAAGCTGATCAGATTTAACCACAAACCCATCAAGCAGCAGTTTTGACCCTGATAATGCTCCCCATCATCTTTGCCAGGCTGCAGAGCAGTTGCTTTAGAGATTTTGAAGACACACAGAAAACTGCCTCCATACTCTGCCTCAGTCCCTCCTGACACCCCAGGAGTATCAAACCACCCTGCAACCCCTTTAATACAGGACCAGAGTTGTTTGGGAGAGGTTAAGTGGTGCCCAGGGTTGGTTTTGTTCAGGTTTCTCAGAGTGAGAGATCCCCACACAGACCACATCCACTGCCAGCACTGGTGGGGAAGGGAGGCAGCAAGGGCAGGGACACAAAGGGCTGTGCTGAGGCCACCAGTCCATCTCTAACACCTGACAAATCCTCCTCCAGCCCGGAACCTGAGCATTAGCCCAGCTGAGCGGGAGGAATTCGAGCAGCACGCCGAGTGCCTGGGGCTGAGGGCAGAGCAGATCGTGTACGCGCCGTGGAAAACGGTACTGAGCATCCCTGGGCCACCACAGCCCCCTCCAGGCAGGGCTGCAGGACCCCAGCTGCACCTCCAGCTGCCAAAATGGGCTCCTGCAGACACATTTTCAAGGTGTTGGGAATTATTTAGAGGATTAGATAATCACAGGCAGGCTCTCTTCAAGCGAGGTTTAAAACAACACCCCTAAAGGAAATGCACCCGAGCATCTCCACTGGGAGCCCTGGAACAGCCTGCCTAGCCCTGCCAGGGGGGAAGAGGCAAGGGATTTTTGACCTGAAGTTACTGATTTTGCCTTGAAACCCCTGGATTTGCCCCCTAGCAAGGACCAGCAGCCCCCAGGAGCTGCAGAAAGGGCAGGAGGGCCCAGGGATTTTTTCACTGACCAGGTCCAGCTCTCACCTCTGCCACCTGATTTAAGACATTTTGTCCTGCAAATGACCCAGACCCTGAGTCAGCTTGACAGGGGCTCTTGTTTGCAAAGTGAAGGTAAAAAAAATCTTACCTTTGCTGCTCTGTGCTGGTCACCTGCTCATCCACATCAACAGGCTCTGAGTTCCCAGAGGTGCCCAAAACCCCACTCCAAGCCACCAGGCTCGATCCAACATTGTCCCCAACACTTCTCCAGCCTCAAGAGGCTGCAAAAACTGCCCCACAGGTTCAGGGGAATGGAGGACAGAGAGTGAAACCCTGGCAATGGGGCTGCACCTGGGGCAGGCCTCCTCTCCCATTTAGCAAATGAGCAGCACCTGGGAGGCAGAGCCCAGCTCCTCTGCATTAACTGCACACAGCTGTGGACTGGGGGTTGCATCTCTGGATTACATTTAAATTTGGGCAAAATGAGGAGAATTAGTCAGGACTGCCTGTGTTTACAAGCTCTGCTGCAGTTGGGGTAGGCAGTTACTGGCCAAAGTAAGGCACTGCACCTGAGGAGTGAAAAACCAACTAAACAAACACAGAAAACATTTTGGGGCCCTTTGTCATCAGGCTGAGGGGGGGTGGATGTGAACAGAGCCCCATGTCAGCTGCAGGCACTAACTGCACTTAACCTGTGCTGAGTGCCTGAGCAGCACCAGCTTTTTACCTATTTCCCCCAAAGTCTGAGTTCCCCCTTTCCTTCACAGCACACATAGCCCAGCTTTGCCCCAAAAACTTGGTTTCCTCTTTGCAGCACAGGCATGGAAAATGGCAGCAGCAGGAGCTGAGTGCCTGGGCCAGCACTGTCTGTGCCAGGGCCAGCCCAGGGAAGCCCCCTTAGACATCAGCAGCAAAAAAGGGAAAGGCAAATACTTCTTCCTTGAGTAAACTCTCAGTTGCTGGCAGCTTGGCAGATTCACTTACCCTGTTTTTGTTGTTTGGACAGGAGGTGTGTCAAGTGAAAGAAGCCGAAGGCAGGAACAGCCCACAGCCAGAGCCCGTGGCTGCAGCCACAGCATCACCTCCAGGCACTCCCTGGCCTGGGACTGCAGGGAACTGACCCCAAGCAGGGCAATAAACGTTTCCTTGAAATTAGATACAATTTGGTGCCAAATTGTTTGAGAGCAAAGGGTTCTGAAGATTTGCAAAAAGAGAACGAACACCCAATTCACCTTGTGTGTCATCCAGCTGGGAGTTGGGAGAGTCAGCCTGGAGCTTCCCACGGAGCTGGGAAAAGTGCTCTGCCAAAAAGCAGCGCTGCAGTGCAGCAGTAAAAGAGACCAGCCAGGAGAGGGCAATCATTAACTGCTTTAAATAAGCAAACCAAGCATTTCAGGAGTAACTGGAATACAGAGAAGGCTGGAAGCTTAGCTTAAACTGTGCAGCCTGAGGAAAAGGGGGCTCAGCTGAAAGGGAGCACCCAGTTCTCCTGACAGCAGCTTGACTGCCAGGTGGCCCAGGTGGGACAGATGTTCCTGCCCAAAGCCTCTGGACCAGGCAAGTGCTCCCTGCTAATGTCCATCCACAGCTTGGTTTGCACACCGTGTCTGACACTGACAAATTATCCTCCTGCCAGAGGGAAGGGGTGCTAACCCAACCCAGCCTGGATTTTTAATTTCCCAGAGAAAACATCATGATTTCTCATTTCTCAGCAAGCTCCATACCCTGGAGTGAGAAGTGCCAAGGATGACATTGCTCTTGCACTCATCAGGCACCTCATACACCCCTTTTCCCAGCCCCAAGGGGGGTCAGCACCATCACTGCCATTGTAAAAGGGGACAAGTGTAACAAGAGACTGCTGCTGCATGTCTGGAGAGTAATTCAGTCTCAGCTCTAACTTCATAATTAAGCACTGAAAATATCTCCCTTCCTTAAAAAGGAAGAAAATGAGAAAAGCCAGAGGGAAGGCAGCAGTGAGCTCTGTGACTCCTCTGGAGCTCCAGGGTGCTGTTTGTGTCCAGCTGCCTTTACCAGGCAGAATTTCAGTGCCTTTGGAGTGACTGCTCTAGGAAAAGTCACTTTTACAAGATCACAGAATCATTAAGGTTGGAAAAGATCACCAAGGTCAAGTCCCACCTGTGACCAATCCCCACCTTGTCAACCAGACCAGAGCACTAAGCACCAATCCAATTCCTTGGACACTTTCTAGGGATGGGGACTCCACCACCTCCCTGGGCAGCCCCTTCAAACACCTGATAAATCTTTCAGTGAAGAAATTCCTCCTGATGTTCAATCTGAGCCTCCTCTGGCACAGCTCGAGGCCATTCCCTCTGCTCCTGTCCCTTGTTCCCTGGGAGCAGAGCCTGATCCCCACCTGAGTGCACCCTCCTGTGTCAGGGAATTGTAGAGTGAGAAGGCTCCCCCTGGGATTGCTTTTCTGCAGGATAAAAAATAAATTTAGTCCATTCCCTCCAGGTCTCGAGGCACAGGTACCCAGCCAGCCCTTGCTTCACCCACCTCTTTATCAGCCTGTGATGTGAAACAGAACTCCCCAGCCCCTCCAGAGGGCTGAGGGGATGCTGGCAGCAGCCTCCAGTGCTGCAGTTCAAGGGCCCATCTCAGCTGACAGCACTGGAGAGCTGTGGCTCAGATTACAAAAACCCAGACTTTATGAGTAGATTTATAGCTGAATAAAAGCCTTGAATTACAGTAGGAGACATAAGGAACAAACAAAGCCAGTCTGGCCCCCACAGCAAGTTTTGTTAACCAAATCAGAGGCCACTTGCACTACCAGCTGTGGCTCCTGAATGACCTTCAAGGGTAGCTCTTGGCTGGGTTGTTTTTCATTAAAAACTTGTACAAAAAGCCTTTATTTTGAAAATTGTATAAGCCAGGTTCTTTCAAGGGGATAATTGGACTGCAGAGCTTTCAGTTTTTCTGGGAAATTCACTTCTCTGAACAGAGTGTTATGGATACTGCAGAGATGAGCAAAGTCCAGCAATACTCAGAGACAGGTAAACAGTGTCTGAACATCCCTGACTCATCACCACGATCGTCAGCCTTGATCTTGCTGGCTTTGTTTTTAAGAATTCTGTTCTCCCAGGTCCCCACAGTGAGATTCCTTCCCAGTGTCAGTGTCCTTGGTGAGAATTAGCCCAGGAAGAGTCTGACCCCAAAGAGCACCAGTAAAGCAGAAAGAGATGGAGACATGATATCTCTTTATCAGACCTTTATTAGCAGACTGTTCCCTACATGAAGAATCCGAGTTAGATTTGTTTTATAACAATTTGTGGTTACAGCTACAAAGATGGTTGTCATTTTGCATTGATTTTTGCATTCTGATATTCATATTCTCATTAGGCCACACTGGTAGGAAGGAGCCACTGCAGAATTTTTGACAGGTCTCAGGAAGAGGGGGTGGGAAAAAAGTCATATCACTAATCCATTGTTGGTTAGATTTCCACGTGGCTACTACTGACAGCACTGAAAGTGAAGGCAGAGTCTCACCTGGGAGACTCTTCATGAACCACCAAACTCTGTCAGAAAAAAAGCAGCTGTTTTAGTGCTAGCAAATCCTTTTCCAATTTCTCACACACATCTCCAGTGTCCTCCTGCATGTGATGAGCACTGGCTCAGCAGCAGGGTCTGCTCATTCAGCCTTGAAGCACAACTGTAGCAGCTCGTGTCCAAGTGCAAGTTTCCTTCCATCTCTCTGGAAATGTGTATTGTCTTTAGTCCCTGAGATTTCTCTCTTCCCCCCTTACCTAAAAACTCCCCCCAAGCTTTCTTAATTAACTGTTGTGACATCCAACATCCACAGACCTTCCACTTCCCAACTTCAGCCATCCCCCCAAAGCCTTTCTGCCGTGCACAGAGGCAATTCCAAGCTAAGGCAAGCCTCACAGTGCACCCTCTCCCCAAGCTTCTGCTTCCTCATCTGCTCCCTTCTCTCCTATGGCTTCTTGCTACACAATTTCTCTGGGCTGAGGTCCTCCAGCAACAAACCCAGACGTGGGAAAGGCAGTTCAAGCCCCAGAGGGAAGGTACACGAGTGACTTTAGCATCCCTCCCCACGACTCAGCTGTGTGATGTAAAAGAACTAATAGAGAACTTTTTAAAACAGGAGAAATACAAGCACAGTAACAATATTTAAACAAACCTATAAAAATAGTCTGAAATAACTCTGTTCAAATAAATACAAAATAAATATGCTTTAAGCAGTAAAACAGTGGAATGCAACGCTGGTCCATTTTACCCAAAATGAAAAGTTGGGTGAGGATCTCCCAGGCCTCAGAAGCTGGATCCTATTAACTAAAGCAGCCCATAATGCTATCAGAGAAATTTTAAAGCCATCTCTTTCCCTTAGCCTTATGAAAAGCACCCTTTGAAAGGCAAGCAAGCATGTCTTCAGGACTGAAACCTCACCTCTCCCAGTGACAGCCCCTCTCCCTAACACCCCTTCCCACAGCAGACATTCCTGACTTGGGGCCTCCATGGCACCAATGGAAACCTGAACATCCATCTACCAAGAGGTCTAAAGAGATAAGATAGCAGCATAGGCACGGGGCTTGGAAAAGGTTCACGAGCTCTCCTTGGCACCAGGCAGGGTGGAATTCAGAGGTCCATGCAACGCTGCGCAGGGGCTCTCGTGTCGTGCTGGGAGCACACTGCACAGGAGCTGTGAGTTGTTTTGTCTTTGTTCACTAAAGCCATGCATCACAGTGCTGGGCAGCCCAGGGCTCTCCTGCCTTCCCCTTTCCAAGCCCCTGCAGAGAATAAGACAAGCCAACCCCAGCATGCAAAGGATACAGGCATGCAGGCTCTAGTCTGCTGCTTCTGTTAGTAAGTGCATCTTGTTAGTGGGTTTATGAGACACACTTAAACCTATAAAAAATAAATAATCCTAATTCTTCATCAGGCTGGCTTAAGTAACCTTCAGCCTGGCTGGATAAACCACTGCCCACCAGCCCTCCAAACCAGTACAGATCAAAGTTACATTTCATGTCAATTCTTGGAAGCAGAACATGAATGTCTCCCACCCAAAGGAATATTTGTAAACATAACAAGCCTGGTGTGGCAGCAGCTCCTACACAAGGTTTGTACAAATTTAAACAATGGGCAGGAAGTTAAACAACTGAATGGAAAAAGCAGCTCTCTGAATGGAAAAAGAAGCTCTTTCAGCAAGTCAGAAGGTGCTCATCTGTAGGCAAACAGCTCTATACAGGCAACACGCTGAGAGCACACCTGTAACCCAAATCTTTGCTACTCTGTCATACTGCTGGGAACTATCTCAGCAACTCCCACCTTAAGATCTTCCAGGAGTTCAGCTCCTGGTCTCCCAAAAGGCCCAACAAAAAGGACCCCGTGATGGTTTACGTGGAGCTCTGAGTAGCAAGATGGCAAAGGACACCAGATCCTTCCCTCCCCCTTCCTTACTGACTCACAATCTGAGATTTCACAGCTTTGCTTAGTCAGCTTAGTGTCGACACATTCACAGAATGAGAGATGGCTTATATGTCTTGGGATTGCATCCCAAGATTTCAGAGTTCCGAGTCCTCAGCATGTCCTGGTCACCGTGAGTCCACGCCCAGAGTCATCTTCAAGTTTTCATACACCACGTAGCTGATGCTCACAGCTGGGATCACCTTCATGAAGTTGGGCGCCAGACCCCGGTAAAGCCCGAACGCTCCCTCTGTCTTCAGAATGTGTTTGAACAGTCCCCTCATGGTCACTTCAGGAGCACCCTCCACCGAAGCTGCAACAGGGAAAGCCACAATAAATAATGCAGCCTATGTGGTGAAAATGCTTTTGTTTCCAAGAGCAGTACTGATCCATGTGCTTTCAGATGTTCCCAGAGCAAAAGTGCTTTGTGGGGGGACAGCATTAACTTCTCAGCTATCCATTCCATGCTCCACACTGCAAGTATTTTCTCAAACTGCTCTGCAGATGCCCTCAGCCCAGAACTGCTGATCTGAGCAGAACAGAACCTCTGTCCTAGAGGTCCTTGGCCACAGAGGTTAGAAGGGCAGCACAAAGTCCACTGTCCCCTTGCAGCAAGGAAGAGGGGGTGGGGCTCAGCTGCGGGGGCCAGCTGACGCTGTTGCAATGTTTGCACTAAAGAACTTTTAGCCTTGCTCAAAAACAAAGGCAGGAGTTCTCACTATTCCAAAAGTTCTCACCTTGGGCCTGCATGCGTGTCCTCACAAGGGCCAGTGGGTAACTGGCAAGCTGTCCACAGGTGCTGGAGATGGTGCCACAGGCCAGCAGAACAAAGACCCCAGGGTCAGCACTGTTGACAGCGTAGCGTTGCAACCAGGTATTTTTTAGCGTCTGGAAGGAACAAGCCCAAGGTCAGCAGGGAAGAGGCAAGCAAAGGAGGATCACATTTCATAAAAGATCTAGAGTAAAGGCTTAGAAAGTTCCAGGCAAGTTCAGCCAGAACCACAGGGCATCTCAAGTCTTTCTGAGCTGCTGTTGCTGTAGTGCCTGGGGAAAACCCCTCCTTTAATTTCCTGCTGCAATTTTCTCATGAAGAAAAGAAACAAGGGACCATGCATGATGCTGACTATGGTTTATGAACTAGAATCATCATATTGGATTATCTTTTAAGGCATTTTGGGGTAAAAAAATACATTTGTGCCCCATAAGGCTGTTCAAGAAAGCTTTGATAAATTACCTAAACTCCTGTCATGACTGATAGGTCTGACAGTGATAAGGCCACACAAGCAGCACAGCCCTACAACAGGTTAACAATAGCATAAAATATAATAATTGTTAGGCTTAACCTAACAATAGGTTAAAGGCTTCGTACCTCATAGACTGCCAGGTCAATACCAGCATATGGAATGATTCCCAACATGTTGGGGATGTAGCCTTTGTAGAAGGCAGCCATTCCTTCCTTTGCAAGGATGTTTTTGGCACAGTCCAACATGCCCGAATATTGTCCCGTCTTCCTCAGAGCCATCCGTGTTTTCAGAACCTGGAAGACAAGAATAAAAAGCATGAAGGCCTGCAGGAGAACAATGCACAGACAAAGTCATTCTTAGGAGCACAATTGTCAGGACCACAGCAAGTGTCCTGCAAGCAGTACTGCTTGGTACCACCTCTGAGAGCTCATTAATTAAATATCACAGTGCCGGTGTTCTACCCACATCCTCCCATCCCTGCCCCTACCCATGAGCCCTCCTGGGCTGGACTCAGCCTCCTGCCTCACCTCCATGGGGTAGATGCTGCTCTGTGCAATGGCCCCGGCCAGAGAACCAGCCAAGAGCCGCTCGTGGATCCTCAGCATCTCCTGGTCAGTACCAATGAACCGTTTGATCTGCAGAAGCCAGAACAGACAGACATTGAGGCTCCGTGATTTATCTCAGCCATCGTTTTCTTTTCAGCTTGTCCATCTGCAGTCACAGCTGCCTGTGCCCTCACCTGCTCATAGGCCATGAACTTGATGGCTGACTCGGGTGCGATCTTGAGCACGTTGATGCCATTGCCTCTCCACAGTGACCTGGGGCCACCCTCGCGGATCATCTGCGTGAAGCCGCCGATGATGCACATGTTGTTACTGCGCGAGGCGTGAACCTGGGGGAGAGGGACAAGCCTGGATTAGTTCCAGTCCCCATTGCGACAGTGCAACGTTTTTCTGTAATCCAGGGACAAAAGGGCGCTTTTTTATTTACCCAGAGAGTTGCCAAGGCTTTAATCCCTTCCAGATAACTTCTACAATGGGAAAGCAAGCTTCTTTTCTTTTTTGTCAAGTCTAGCGTTAACTAATCAATCTAATCAATATCTCCCTCTGGAATGCGAGGAAAGGTTAAATAGGCAACTGTCTTGGTTTTTTCCCATACCTAGCACAGGATCAACTACCCATCAACTTCTCAGCTGGTTCAAGAGCAGGTGCAGTGATAAAGTAGGCTAAAATCAAAATTTTCCAACTCCTTCCTAATGCTGATAATACTGAATACATGCTCTGCCAACTGACCACCACATTCACTTCAACTCTCATGGCCTCAGGGTCTCTCAAAGGAAAACAGGATTTTAACCTGTTTCACCAAAACAGGTTTCCATAAAACTGTCTTACTACTGACAATTTTGACATGTCTACCTCCAAAGAGATTCTCTGTACTTTTTCTAGTCAATTAATAACTTTTTTATATTACTTTGATCACTCAAATAATTCAAAATGCTTTTAAAAATAGCAATAAAAAAACGACAAGATTAACACTGGCCAGAGTGCTGTACTGTGTTGATGAACATGATCACCTCCCAGGTAACCATAAATACTAAAGGAATCTGCTCAGGTAACTGGAACTGCTCCATCATACCTGCATGAGCACTTTCAAACGGTCCAAGGGAGCTGTGCAGGTTCTGGACACGGCACCTGCACCTCCACCTGCAACCAGATGTCTCCACCACATCCCTGTCTGCCTCTCTTCCACTGTGAACTCATCAGGGACAGTCAAATTCTCTCCTACATCGAAGATCTGCAAAAAGAGAAGGTGTTGAGAAGTGCTTCATCAGCCAGTGATCTTGCTAAAGTGTTACTGCTCTTTACTAGCACCAGGTGCTGAAGTACAGGATATGCTTATTCTAAGCCAGCAGCTTATCTACAGCCACTAACTGCTGTGCCTGGCCACAGGAGCTGCCACTGCTAGAATATGTCACAGGGGAAACTGAGTTCTGATTTCAAGATTTCTCCCCAAGATCCTGGCAACTGCTGAACATTTGTCTACATGAAAATACTGTGGGTCATATTTAGGAACAAACTGAACCACTGCAGGCAGCTGCATGGCAAAAAAGCTGGACCTCTCCAGAACCTTCCAAGCTTGCAGCCTGCTAAATCTCATTACATACTGTTCACATACAGATAACTCCAGGAAGGATGGCTGCCTGTGGAATCAGATTCTAGTTTTAACAGGTCCTGAACCAGCTGGGGCTGGCCCCTGGTAGGAGCTCCTGGAGGTGCACACCAAGAGAACACCCTCAGCTCCCTGCAGTCCTGTCGTCATCACCTGTGCCAGCAGCTGTGACAGTGATATGTGGCAAGATTAAAGCAGAGAACAGGAAGCAATTGAGCTGCAAGGGCTACAGGGAAGCTGTGAACCGTGAAGAGAAAGATAAGGATTGCTGATAGCAGCTCCTGGGGGGCAGGACTTGGACCAAGGAACTGGGCAAAGATTGAGACCTGTTGTACAGGAGTTTTTTTTCTTACCGTGGAGTGCTTCCAGTACAGGATGATTTCAGGAATGTTCTCCACGGGGTGCAGCAGGTGATAGTCTCTCCACTCATTCCAATCAATTGTCATTGTCCCATTTTTATCCATGCTAAAAAGATTAATCATCAGGTGAGTACAGACTCAAACTGGGTAACAAATTCCTCCTCCCTTTCCCTTTGATCTTCCAGGCCTACACCAAAAAGAGCTTTGCAAAGCAACTACTAAAAGACTTCTAAAGAGACACAAGACAAAGCTCGGAAACCTTCTGTTCACCAAACAATGCTGATGTAGAAGTGGGCTCTCTCTTTCCTCCCCTCTCTCTCCCTTCTAACCAGCCCACAACAGTATTTGCAACCCCTCCTACCAAATTCAGGGACATAACTGACACTGAAGGGAATAATAATACTTACTAGGTGACAGGACCCCAGAAGTGTCCCGTCCTTATTCTGACACACAGGCAAACAGACAGAGGGAAGGAAGCAGAGGAAAAAAAGAGGAAAAAAACAGCACAAATAAGTGGTTGTTAACATGTTAGTGCCACATGCATAAAGCACTCAGCATTTCCAAAGAGCAACTGCACAGTCTCTCTCCACAGCAGCAAGCTCAGGGCAGCAGGACAGTCAGACAGGGATGCAAATCAGCTTAGGTGCAAGCACTTCCCCTCAACAGGTCAGGGAGAGACTCTGACAGTAAATCTCAATAAAGCATTATGATTTTATAATTGTATGTCAATTAACAGGGAAAAATCAAAATGGAAAGTAATAGGAAAAAAGGGAAGAACCAAAGTCTCTGGAAAGTGCATACAGGGGAAAAAGAGACAGGTTCCATGTCCCTATATTTCTTTCTAGCTTCCTGGACATAAAACAGAACAACCAGTGGAATCTTCACCTCTTCAGTATTTTCTCAGCCTGCTGTTCAGAGATCTTGACTCCCAGGTCCCGCAGAGACTGGACAATCTCCTGGGCATCGATGCGGCCTGCAAAGACAAGCCAGTGAGCTCAAGGACACATATTCCAGGCTCACACATGCACCAGTCCACCCCTGAGCATGAGAAAGGTGTTTACCATCATTCTTTTTATCCAAACTCTTGAAAACCAGCCTCAGCTTCTTTTCATGATCTTGGAGATAGTGAACAAATTCCTCAAAATCCAGCTGTCCATCCAGGTCTTTGTCTCCAGCCTTCACAATTTTCTGTTCAGAAAACAACCAAGAACTGTCAGTTCCTTTGTTCAATCAGACAGATCTGTCTCCCCTTCTACCACATTTAAAAAGCATTTCCCACATAACTTTGACTTTTTCTCCAAAGAGTAGCTGACAGAATTGTAATTCTTCTAAGAGAGCTGAGCAACGCTGTAGCGTAGAAAAGTCACCTGATTCCAACTGTTTTCCAAAGTCCATTACACAGATGAAATGCTTCATGTTTTTATCAGGCATATTATGCTAATGTCATGTGTCTAATCTCAGGACTTTACCTTGATTAACAGCCTGCAAAGTCCTTGTGGAGGTTCTAGAACTAAGTATGAGTCAACAGATCTGCATAAAAAGTGAATCACAAAACTTGAGGTTATAAAAAAAAAACTGAGCAGGAGAAGGAATTTCATGCCTACTACAATCCTTAGAGAAGTAAGCTCCCTCTGGCAGTAACTAACTCCAGCCAGCAAAATCCTGTCCAGCTCTAGTGAACACAGCCAAAGATAAAAACCTTTGTGAACTGGTTTAGGCACCCTGAAGCTACATGCTTTAATTACAGAAGTTTCCATGAGATGCGTATAGAGCAAGAATAGGTTCTTAGTAGGACAAAGCTAAAATCAAGATCAAACTGTGCCAGACATCTAGGACAAGGTAAATGACTAATTAACTCACTGCAAGTGCAACTCACTGAGGCAACAGCCCATGGACTGTCCTCTCTAAGGGCACATGGCTGCATGTTGACAGGTGAGATGATCTCCAGACTGCAAGAATGTGGCTCAGGGAGTTCCTATCCCCCTTCCTGGCTCAGTCACTTGTCTTTGACAGCCTTTAAGACTTTTCTAACATCAGTGAGCAATACTCAATGAGGTGTGATTCATAGTTCATCACCCAAAGTTTTGTTTCAATTCTTGTAACATTTATGTTAACAGCAGATGGGTTGTCAAAGAAGCTCTGAGCTGAGATGAAACACTGGGTTAACCCTCTGTTCCCCAGTATCTTGTTCAATATTTAGGCTTCAAAGTATTAGGCAAGCCTAAGGTCACTGTGATATGTCCTCAGCCTATGACCACCAGTCCCCTTCATAAGCCATAAGTTTTTGTTTCAATGTCATTTTAAATTACTTCAGTACTAAATAATTCGCTATTGAAATGCTCTCTCTCACCCACAAAGTCCTGTCTCTTTAGCCCTAATGCTATGAGGATTATTCCTAATCACTTTATGAACCTTAAATAAGAAAGTGCTGTCCCAGCTGCCCTGACCTCCAAGGTATGCCCAGCATTCCTAACCTGCCATTTATCATATGACCGTTGTGAAGTTCAGATACGACCTCACATTCAACTTGTGGGCTAAATATAGCCCAACACCCCTCTCCTGTCAGCACATGGGCTTGAACAGCTGAATCAGGGCTTCCCTCTCACTGGCAACCCCCAACCAGTTGACAAGCATTAATAATTCTGAGGCACTGTAAGAGAGATGTGACTGTGCAACTGCTCCCTCTCTCTCAGCTGCAGAAATGCAGCCCAAGAGATCAGAGACTGCAGGCAATAAAAGCTTTGCCCTGTTCACCTTCCTCCCCCACAACCACAGCACAGAAACACTGCCTGCCCGACAGTAACCCACAGCACACGTGTGAGGGGTGAGAAAGCCAAGCTCCCAGCATCTTCTCTGGAGGTGTGAACACGTATCTGCCTGCACCTCTCCACTTTCAACAGCAAACATGAAATCTGGCCATTAACAGCTGTTTTGGCTGCAGAAGTTCCTGTGACAGTCCTGAAGGCTGTGACACTTCAGTCACAGACCCTGCAGCACACTGGGGGAACCCACACAACTTCCAGCCTGCTGCCTGTGTCTCTGCAGAGGCATAAAAAGCCTCCCCTGCTTGGCTGATCAATAATCAGAGGCTCTTGATAGCCTGATCATGAAAAAAAAAAGTAGCAGCAAGATGAAAGCAAGAGCTGTGACACATCAGGATGGAGAACACCGTGGATTTAGAGCATGTCCCTTCCACAGCAAAGCAAAAGGTTCTTGCATAACCCTCCCCAGCTCAGCCCACCCACCCAGGCTGAGTCACTCACACAGAGCTGCTCTCCTGCTCACAGCACAAACCTGCTCACCTTCACCAGCTTCAGCTGACTACATTACAGCCCTGCTGTCAGAAGGAGGCATGTGGAAGGATGCAAGAAGGAGGAAGAGGATGTGAAATGCTGTATCTGAACAGACCCATAGAAGCAGAAGACTCCAGAGTTTGGAAAACCCATTTTTTCTGTTTAACTCACATCAACTGGTTTAAACAGTCTTATAGGCACCGAGACCTCACCCAATTCAAAATGAATCAAAAAGAAAAGAGTTCACTCCATGCCAGTTGACCAATCCCTGCCAAGAGGCACGAGAAGCATTTCCATGCTTTACTCAGTTATTACAAGAGCCATCAAGAACTTCTTCCCCTTTCAAGCGAGCAACTAAATTTATCAGACATCACCTCTAGCCCCCCCTCCCTCCCTTCCATTCCTCTCTCAGGGCCATACCTGCTTCCACTGGCGATAGGTGGAGAATTCCTGGGAAGGAATGAGGAGGCTGAGTCGGAAGATGGATTTAAGTTCGGCCGGCAGCCCCTTCGACTCAAAGTACTCAAACTCCGTCTGCCTCTCCCCGAACACCGGCACGTACAGACAGAGGCAGAGCATCTTTCTGAGCCCAAGCCTCAGCTGCCCTGCTCACTCCGACCGGCAAGGAAGGGAAGTAAAACTGAGTGATTCCCCTGAGCTAATTTCAGTACCTAGTGGAAAGGAAATGCCAGCAAGTCTCATGACACACGCCTATGAGCGAGCCCGGCTCCGGCGGGATTGGCTGCACAAGCCCTGCCCTTCTACTTAAAAGGGAAGCCGGGGCTGCTCGGTCCCACCCCTGATGGCAGGAGCCACGTGAGCCGCTCCCATTGCTCAACACCTGGCTCCCATCAAAGCCCGGCTCCCATTAACCTTACATCACTCGCTCCCAGTTAACTCTTACCGGGTGTCTCTCTTCACCCGCGACGCTTTGGCCAAGGGCCAGGACACTCGCTTGCCGTGCCTCACATCCGATCAGTCCTTTTCTGACCCTGTTCTCACCTCCGTGGGGATTTATACAGGCACCAGTCTTGACCACAACCTCTCCCCATCATGCAACACAGGAGGACTATCGCTGTCTTCCCAAAAATTATTTGTTTAAAGTGCAGTAAGAACAGGATGTCAGCCACTTACAGCTTTAATACACGTTTAGGATAGCCAGCTTAAGCAGAAGTTTTCCACTTTTACAAGGTTATTTTGTTATGCCAGAGTTGACTGAGTTTGGGTGCAAGCTCTCCCGAAACCACTTGTGCCAGCTAAGAGCAGACAACCCCTGCACACAAAGATCTCTCCCCTCTGCAGCACTCCAGAGTTACCAACACAGCAGTAATAAAGCCTGTGGAGGTTTGTCATTGAGCCAAATACAGAGAAAATCACCCAAATCAAGGGCAGGCTTCAAAGCAGCCCCAGCTGCTTCTAAGCCTCCAAGCTAAGCATCCACACAGCAGTTACACCAGCTTAATATTCTTCATCCTCTTCTGACTCCAATTAAACATTGCAGTCAGTTGTGTGCTACGAGAAGTGTCCTGGGCAGAACAACATTTTCCAGTTTCTACCCTTGACAGTTTAACTGCTTTGTAAGAGAGTTCCTGAGCTCTCATTAGGAGCAAGCCAGGCTGGAGGGAGTGTGGCACAAGCACCATTTAATGCAGGTATAATTACAGCTTTCTGAGCATTTGGTGGAGTTTGAGGTACAGGGTAACACAACTCTCCAGAGAGTACCAGTGCTGTTCAGGACAGAATCACTGACTGCTAACATGAATTTTAAATAAAGTTATAGTCTTGGTATTAATCAGAGATAAGCTATCACGCAGGGAAGATGCAAAAAGCCATGGCCAATAACCCAAACACTATAATCCTATCTGCACCAGAAGTAACAAAGTATGTTTGCTGAACTGGTTCAAGCCAGCCAGGATAACAGCCTTCCCCACTGCTGCGGACACAGCAACATTTTCTAGTGTTTGTTGTGTTTGAACAGCCTGTCTGACAGAGCAAAGTCCAACCAGCACTCCCCTCCTCAGACCCTCATGCACAGGGTACCTGTACATCTTTAATGTGGTGTTTTGTTCTCTAAAGCAAAGCCAAGGGCTGTAATGAGCTGTTTATGGAGCTGCATGTCAATCACACAAACTGGGAATATTTAATCTGTGGCTTAATTCCAAGGATTTTTTTTTTTTAAAGCTTAATGGATCACGACCCACAGCAACTCAGTACCCTTGGGATTTGTGACCTACAATGGTGTCCTCTGCCCTTCCTGGGGCACCTCACCTACCATGGCACCGTGGCCAGGTTACCTAACTAGGCTTAACCTACTCCCTGCTGACGTCTCTCTGCATGAAAACAGGATCTTCTCAGGGACTCCAGATCCTCTTAAAGATCAGCTGCAGCAGCTCACTGCATGCATGCCCACAGCACACCCCAGCCTTCCCACCAAGTCCAGTCTCACTGCAGGCAGCACCCTAATGATACCTACACCCCACTGTCCAACACCAAACACCCCCACCGAGGGGAGCAGAGTGGGTACCCCCAGCAACAGGTAGTAAGTGAACAAATCTAACTCAGATTTGCTTCACAAAGCCTTAAGATCCTCCGTAGTCCTTCCCACGAGTTGCCAAGCATCACTATTATAGCTGCTTGGCAGCTCAGTTGCTATGCCAACATGATGCAGATTTTCCTAAGAAACTCTGTTTGGACTTGGCAGCAAGAGACAAAAGGCAAAATCGGCACATTTTAGGAAAAAAAGCCCTTTTACCTACGTCAGAGGAAAGGAGAAAGCTAATGAAGTTAAAGCTGATTTTAAGCAGGGTATTAATTACAGAACAGTGAGCTAAGAAGGACAGACAGATTACAAATGAAGTTTATACCAGCAATTCAGGTTATAATGACAAAGGGAACTTAAACAAGCATTAAGAAGTTTTTGTATTTCAGCTTTAAAAATCCTGGTAAAGCTGGAAATACTCAAGAGCCAGGCAGCTCTCCAAAGTTGCAGGGATCAGTGCTGCTGGGACACTGGCGTGGGGTCACTGGCCACATCTCAGCACACAGAGCCAGTCCTGCTGCCCCAGCAGCACACAGCCCAGGGCTTCAGGCGCCAGCTACAGACAGTACATCCCTCATTAGCACTGTCTATTCCTGACCAAACCAAGGACAGGGCACAGAGCTCAAATGAAGTCATTCCCTGATATTTCCATCCACCAATTCTGACACTGAAACGACACATTTCTGGGCCATGTGGAGCCAGCCTGGCTAATACCCTCTGCAGTTTCCTTGATGACAAGAAAAGTGAGCCATGAAGGAAGGCAAACCCAGCTCTTCCTCGCTTTAGCAAACTCATTTTCATTTTATGTATAGGATTTGGTTCTTTTAAATGGTGCATGAGTTATCAGTTTCCATACCCTGCCATCCCTGCTAACCTTTCCAAGTCATTTGTACTCTTCTAGGCATCTGCTTCATCACTGCTTTACTACATCACCTCCAGAACGTATCTCCCAAGAGATGGAAAGATGCAGCCATACAAGGAACAGGAAAGTATGCAGTTTAATTTTGAATTTACTTTGCTAAAAAAAAAAGGCTCTAAAAATATCAAGTACCAGCAAGCGTCACAGTCACGTAACATCCTCCTTCAGAGGCAAAACAGCTTTCTGGGCTCCAGCCCTATTGCTAGAAGGTTTCACTGGGTTCTGCTGACTTGGTCTTTTTAAATTTCTGGAAACTAGCTTATAATTAATTGGACAGTACAGAAAGTCCTCACAAAGCACAGAGTGTATGAAGGAGGGGAGTTAATGATTGAAGAGACCCCAGCAGAGTAAAGAGCTGCAGCCAGCCAAGGCTTTGCCAGGGGAGGGATAAGAGACCAGGCACAGCAGAGAGCACTATGTGATATCTGACATAAAGGTAACCAGGGAAGGTGACCTGTTCCACCAACAACACATGGATCCAAAGTTACAAGTCCAGATGGTGACATCAGGGGCAGATCATGCCTGTTTCCTGTGTACACAGATCCAGGGCCAACATAACACATTTGCAATCAGTATTTTCTCCCCATATTTGCAATAACAGCCTCGTGTTGAAACAGCTTTGAACAGGCAAACATCTGAGGAGGAACACAGCAATGACAAGTGAAGATTGAAGAACCAAGGCCAGGAAGCCCCTCCAGTCAAGTTTATGGATACACATCAATTCCTTATAGAAACCCCAGTAGCAGGTGTGATATTTTGTGTGGTTTTAGAAGAGAAGTAGTAACAGGTGTTTTTACAAATGAAGTGGCCTACCAATCAAGAGACTGCTCCCAAGGTTACAGCCAGCCAGTGGCAGAGAACAAAAGCCCCCATTAACACTAAATAACACTGTTTGCTCATAGTGGTTTATTATCTATCCCTAAGGCTGTATGAGACTTTTCCCAACACTTCTCCTTCAGCCAGGTAATTGGAACACTGATATCTGATCAAGCACAAACAAGTCACTGCATCTTAACAAGTTACTGTCCATCAGCTGAGCCATGGGCTGGATGAAGCATAAGCCAGCCCGAATTGCAAGGTGAAACATATCTGCATAATCCTCAACAGAAGAGCTTTACACTGCATTTTATTTTACAATCAGGGCAAGCTAAAATTACACAGTCACAACCTCCTGGCAGATGGGCAGTTACTTCCTAAGATGCAATAACTCCTTTTTACCTCATCCTTATCCTCTAGGTATTTCTCCTTCAGCCAATCCTACGGTTCCTATGCAGCAGAACTTGCCAGGGTCACACAGGAAAGAGGAGATTGGTATCAGCTTTCAGGGAAAGCTTTATTTCCAGGTGTGAACAGATGGACTCTCCCTGACTGAGAGACCATTGTTCTCTGGAAGACACCAGAGATTTTCAGCCCAATAATTCCAAGGTTTCCGTCACCACTTCCTTCAGTTCTGATCCTCTGTCCTTCTTCAACCTCTGTGCACCAAAGTCCTCCTGAAAATGCGCATGCTCCTTTTTTGGAAGGGGATGCACACTGCTAACTGCTAAGGATAGAGATGAAGGCAAAAGTCCCTGCAGATTTTTCAGTCTGATTCAAGCAGGGAGTGGCTTCTGCTCCCCAGAATGTGAAATGCCGCCCTGCTTGTTTCCATTCAAAACAGCAGCAGATATTAATCCCCTCTACAATTTAAACCTGTTCATCCCTCATTTTAAAGAGAAAGCTCACAGCAACAGCCATGCCCAATTCCCTGTCAAATAAACTGGATCCTGAAAGTCACACACCCCTATCCTTGCGGGAGCCCTTCAGTATCATCCCCACCTCCCACCCTTCGCAGGCCTTACGCCCAACTCCTTCCCCCCTAATCCCAGCTCACACCCTTGGTTTTAAACCACATGTAGTCAGAGCTGACTGCACCATCCTCAGGGGAAACAGACAGCACTTCCCTCCATTAAATAAGCCAGAACTGCAGTCGGCCAGCACTGTGCTGGGAGCTCCAGCACTAAACTAAGCAGCTTTTGTTCGCCTCCCCCCAGACAAAGCCTCACCATTTATTCTCTGCCAACTGTGCGCCCCCACCACCTCCCCACTCTCCCACCCCTTGGGAACTTCCCATCCTCAGGCAGATTTTAGTCTCTCCCTTATGCCACCCGCTCCCCAGGGACAGTCTTTACTCTCTTCCGGGCTCTGCCATTCAAATAATGCAGCCAGTTACTCATTTGCTCAAAATATGCAAGTTTTACCAAAGGCTTGCCAAATTACCAGAGACTGACTCCAGAACATTTTAGGATGCATTTGCTTCTTTGCCGGTCTGGGGTGCAGGGGTGGGACTCGCCACTAACCTGCATTATCATTCCCTGTCCTCTCAGTCATGCTTTTTACAAGTTGCCCAGGAACCCCGGAGGCCCCCATATTCCCCCTTGCCCCTAAATAGCATTTTTCTCCCACACTTTGAACATCATGTTTGGAAGGTTAGATCACCTCCTCTCTTCAGTCACTCCCCTGCCCCCCGCCCCCTTCCTTTCTAGCAAGCACACACGTTAGACCCTGCTCCCTTTTCCTGTTCCTCTCCCCCCTCCCCAAATTCACACACACAGCTACTCACACACTCCACCTGCAATACCCCTTCTCCCAGCAGACCACACACTCCACTGCCATGTGCACCAACCCCTCCTCAGGCCCCTGGATATCCCATTACCTTTGGAAAATGCTCTGCGGGTCCAACCACCAGTAGGATAGTTGGTCTCCTTTCAGTGGGATCAGTCCCTCTGTCCTGTGTCTTCCCCAACACCTTTGGCCCTTTCTCCCCGGGGCCTGGAAGTGGGGTGGTGTTTCTGGCCTCATCCTCTTTTTCATCTGCAGGACCTTGGCATATGGCCCTGGGAAGGAAGCTAGACAGAAAATGCCACAGGGTCTGCAGCATTGCTGCTCCAGCGAGCATCCCAGGCAGGGAAACCCTGAGCGCTCAGGAGCTGCCCGCTGCCAAGGATGATGTGACTGCACTACCAAGCACCCCCAAGACGGGAATCGGCACGGCAGCCAGCGGGAGGTTCAACCCAGCGACTCCACCGGCTCAGATTCTTTACAGACCGCTCCTGCGGACGCTTCCTGCCTTTTGAAATTGCTGCTACTGCAGTCGTGCCTGGCCTGACAAGCAGCTCATTGTACCAGAGCCTCAGAAATCTGATGGCAACAGACAAAGCACAAGCCTCCTGGCACGGAAGAAGCCGAGACGCTGCGCTTTGGAGACTGCTTGCACAGAGAAGCCGAGACGCCGCGCTTAGGAGGAAAGCTAAAGATGGAACCTCTCCGAGAGGAGCTTCTCAGAGCTGCCAACTGAGCCGCGCGTCCCGGCTCATCGCAGGCGAGCAGCGAGGCTGAGCAGCGATGCTGAGCACCCAGGCTGCGTCCCCACTGCAGCAGTGCCCAGCCAATNCCGGCCGCGGGGAGCCGCGCACAGCCTCGGCACGGGCAGCACTGCCCCGCGGCCGTGGGCAGCGTCCGAGCGATGAGCGCAGCTCCGCAGCTCCCGGCTGCAGCTCTTTGTTAGGGCAGCAGATGGTTCTGCAGAGAGAAGCCGGCTTTGCCCAGCCATGGCCGCATTAACCTCTCAGTGCACTCTCTCTTCCCAGTCTATTATGGTCTCATCCGTGCCTACAATAGCTCTTTGGTGCTGCATTGTGCTGCCGCCTGCGGCTCCCAGCACGGCGCTCACGGCCATTCATCAGCGTGAGAGCTGTGCTCAAACCATCGCTGGTTGGTCGGCTGGCCGAGCTCTGCTGGAGGAGCCTTGAACCACCTAGGCAAAGGTAGGATAATCCGTATATATAAGCACAGGGACACATGGGTTAGGGTTTTGAAAACCACAAAGCCCAGAGCTCCGGGCACACTGCAGCTGCAAAAGGCATCCCTTGGGGAACACAAAACTGCCAAAGCATGGCTTCCTCCGCAGCTCTTTCCTTTGAAACAGCCTTAGCCCAAGGGTTAGGGTGATTTTACTGCCTAGGGTTAGGGTGATGGTGCTTGGATTTCTGCAATGAATGCCACGCTCTCCTCTGCTGCCACAGCAGTTGTTCATTGATTGGTGAGCTGGATCTGCCTCCCACCAGAACCCACCCGGAGGAACCCAGCATCTTCCGTTTTACAGTTCACCAGCTTACTTCCTATTCCCAAGTTCTTTGTGTCCACAGAGGGCACTGCATGCCTCACTTCCAAAGTCCTGTGACTCTTCCATAAGTTTTGGGGGTTTAACAGGCAGAAAAAATGAGTACAAACCCACAGCTTCCATCACCTGGGGCTCCCTACCCAACACGGTACAGCAAGAGCCACAGCAAGCAAAGGACCTCAGTTTTCATCTTTTAACTTTTGAGAGTGACAGACTGCAGGACACTTCTGCTATACAGATATTAGATGTGAAAATATGACCCAAAAATCTAAAAGGTCTGAGAGCCTTAGGCAGCCAAGTTGCACATAAATTTTGAGATGAACATCACTTTTGGGAACTTGTCATTGAATTCCTATAATGAACCTAAGTAATGGAAAAAGTGAGAGACAAGTACATAGAAGACACCATGTTAAAAAATTCTTTTGCAAATACACCAGAATTACTTAAGAAGAAAAAAATGCTTTTTAATCACAAGGACTATGTACAGTATGCAACAAAGTTTTTTATCTTAAAATTTGACACATACCAACAAGTAACCACACATTAAAAATTTTTTAAATTATGGGGCAGTAACACTGGGGTGAGGGTGTGGGAAAGGCCAGTCCCTCTCTGAGGAGTGGCACAGTCTGGTTCTAGTTGGGATGCAGTCAGCAGCTCAGGCACAGGCAGAAAAGACTGAGGAATTCTTGTCATGCCTCCATTACCCTGAGCTGCTGCCAGTCATCACAGCCACAAGCACAAAAGTTAAACTACTTTCTAACACATAGTGAATCAGATCCTTTAAGATGACATTTGGAAGTTTTTAATGCTCTCAAGCCAGAGGAACAAAGCAGATTTTCTGAACTGGGCACAGTTCTTCAAAATCAGCTTCTATTAGCCTAAGGCTGTGGTTTCACAAGCAGCTGTGAACTAATCTGAAGCTTACTGCCATTACAAGTCATCTCACACATCCCCTTAAGCCCTGCACTCACCTTGCTCCCATGCTCTTCTGACAACCTCATTAACCCAGCAAAAAAACTGCAGAGCTTTCTCTGGGGTAACCAGTTGAGGCTACCCATGGATGGGGTCCAAAAAAGTATGGAAAGGGCATCTGAGCTGCCTGCAGCAACAGGCAGGCTGCCCTGCCACTCACACAGCTACAAGTCACCATACAGAAGGCAAAGCACCCAAGGAGAACTTGAGATTTGTCCTCTGTGGTCACTTAATACTCACAAGGCCCCATGTAACAGCTGATGTTACCTGACACTGTTACAATTGTTCCCCTGCATTAGTATTAACATTAGTGGTGTGTGCACATCAGGGACCCCCATCTTCCTTTGTTCATGCAGAGATTTCATAAGAAAATAATCATTTGTGCAAGAAATTACATGCCTGGGGTGTAATTAAAGCAGAAACTTAGCAATGCTTCTTTGGCCTCTGTCCTCACTAAAGGAAACCTCAGAGGAATTCTGCAACCACACTAATTCAAACAACTCCTTGAGAATAGATAGAATTTTCTAATCATATTTAGGGAAAAAAAAACATTAATTTTACCAAGTGGGGAATTTTATTAAGTCAGAATAATAAACCTAGTAACAGCAAGATGATTATAGCTAGAAGCAAGACAACTGCACTCCTACAGGGAATTTGTAGCAAAGTATTACTCTACCAACACCACCATGAAACCAATCATTCACACATAAAAATGATGTAATAAATACTGTGAGTCCAACATGAAAGGTGACACAAAGGAACACGAGAAACAAAAATTCACTTTTTCTGGAAATCATGAATGAACACCTAGGCCACAGTGAAGCAGTTTTCCCAACCTCAGCTTCATTAGGAGACAGCTATTCCTCCCATTCCAGCTGTTTACATGCTCCAGACCTGGGATTTAAGGCAGAAAAAGCAGGAGGGCTGATCTGAATGCTGGCTCTTGGCCAGCACACCAGTCACTGGGGACAGAAGGCGCCTGTGGCAGCTGGCCTCAGAGCCCTGCACACCAAAATGGGCACTCATTAGATAGCCTGAGCAGAAGCTGACAATAAAGAGCTGTAATCTATCCAAATGGAGACAAAAGAGAGAGAAAAAAGCAAGAGACTGACATGTTTTGCTCAATTACAGTATTTTCCTCAGTACTTCAAGCTGGAAGAGGGAGGTTGTGTGTAAGCCATAAACTAAGGTGTCTTGTACCCTTTTCAGCCACGTCATCATACCTGCTGAGTCTAAAACTCCACTTTTCAGGCAGTCACTTGCCTTTTCCAGGCTGGTATACCTGGCAGAAATTCACTTTTGCTTTAAGATGATTTCTAGAAGACTTTTGAGTAAATGCAAAGCATTTTCCTGTGAACATGCGAGCCTCATCACTGACAACTTGCTAACATGTAAAAAATGTGAGAGGGAGGGCAAAAAGGGCAGGGGGAAGGGAGCTGTGCTGGGGGCAGTGACCCCTCTCCTCCTCCAGCACAGGAAGAGCTGCTGGCATCTCTGGTTCCTTAGGTGACCCTGCAGGAATGAGCAGTGACTCATCTCTTTTGGGAGCCTCCTGGAAGCACCCCAAGGAGCCCTGCTGCTTACATGTGTGTGCCACCCAGAAATAGCACCCAGCCCCCAGCTGGGATGGGCCACCATGACTCTGCCAACTACCTCTTATCTTTTCAAATTTAATTTCTGCAAGAGGAAAATATTATGTCACTACTTTGCACTTTTAAAAAAGTTGAAGTTAACCCTGCAGGGTGCTTCTCACACCATGACATAAAATCTCAACGTCTTGGCCACTGCTGCTTAAATAATTAAACTGTCTGGTGACATTCAAGTACATTCATATATTAAGGTGACACAGCATAGCTCAGGGAACACTACAAAGCAACCCAGGTCTCCTTATTACAGAAACCCTGGCACAAGGAATTAGCTACCCAAGCTGATATATTCAGGCATCCACAGCCAGTGCCAAATACAAAAATACAGAGAGCTGGACAGGGAGGGGGAGCACAGAGTCATTACCCAGGACTGAGAGTTCCACCAAGGTCATATAATATTATATAAAGAGCAGGGATTAACCAAGAGACAGGGCATCTTTAACACTCAGATATTAGAAAATCAACTTCTTGCTAAGCAGACAGTTAAGCAAGAAAACAGGTAGTGAGAAAGGATGGCCCTGCAGCAGCCCAGGCCTGCCCCCACACAGCTCTCCTCAGGCTAAATGATGTAGGTTCACATACCAAGCAGCTCTGCCTTTCTAAGGAACTCATGATCTAAAAATTTCAACAATTTCTCTTAGAGCAGAATTCTCCACTGCAGACCACTTTAGCTGCCAGAAGCTTCCCTGCAGCTCATGACTTGGGAGTTGGAAAAACTCAGACATCTCAGCTGCCTTCCCATGAGTTATCACAGCTATGCTTCTCCACCCAAGACAAAGACTGGGCCATCATTAAACTGTGCTCATGTCCCACATTCACAGGGACAAATATAGCAATAGGCCATGAACAAGAACAAAGACTCATTTCCCATTTGCTACAAGTAGGGCTGTAGGAAAAAGCTCCCTCCCCCTTCTCCTCCTCCTGACACTGTATCATGTTATATTGTGTGCAACCAATGGCCCAGGGGTGCAGCAGCACCATTTTGTAGGGCTCTCAAACAAAACACCAAGTCCTTATTATGGCTTTAATGTCTTTTATTAATGCTCACCAACCATTTAAGGGTTCTGCTCAATATTCAGCTAGATTAAAAATAAAAATAAACAATAAGTATGCTGAAGTCTGGAGCAGAAGTTATCTCAGTAATCTGACACCTCCCTGAAAGGAGGTTTTAGCCACCTGGAAGTTGACCTCTTTTCCAAAACAACCAGCAACTGGACAAGAGGAAATGGCCTCAAGCAATGCCAGGGGAGGTTCAGGTTGGACATCAGGAAGCATTTTTTCACTGAAAGGGTTGTAAGGCACTGGTACAGGCTGTCCAGGAAGTCACCATCCCTGGAGGTGTTCTCAAAACAACTTAGTGCTACAGTTTAGTTAATATGGTGATGTTGCATCAAAGGTTGGACTCTGTCTTGGAGGTCTTTTCCACCATTAACTATCCTAATAATTTCCTTGTCCTCATCTGCACAGATATGTCCACTACTTACCAAGTCACTGAGCCATGGTCACTAAAAAATGTCCCACAGAACACACTGAAAGACCAAAGCACTGCTGCATATTCTTCACAGGCACAATCAGCTGCTTTGGATGAGTTTTATTGTTTCATTCCACTCAGGCTGAGGTGTTCCTACAGGCATTCACTTCCCTACAAAGTTCAGAAGAGACCCCATCCTGAAGGAAGCAAAACTGTGAGAGCACATCAGTGATATTCAGGATGCCCTTCTACTTACACAATGCTGACATTTAAAATTTATATGCTCTAGTCAAAGTTGCACCTACTTCTCTCAAAGGTCAGCCAGCAGCCCTTGGTCATTAGCACTGTGCAAATAGGACAAAGGTCTCTGCTAAACAAACCAGAGAACCATCAGGCTTCTCCAGTTTTCTGCAAGATAGGACAAAAAACAATCCTGGAAGAACAAACATCCCTCAAGAGTTATACACCTGGTCCTATATGCACATAAAGTAACACTTGTCTAATCTGCAACTGATTGTTGATATACAAGGAAAACATGCAGGAGCAAGTTTCTCCTGTGCATATTTGCATCTAAAACCTGTCTCCCAATCTCCCCCCAGAACATGGAGTGGACACACACTGCCCATTTCATGCATTGATCACACTAAGGCAGGGCTGAGCAGGGACCAGTGTGGGTAAAGACTTTCCCCTGCTCCCCAGCACCCCTCTGCTCCTGCTATCCCTGCAAGATCTGGCAGAGTCAGAGCCTGGGGTGGCTGCGCTGCCCGCCCGTCTCTCTGACATTCCCTGTCCCAAAGCTCTCACTGTAGGGGCTGCTGGCCAAGGCTATTAATAACCAACACTGTGCCCAGAAGTTTCCTTGTGCCAAACCCAAGGCCTGTCTTCTCCAAGTCTTTTCTGCAGCTGTCAAGAACTCGTGTGATTGATTCGAGTTCATTTGCGTCTTCAGCCTAAATCAGAGAAGGCAACAAACCCCAAATTCATACCAACTAACCACTCACCACAGATTTGAAAGTTTTATCTACAATTAAATCACTGACCTACAGTTCTGCTCTTGCTCAAGTGCATGAGAACAGTGTCTCCATCAAACCACACATTTCATAATTACAAAGAGCAAGAACAGGCCTCCACTCCCTACAGATCCAGCAAATATGATCTGTTTTGTTTGTTATTTTAATAAACATTACTCGTGAATATGTGAATTTAAATAACATGTTATTGAAAATGGTTTCACCTTGTATTAAACTGGTTTGGGGTATTCAAAAAAGGTAATCCTTTGGGATTAGTTAGGAGATGGGTGGATGAGAAGTTGGCAGCAGAAGGAAGGCTATCAGCTGGAATATCTAACTGTAACATTATTTGTCTGATACGACCTTGTGTTGCTCAACCCTTCAAGATGAATTACAAAAGCCCAGCTAAAAGCTCCACAAGTGCCCCAGCAGGATTCAGGACACAAACCATGAAAGTGTGATAATGCATGAATGTATATAGGTTTGGAGATGTATTGTGAGATCTAAATGAGAGCTGGAGAGATATTCCAGTCCAAATTACAGAACAGTATTAGAATTTTGTTCTTTTTATCATAAACTGGCTTCTGTAACACAATAAAAACTCAGGTCCTCCAATTCCAGATGGCTGTGAATGGAAAACAGGTGAAAGCATCACACTGGAAAAAGTCTCTGCTCCTTCTGCCCCTCACAGTTGCTAAGAATTGCAGTACCTTGTGCATAGTATGAAACAGAGTATTCAGAAGTGCTGAAGAACAAAACAGTTACAGCAACAGAGCCTGAGAAGAAGAATTAAATGATGTCATCACAGAAGATAAAGTATTGATCAGAAACAAGATTAAATTTTTTTTGATGTTTGCAACTGCTACAGTAGAAAGAGTTTCTCAATCCATCCATGGAGGCACTTGCCAAAGAGCTAACTGATTTATTATCCCAGAATGGCACGGACACAGCTGGAAGAGTCCAGGGACACACTTAAAATGCAGAGCTGTTCAGAAGAAAGGCCTGACGCAAACAGAACACTGCAGAGTCCAGCTGCAGCAGCACAGCTTTGCTTCTCCAGTACATGGGAAAAGCAAAAAACAGACCTTGGGGGGGAAGTTTGGACAGCCAGGACCTGAAGATCAAAGAGGAGATACAGGGCTAAGGAAGAAGTGATGAAAGCAGATTTCAGCAGCCTGGGAACTGATATAGTTTTCCATGGGGAAGCTGATACCAAGGGAGCAATCACAGTCAAATATATGAACTCAGGAGGGGAGAGTATCACAAGACCAAGGAGGACATCACTGTTAGGGTAGAGGCAAAGAGGACATTTGGGACTGAAAAGAGACAAGGGTTATGTTTTCTCTGTTTCTTAAAGTGAACTAGTCCAGCAGAAGATGCTGAGCACCACTGCAGAAGAGGCAGCTGCAGACAAAGTTGACCACTTCAGTCTGTCTCCAGGCACCTGGGATTAATTCCACCAGTTCAGACTGTATGGAACTTCAGCAGCAGAGATGGAGTTTTGGAATGGCAGTCCAGCCCTGCAGTTAATCAGGATCAGTAGGAAAACAGTTATATTAGCAAACACACAAATATGACCATTACACATTCTTTCAGCAATAGGACATCTCCAGATACAAAGCAGGAAATAGTTCTGTTTCAGCATATTTCCATTAAGTGCATATTTCAAGCTCCATAGGTCTATATAAAGTCAGAAAGCAACAGTAACAGGACATTTGCCATCCCAGAGGTAGATGAAATTCAGCAGTAAAACACTATCCCTTCACACAGTAGAAGAAGAAAGGCTTTTAAAAAATTCTTCACATGGTTATCATTTTACTGCCCAAACAGAGTGAAGTATGTGGATTGCTTCATGCTGACCAGTGCAAACAAGCATTTCGTTACAAGGCTCACTGGTTTGGCACACTGTTCTTTGTCAATTGGTTTAAAGATAAAAGCATGGGTTAAAAAAAAAAAACAACATAAAAACAAAAAGAAAGAAAGCATCGTTTACATAAGCAAATTCCACCTCAAAGGACATCTGAGTGCAGGCCCTTCTCTCCCCCACCACAGAAGGCCACCTCTAAAAGAGAAGGCAGCAATTTTCCAAAAATGCCACAAAGGGTTTTATCTCAGTGAGAACTGTCAAGCATTGAAGGAGCCAAAATATTGCTCATTTTCTTTTCAAGTTCAGCCCAAAAGTTATTGTTACCACAAGGACTTTTCCTTTTAGCCTACTGACGCAGGGAGATTAGCAGCTCTCAGCTAAGATTGGTGATAACCTCACTTTACCAGCCCAATGTTTTCTCCATCTGCTCCCAAACGTTGGAAGGCAACTCCCATATCAAATGAACTGCTGCATGGAAGGAAAAATAAAGTGTACCACAGGCACCAAGTAATTTACTAATCACAAGCAATCCATGTGATTTATGCCTAAATTGGTCTCCAAACACCATGCTCGATAAATCAGAAAGGTTTTCTATTTTGACACTTAAGCACTTTCCTTAAGCGTGACCTCACATTAGTTAAGCATTGAGGTGCCATAATTAGCTAAGAATGGAGCAGAAAAAGGACTGACTTATTAATAGAACTCCTTGGAAACAGGAAGTTTATTTGATTTCCCTAAAAACTGCTTGACACGGAAGTTTGCTAGCCAGCTGAGGGCTGTTCCCACATTTTTAACTGGAACTTGAGAGTTTTGAACTCTGCATCCTCACTTGCAATAGTTTTTACCCTGCTAAAGGGGATGTTCTACCATACTAACAATGCTTTGCAAACTCTAGAATGGTCTGAGTTGGAAAGGAGCTTAGAGAGCACCCAGTTCCAACCCCCTGCCACTAAATCAAGTTGCTCAGTGCCCCTTCCAGCCTGGCCTTGAACACTTCCAGCGATCCAGGAGCAGCCACAGCCTCTCTGGGCTGCCAGGGTATCACCCCCCCTCACACTGTTGATGTGGAAGAGGAGTCAGAGGAAGGAAAGGGCTGAGGAACAATACTGACAGACAAGGGCTTCAGCAGAAAGACAGGATTGTTAAGCAGCATCCAGGCAGCGCTTCCCTCCGGCAGCGAGCTCCAGTCCCCGCAGAACGGTTCCTCTGTGCCGCTCCCGCCGCGCGCCAAGCAAAGAAACTCTCTGCTGGGAAGTAAAAACGCAGTTTGTTTGAAGGTGCTTCCTCCTGGCCCACAGAACGTTAGGCTGGATTGGATTGCATGCAAAGAGAAGGGAAGGCAAACAGAGGCAGGCATGCAGGCGTAAGCACAGAACGTTCTGGGTCTTGGGGGACTTCTGCCAGAGGTCAAGGATTGGGCCCCAAAAGTGGCGGCAGGTCAGGGTCACAGGGCATGCACAGGTGACTCGTGGTACAATCAGATCAACAAACCCAAATGCACCCAGCAGAAAACCCCCATGGCACTCATATTTTTTCTAGAAACAGCACAACTAAACTACTCACAAGATCACACTGCCAAGGAATTCTCTTATCTTACAGCAGCTAGGATGCCAACCAAAAAGGAATGTCAGAAGTGAAGATGCTGGAGATTCAAAGTTAGAAAGGAACTAGAAACTCTGGAAAGGACTGTGCAAGTAAAGCACTCAAAGTGGGGCACCACTCCCAGAACAGGGAGAGAATAGGAGCTGTCACTTGAATTAAGTATCTTTTCAGTGAGTCAGAGGTTATTCTTAAACTCTTCTTCCTTCCTGTAGGACTCAAGCACTCTGTGGTGGCACATCCCTGGCTGCACCCATATGTTTATCTCCTCTCTTCACATGATACTCGGTTTTTTTATGGCCCTGCACATAAAATACAAGCGACTAGGCAGGGGAAAACTGTGCAGCACTGAGGACAAGCCACATAGACATGTAAATTACACTAGTCACAGTTAAATAGAGCAGCATCATGTTGAACCTTGGAACCCTCCGTGTACAGCATCACTCAGAGCAGTGAGTACAAAAGGCTCCCTGAAAAAGAAAGCCAGAGCTGCATGTTTTGTACGTGAAACTGTACAGTACAGCAGCCTCCCTACGTCCTAAGACATTTCCAAACCCATAAAATAAACGAGTCTGGCATAAGCCATCCTGGGCAAACACGAGTAGCAACAGGCTGCCAGAGTCGTATGAGGAACACGGAGACGGAGTGAAACCTGCACCATTACCCTGACTGCAGGAATCGCTCCCAAAGGACCTTCCACTAGTGCAAGCTGCCCTGCCCTGAGTCCTGGAGAAACGCGATTTCCTTTATGACATTTCCTGCCCAAACACTAAGGTTGCAATCTCATTAACCACGGACAGTTAACACCGTACATGCGTACGGGTAGCAAGCAAGCATGTGGAAGCCAGCAGGGTGGCTCTGAGGCAGGGAGCCCTGGGGCAGCCGTGTCGCATCCCAGCCCCGCTCTCGCCGGGGAACAGGACACTAAAGGGACGCAGGTGCTGCCATGGTGCCACCGCTGCCGCGGGGAGACACGGCTGGAAGCTCTGCAGAGCCCACGTCCTGCTCCCGAGGCGAGCACGGAGAGAGCTCCGGAGCGGATACAAACGAGGGGAGCGGCCAGACCCTCCCTGAACCCCGGAACGCGGCCCCGCTCAGCCCCGCTCAGCCCCGCCGGGCCGGACCCGCCGCCGCTCACCCGCAAATCCAGCTCGCTGCGGTGCAGCCCGAGGCGGCCCAGCCCCACGGCCAGGTCGTGGAT
>WBNO01027761.1:113246-162744 GCA_013400575.1 Peucedramus taeniatus | reverse complement strand
GAGGCGGGCAAGCCGCGTGACGGGCATGCCGGCCGGCCAATCAGACGCGGCAGGAAGAGGGGCCGATTCTGGAAGCCATTACGCCAGTGCCGCAGGGCGGGGGCCGTTGCGCGGGGCTGCCGGGCGGGCGCCGTACGCAATTTGCGTATCGTTGGCGGTGCCAAAGGGGGAGCGGGGGGGACCGACCCCTCCGGGCCCTGAGGGGCCTCGGGGCCCCCCTGTTGTCCCCGGCCCCGGGGGTGGGGGGGCCCTGCCGCCCCTCGGCCCGGCCCAGCGTCCCCCAGGCCCCCCAGGTGTGACCCCTTGCCCCGTCCCCGGTGCCCCCCATGGCCATGGCGTCGCCGCCGGCGCCCCCAGCCAAGAAGCGGAAGATGAACTTCTCGGAGCGGGAGGTGGAGATCATCGTGGAGGAGCTGGAGCGGGGGAAGCACCTCCTCGTCAACCACTTCAACGCGGGCGTGCCGCTGGCCGCCAAGGCCGCCGCCTGGCACGACATCCTGCGCCGCGTCAACGCCGTCGCCACCTGCCACCGCGAGCTGCCCGAGGTCAAGAAGAAGTGGTCCGACCTCAAGACCGAGGTGCGGCGCAAAGTGGCCCAAGTGCGGGCTGCCATGGAAGGGGGAGGCGAGAACCAGAACGGCGGCGGCAACGGGCCCGAGGGCGAGGACCCGGCGGGCGCCGCGGCCGCCCCGGTGATCCTCACCCCCATGCAGCAGCGCATCTGCAACCTGCTGGGAGAGGCCACCATCATCAGCCTGCCGAGCGGCGACTGCGGCGCGGGTGACGGGAGCGAGATCCCCATCACCGCGTCGGCCACCACGGTCACCCTGACCCAGAGTGAGTGCTGCGCCCGCCCGAACGCTCTGGGCCACACAGACACCCCCCTGCGAGGACACCCCGTGCCCTGTGTGGGGACGGAGCCACAGAATGGTTTCGGTTGGAAAGGACCTTAAAGAGCACCCAGTTCCAACCCCCTGCCACGGGCAGAGACACCTTCCGCTAGATCAGGTTGCTGCATCCAGCCTGGCCTTGAACGTTTCCAGGGATAGGGTGCCCACAAGTTCTTTGGGCAGAGAGAAGCCCCAGCAAAAAGAAATCCCCACATCTCTGTAAGGAAATGCTCCTCCCAGTCTGCCCTTGTGCTGTAGGGGAGTGGCCGCAAGACACGGAGGTACTGAGAGTCAGCTTTGACAGCTGGACTCAGCCTTAAGGACAAGGGAATGACGGATCCTCTGCACCTTGGGAGATTCTTCGGTCCCTCTCTGGGAACAAAAGCACGGGGAAAAACATCTTCAGGGCTGATTTTCCAGTGTGCAGTTTCCAAAAGAGCAGCTCTTCTACCAACAGGGGCCATTTGGGGTCTTTGCTGTTATGTCAGTTAATGCTGCTTGGAAAGATTGTTCTAAACTGGAGATTGAGAAATGATATTGTCTAGACAGATAAGGCATTCCCTGTTCCTTTGGATTGTACAGCCCAGAAGGAAGCTCAACTGAGGGTGGAGTAGACTTAAATAAGTCATTTTGTGCATTGCTGGCCATTGTATGTTATCTCACTGAACAGGCCGTATTCCTGTGATATTCACTGAATAGTCCTGTAGATAAAAATCCTCTATCGCAGCTACTCCTGACTCCCTTTCTGTCCTTTGTTCTCAGTTCCTGCAGAGACAACCTACCACAGTCTGGAGGACGGGGTTGTGGAGTACTGCACCACGGAAGCCCCCACCACCGTCACTGCGGAGGCGCCCCTGGAGATGATGGCCCACCAGCACGAGGTGTCTGCCAAGCCCCAAGAGCTGAAGAGCCGCATTGCCCTCAACTCAGCCAAGCTCCTGCAGGAGCAGCGAGTAACCAACCTGCACGTGAAGGAGATTGCCCAGCACCTGGAGCAGCAGAACGACTTGCTGCAGATGATCCGCCGCTCGCAGGAGGTGCAGGCGTGTGCGCAGGAGCGGCAGGCGCAGGCCATGGAGGGGACGCAGGCAGCACTGAGCGCCCTCATCCAGGTCCTCCGCCCCATGATTAAGGACTTCCGTCGATTTTTGCAGAGCAATACACCCAGCCCGACGGTCACCGCTGACCCTGGCCAGACAGGGCAGCAAGATGGTATGATCCAGTGAAAGAAACAGTGATGGGAGGGGAGCTTTAGATTGATGTTAGGAAAAATCTCCTGCCTGAAAGGGTTGCCAAGCCCTGGCACAGGCTGCCTGGAGCAGTGGTGGAGTCACCATTCCTGGAGGGATTTAAAAGATGTGTAGATATGGCACTTGGGGACATGGGTTAGTGGTGGATGTGGCAGTGCTGGGGAAATGGTTGAACTCAATGATCTTAAAAGTCTTTTGCAACTTAAACAATTCTGTGATTCTATGGGACATCTGCCATGCTGAAAACCTACCCATGCTGGCAGGGGACACTTGGGAGCAAGAGGTGCTGCCTCTTCTCAGTGTGAATGGCTCCCTTGCAGTTTGGCTGAGTCTAAACAGCTTTCTCTGCTAATCTTATGCTAATCTCCCTTTTCAGACTCTCATACAGAGCCATAGCAGGATGTGTAATAAACCAGCAACTTAACATGAATTGCTTTAGTTTCTCAAACAATAGATTTTTTTTTAAGTTATTTTTTAATTTCTGCTTGGAAGAAGTCTGTCCTAAGTATGACACCTCTCTTTTTGTCTCTCTCTCGAGATCTATAGCCTTTAACTGACTTCTAACGTGGAGAGTTTTGTCGGGATATCAGTGCTGCAGCTGCCAAGGTACAGTGATGGTGAACCCAGAGTGCACACAGTGAATGCATTTCTGGCTCTTGCTGAAAGCATTTACTGGAAACGTGGTACCGGATGTGGTAGAACCTTCCCTCTGCACTGAGAGCTGTGGATCGTGCTCCTGCAGCATCACATCCTGCCCATGCAGACCAGCACCCAGCCTCTGTGCACTTTAACTCCCACCTACCTCCCCTGAGGATCCCAGTGGGATTGAAACAATACATTCACCTCGTGTTTTATCTGTGTGCAGTCATGAAATTTCTCTATCAACTTGGCAGATGTGATGAAAGTTTCATGTCTTGGGTACCAGAAACTCTGCTGGGATATGTCTTGGCGCAGTGTCTTTATTTGTCGCAGCATAAACACCCAAGGGCCTGGATGAGTTTCACTGGGCTGGATGGAATGGTGAAACTCCACCTCTGCTTCATCTGCATAGTTTGTCACCTCCAGAATACCTTGATCCATCAAAGTGGACTAAGCTGCAGCCACACAGGAATTCACAATGTTTAGGAGTTTGTCAGCCACTGATTTGAGTGAATTTTGGGGCATTACTTGGTTCTGCTGCTGGTGGTGTTTATTTTGTACTGTTTGGGAGCTGGAAGCCAGTCCAGCCATTCCGTGTTTCTCTGCTGGCTGGCCTCATCCTGAGAAACAGAGCTGAGGTTCTCCTCACTGTCCTATACTGCTATACAGGGTGAAACAACATTACAGCCACTTCTGAGGCATTCAGGCTATGGAGCTTGGTCCTTAATGAGAAAGCTTAATTGCACAGGATGGTCAACATGATTCTCAGAGACTTGCAGTAACTTCATAAACTTTTCGATTCAAGGTCCACTTGTACATGCATGGAAGAAAACTTAGGGAAAGAAAAAAAGTGTAAGTCTTCTCCTTCTACCTTGCAAAGTGGCTTACATTTTACAGGCTTGTTGCTTGCCAGGTTATTACTTTTGAAATGGAACTTTTCCAGAGCTGGTATTTACTTGCTGTTAAGTCTCCTTTAGGGCTGACAAGGGAGTGAATTTGCACAATCAAATGAAACCTTTACACAGCCTTTAATGGGGAGATGCTGATGGGGGACCCCTGGTTAGAGCAGTAGGTGAAGAGGTCCCTGCGGTCAGTCCCTGGCCTTTACTCATCTCCTCTTGTCTACAAATCTGATGGGGGAGAAAAGGACAACATAGTGAGAAGGGTTTGGTCCCTGGAAAACTCCCAACCCCTTGGGACTGACACCTCCAAGCTGAGTCAGGGTGGATCCTGCCTTGTCTGGCATCTCACCACATGAGTAGCACTTGCCTGACTCTTCCTCTTAGACTTTGTGGAATCAAATCAATTGCTGAATGGAAATTTATTTTTAGAGTGAGAACTATGTCATATGTGTTGGTTTACCTCATTTGTGTAATGATCTCTCCTTTACAAATACGAATTTTAATAAAAAAATACATTTTGGTAAACAGGCTGTTTCAGTTCATTGGTGTGTGCCAAGGTGGAAGCGAAAATGAGTTCATGACAACAACTTTGCAACACAGAATCCTCGCTGTGAAGGGACCAAGGAGAGCTGTGAACAATCACAAGTCACAGTAGCTTTTCCTCTTGTTTGTGAACCTTGTGGCCTTGTATTTACATAATTACAGTATTTTTCAAATAATAGCTTCTACAGGCTCAACTTGGAGCACAAGATATTTCACAGTGTCTGATGGATTACTGAAATGCAGTAATCTCCCAGCTGCTCAGAAGATGCCACAATAGCCTAAAATAATGGTAGAAATGCCAGCCTTTGGCTTTAAATTGCAGTGTGCATTTTTTTCAGTGACTAAGCACTTCAGCTGTGTTGCTTTTCTAGAGGACTGAACATACTGCCATTGGAGCCACCCATTTTTCCTGTCTTTTCAGGATAAATGCAGAGCTTAGTCAAGCCAGCAGCATCCAAGTGTGTGTTCTGCGTACAGATTTTTTTCTCATTAAAAGATGTGGCAACATTTTAAATACAGGGTGAACTGTGCAATGAGGGGCTTGGTTGCTGCTCATGAAGCAGTGATCAAACTTGGGGAGGGACAGAGAAAAGTGTCCCTTAATGTTAAAACCAGGATGAATAGGTGAACAGGACACTGACAGGGCAAATAAGAACACAGGACATTCAGCTGAACAACCAACTGGTGTCCAAGCAGAACAAAAGCTAAGGAGGAATATTTATAGATGTTTATTTGTTCTCTTCTGCTGTTCTTTTTGTACCTAGAGATTTGTATTCAACATCCAGGCTGGGAAGGAGCCATGCAGAGATGTTCTGCCGCAGGGTGCCTTGGACATGGGGGTGAGCAACATCTTCGTGCCTGATGGGAAAAGGGAAGTTTGGCAGGGGTCTCTCAGTGGAGAGAAGAAAATGTTTGAGGCCACGGAGGCAGCACCAAGCCACCGGGAGCACCGCTGCTCCCTGCGGGGCGAAGAAAGCTCCGCTTGCGATGTGTGCGGCTGCAGCCCGGCTTTCCAGGAGATGGCACTGCGCGCCGGGATCCCGAGCTGTGGCGCTGCACCGTCCCAGGAACCAGCCCTGTCCTCCAGATCCAGACCTTGTGGGATCCTGCTTGCACCCTTCACTGGCAAATCTTTTCAGGGCTGAGAGCTGGAGAGGAGGAAATTCAAAGGGCAGAGCGCAGCAATGAGATATCCCTGTGAAAGTCATGATGCCAGGGAACTGAGACCAGGTCCCTCTGCTTCCCAAAGACACGGCAGAGGACACTGAGATATCTGTCTTTAGGATGAGTTCACTGCAGAACCGAAAGAGCAAGCACGAGAGTTAAAAAACCACATCAAGTCCTTCATTTTAAGCAAAGGGACAGGTTTAAAGGTTTTTTAGGGTTTTTTTTTTTACATATGTCAGTTTCCCACAAGTACAGTGCACTGCCATCACCACATCACAGTTCTGGGAGCAGATCCCCTCCAAGGCACAGAATGATAGGCCCTGCACACTCACTCTACTTCCTCCAGCACGATTTTAATGTTTGTCAAGCCTATTTTGGCAAAGCATCCTTCTGGGGATCGTTTGTGGGTTTTTTCCTGTTGTCATGTGAGAGATTGTTGCCAACAAATATTGTCAGCAGAAGGGTGGTCAGGTCAGTATGAAAATTGAAGCATTTCATATTTTTTGTCTTGCTAGAAAGCACCTGATAAGAAGCTTCATGAGACTGAGGAGCACAGCGTCCAGCCCATGTTTTGCGTGGGGGAATGCAGTCAGTATCACCCGCAAATGAGTCCCAAATGTGCAGGTGATTAACCCGAGACAGAATCCCAGCGCCAGCAGGGACAGTTTCTTTCACCTCTGTCACCTGGGATCTCAAATTAGAGGTTGCTGTGTCAAGGGGGAACCACAGACTTACGTTTGCTTCTGATGTATTTGGGGTAACAGCGGCATTTGTGGGGTTGCAGTCAGTGGGACAGGCCACGGCCACAACCAGCAAGTCTTGTCCAGCACAACACTGAAGGGATGGAAGCTGGGATACAGACACAGGATAAGGTTTAATAAACACAACGAGCCTTGAGGCAAAGCAGGTTCCAAGTCTGCAGATTCTGGAAGGGGCAAACAAGATCCAGTTCCACCCACAGACCTCACAGAACGAAGCAGAGAGTCCTGCCACACATTCCCAGGACACACTGAAGCAGACATGGAAACAGTAAACAAAAAAAGCCAGGCAGCTGGATTTTCAGGTCTAGCCACATTTTTGGGGAAAGGAATCCACCAACTCCAGATTCCTGGGCTCCCTTTTTTCAATAACAGGATTCCCAGTGCCAGCAGGCCAGAAACCCACCGTGCAGGTGTGTCCTATGCACATCTAACAGGAAACCCAGCCTGGCACAGAAAGTGAAACAGTTCCTGGCCTTTATGATGATGAGTTCAGTTAAATATGGAACAAGTGAAAAACACAAGCAGGTCAAAGTGCAGCTCACAGCCTGTTATTAAGCTGAGAAGACGCAAGCTTGGAATAACTCCACACCATGGGATAATCCTATGCAATGGGCACAGGTACCCATTCCCCTCACAGGGTTTCCAGCTGCCTGCATGCTACAGCTTACACTGCTGTGGTCTCTGCACCCTCTGCCCCATTTTAGAAACTCCCCAGCCTGGACCTGCCCCCAGTTCTGGGGAAGGCACCCACCCACTGCTCCTTGGAGCAGGGCATTGCATCCCACTCACAGCTCCAAGAATGCATTTACAGCTTAAAGTGTCGTGTGATAATCTTTTTTTTTTTTTGGATGATGAGGCTGAAAGCTCATTAAGGCCATTACAGCAGAGACAGGTGTAACAGAGAACCATTACTGTGTTTATGCTGTTACAGCAATGTGTGTAATTTAGTTTTAAAACTTTAATCATTTGGCTGCCAGGACAAACGAATTAGCGTGATGATGCTTTCCAGAGGAAGATGCTGATGATGTAGTTTGCAGGGCTTGTGCATCTGGGACTCCCCTGGGATAAAAGATAGGATTTGAAGGCTCACCAAATGCATTACAGGATCTACCTCACTTCACCTCACTGAGTTTTGTCCCTCCTGCATTTATCTCGCCTTGTTTCTCCACTGCTGCTTTATCTCTGTCCTCAAAGCAGAGAGAAGGCAAGGCAAGGCAAGGCAAGGCATGTCTGTCGGTGCTCACCCACAGAGCACAGCGGTCCCAGCCCTGGCCAGCCAGGCACACCTCTCCAGGAGAGCAGAGGTGAGGCCCAGACTTAACTGCACAGCACAGACTGATAAAAATATCCCAGACTGATAAGACAGTGCCCTGAGCCAGCAAAAGTTGAGGAAGTGGTGGCAGCACTGGGGAGCGGCCTCAGGAAAGGCTTAGGTCAGGAAGAGCACAGGGCAGGGATGTGGCTGAGGGTCATGGAGCAGAGGTGAGGTGGGCACGGCCATAGAGAAATCCATAGGATGTGAGTCTGGGATGAGCAGAATGCATGTGTATCAAAGCACCTTGGTCACACACACATGGCCCCATGGCCAATGGATTGCACCTGGAGCAGAAAATAATATAAAGCCAGAGGGATGGTGGATGGAGGAAGAGACCCTACACCCACATTCCCTCTGTGGGAGGCTCAGACTAACCCATCCCCTCTGTAAACAGGAGCACTGCCCCTTTAAAACATGTGAATTTCTCCAGAAACAATTATGCAGCATAAACACAGCAAAATCAACAGGGTGAATTTTGAACTAATAAAGATTTAATCTCTCAGTCATGAGACTGCGTTTGTTAGGAAAATACACATCTCCCTGAGAATGCAGCTACGGTTGCTATACTACACACTGCTCATCTGGGCATTCTTCCAGATCCATTTATTTTTAACATCAGTCACATTATTCAATTAATTATAAAAACACTGAGGTTTTCAAGAGATGTTTCTGATAAAACTGCAAAGTAAATATGCGTGAGAACAGCGAGGATTAAAGTCTCTGTAAACTTTAGCATTTGAGGCTGTTGCTATAAACCAGAGAGAACCTCGAGAGGGTTATTTACCAGAATGAATCATAGCAGATAACAGTCTCCTCCCACACCACACACAGGGATCGTTTGTCCTTTACCTAGGGATGGAAGCAGAGCATCCACATGTCTGTCAGCCATGTGCTGGGGCATGAGAGGTGTGAGAACTGGGCTGGATTCTTCAGATGCCTCTGGTATTTCAGCATCGAAGCTTGTAAATATCAAATATTTAGCAGGCTCAGCTCTTTCCCGATAAGCTGGAAACAGAAATCAAAAAATGCCAGCCCATCTCTGGCAATGCCTCAAAGCCTTGAAAACACCAGATAGGAATTGATGGAAGGATTCAAGCCTTGCCTGTAACAGCAGCGAATGAACCCTGCTGTTTCCTGGTAACTCCTGGTATGTCCTGTGATGGTTTCACTGTACCAATACAAAATGTTTTCCCAGTCCAAAGTCTGTGTAAGCTTAACCTGGTAAGCAAAATTCCTAACAATGCATTTGGCTTGATCCAATTTTTCACTTTTATCCAAGGACATTTCTGTGTACTTTTCCTAGCAGACTTTTTTTTCTTTTTTTTTTTAATTTCCAAGGCTCACATTGTGGTGGAATTATTTGATTGCTCTGATATTGTCTGCATAGATGGCAGATTACAGGCAAGGAGTCTGGGCATCAAAGCCTGGCAGAGAGCAAGGACTCCCAGACTTTCATCCAAGCTTTGCATATCAGCCTTGGGAACAGTTCCTCCCATATGAACCTCAACTTCTCAGCCACAGAGGCTCTTGGGCAAACGCCTAAATTTAAAATCTAGGCAAATCACGTTGATGATTGCAGGCTCCTTCAGGACAAGGAGAGACATTTTGTTCTGCTTGCCCTTAAACGATGGAACCCAGCCTAACCAGGGATCCCAGCCACAGTGCTGGACACAGCAGCAGCAGCACATAATAACAGGGAGCCATTTTGATGAGGGGATGTGCCCAGCTGGTTGCCACATCTCGCATGTGGAGGGTGAGATTCCAGCTCTGGGCTCTGCCTCGTGCTGCTCCCCAAGGCTCTGTGGTACCTGGGCCTCCCTCCTGCTCCCAGCCAGCCCAGGCACTGCTGGCCTGAGCCACAGCCACTCTGTGGTACCCTGAGGGGACAGGATGGCCACAGCACTCACCAGCCTGAGGAACCGTGTGCCCGCAGCCCATGGGACACGCTGATGAGAGGGATGTCACCAGGAGCTGCTCGGGCACTGGGACAAGCCAGGGGAAGGGTTCCTGGCTGTCAGGAGGATGCAGAGATGACGTCTGTCACCAAAGAACAGAATGGGTCAGACTGAAAGGGTGCACAGTGGGTCACCTGGTCCCATCTGCTCAAGCACATGGGCACAGGATTGTCCACACAGTTCTGGAATATCTCCAGTGAGGGAGACTCCATAACCTCGCTGAGCCAGTGAACAATCACTGCACAGGAAAGAAGTTCTTCCTTATGTTCAGGTAAAACTTCCTGGGCATTGCTTTCTGCCTACTGCCTGTTGTCCTTGTGGTGGCACACTGAGCTGAGCCTAGCTTCATCCTCTTGGCACTCCACTCTAGGTATAACAAGATCCCCTCTAAATTATCTCTTCTCAAGGCTAAACAAGCCCACCTTCCTCAGCCTTTCCTCATAACAAAGATGCTCCAATTCCCAGTCATCCTCGTTGCCCTCCGCTGAACCCACTCCCAGGAGCTCCTTATGTCTAATGTCAGAGGTGACTCTGCCATCACCTCGGCCCAGGCAGGGACACCCCAACCGCGGTCCCCTGCCATCCCCTCAGCTCCCGTGCCAGCCGGGGCTGTTCAGCCTGCAGAGGGGCTCCAGGGCATCCTGTGGGGCGGGCAGCCCAGCGCTCCAACTCCCGCTGAGGGGACTCGGAGGACCCCGCTTCCCGCCCACCCCCTCAGGCAGGGGGCGGGGCTTGTCCAAACCGACAGCCCTCTTCTCCAATCATCGCGCTCTCTTCCCCGCCCCGTACCGGAGCAACCAACACCGCCTTGCAGTGCTCAGCCCGCCTCCTTGCTGCTGTCCAATCGGGCGGCGCCGCTCGCGTTCTCTCGTCTCGGGGGAGGGCGGGTGTTACGTGCTGTCGATATTCCCGAAGCGCGGCGGCGCCGCTCTCCCCCGTGCGCTGCCCGCGCACCGCCTGCGCTATCGGCGTAGCGGCCGCAGTTGGCGTAGCGCGGGCAGAGGCGGCCGTGTCGGGGAGCGGCGGCCGCCGTGTGAGGAGCGGGCTGGAGGAGCGGGCAGGGCCGGGCAGGCACCGGGCCGGGACCGCGCCGGGATCGCGCCGCAGGTCAGTGGAGGGCGCTGGGAAGCGGGTTGAGACCTTCCGTAAGGCAGCTGGTGATGGGGGGCCGGGAGAAGGGTAAGATCGGGCTGCAGCTCGGTGCACGGGCTGGGAGGGTGCTGAGCCCGGGCTGCAGCTCCGTGCACGGGCTGTGGGGCCGGAGCTGGGCTGCGGCCCGGGCATGGCTCGGTGATTGGCCCCTGGGGCTGGGCTGCAGGGCAGTCGGGGCTTCAGAGGGCCAAGAGGTGGGCTAAGATCTGGGCACGGCTCAGTGCCCGGCTCAGACAGAGAGCTGGGACCTGGGCACGGCTCAGTGCCCGGCTCAGACAGAGAGCTGGGACCTGGGCACGGCTCAGTGCCCGGCTCAGACAGAGAGCTGGGACCTGGGCACGGCTCAGTGCCCGGCTGGGACTTAGGCACAGCTCAGTGCCCGGCTCGCACAGGGAGCTGGGTCCTGAATACCATTCAGTGCATGACCCTGGAGTGCCAGGGGACAGGCTGTGACCTCACAGTAGTCAAGGCTGAGACCTGGCAGCAGCTCGGCGCAGGGGCAGGTACTGCTCGTGGTGTGGAGCATTGACCCGTCTCACCCCCACTGTGCTCCAAGGTGTCTGTGGGACAGTGGAACCCTCGTGGAGGTGCCCGGGCCCTGGCAGAGCCAGCCGGGCTCTCCCGCAGCTACCGGGCAGGAGAGGGGCTTTAATCACCCACGCAGGCAGCTCCTAGAATCAGTGAGGATTGTTTACTGCCCGGTGTTCATAACCTTGTCCCTTCGAGATGTTAATCAGCTCCTGCCTCCCTGGTTTAGGTGTTTTGTAAATGTGTAACGAAGTCGCTGTCTCCAGCCCCAGATCTGAACCATACAGGGCACAGCTCTGTGCAGACCCGGTGCCGGGGGAAGGCAGCGTTCCCGGTGGGCCTGGCCATTGGACAGCCAGATGACCTGATTCGGTTGTTATGCTGTGTAATCTGGAGCAGGCTGCTTGTTTTTTTCCCTCTCTGCTGCTTTCTCCATTTATAAGATACAGGTGCTAACACTTAGGGCTGGTTGGAAATGCAGGAAAGAATCATATTTTGCATTTCTTGAGACGGCTTTTCCTTCCTCTTGTTAGACTACACATTAGAATGATCTTACGCTGTCAACTGCTTCTAAATATGATGACTGAAAATAGAGCAAATTTTTATTAGCTGCTTTGCAAAACAGAAATTACAAGGGGGATGACAACAGTGAAGCTTGCCCTAGGCAAAAAGGGGAAAGAGGATGTTGGGGCTGGGCTAATTGGGGCCATACTTCTTCAGACTGGAATGAGTCTGGACTGAATATTACCTATCCAAACAGGTTTTAGAGCAGGAGGAGGAGTCCAAGACTGGCTGGAACTAATTTACTCATTTCCCTCCCAAAGGCTGACCCAAAGACCTGTATCAAAGAGTTGCACAAGAGATAGAGACTGGAAGCTCTTTGAATGTGCTGCCTGCAGACTTAAGGCCTCTCTGGGGACTCGAGATGACTTCTCACAAGAGATGCTTTCAGGAGGGGCTGTGCTGAAGACAGAGCACTGCAGCCTCTAACTGGGACAGCTCCTGCTGGTCTGGAGCTGAGACCCAGCCTCCCTCCCTCCCTTTTCCCTTGGAGATGTTGCAGAGATTTAATCTGACCTCTTCCTGCTCACCTGAAGCCTGCCGTGGCGATGATCCCACAGCCAGATCCGACCACCAAAGAGAAGAGAATCGTGCGTTTGAAGCTGGGCCGTCGTTGTAACTGAACTGGAATTTACTCCCTGCTTGTGCTCCCGGAACGACTGCCCTTCCTCTGCTTGTCTGTTTGTGCTGTGAGCCACTTCTCCCCGATCTTGTTTGGAATTCCTGAGCTTTCCACGCTGAATTTGCCCATGGCTTTCCTGATGAAGAAGAAGAAATTCAAGTTTCAGACAAGTTTTACTCTAGAAGAGCTGACTGCCGTCCCCTTTGTCAATGGGGTTCTGTTCTGCAAAATCAGGCTGCTAGATGGAGGAGACTTTGCTAGTTTATCTAGCAGGTAAGACCCTGTCTGCAGACTTGCTGCCTGGCTGTGCTTCTTTCCCTGGTTATTCTTCCCCTGAGTGGTTAAGCATATGGCCACCACTTGCTCACCCCTTGATGGGATTTTAATAGTTCTGTTGTAGGGCCCCACATGCCATATCATTCTCTGGAGCAGGGGAAGTACAGAGCTGGAGAGCTCTGAACCTGGGTGGTGTTGGCTGATTCGAGCTGGATTGAATTTTTCAGAGATGAGGGGAGGGAGTAGGAGGTCACTCCTCTGAAAGAGGATTAAATCCTCTCTCCTCTTTCCCCCTCCTCCTTGCCCAAGTTCTCACACACTGTTTCAACCCCGTTCTGTACTGTCTTCATTCCTTACTTGAAACTCAACTCTGTAGGAAACTATATCTAAGCAAATCAACCCTTCCCAACTTTGCTCTCCACCTTTGATACTGAATTTCTCTTCTTGGTAAGGGTGGAAGTTGTTTGTTTTGCAAATTGCTGTGCAAGGGAAAACTGCTGCCTGGAGTCAAAGTTGTCAGTGTTAAAGACCCAGTTTATCTCCTTGAACTGATGCCATTGCATTTCCCACTTCAGAGCAGCAGTGTTTTCTATGTCATGTTGGAATCATTCTGTTACACATCCTATAAAGTTCTGCCATCCTCTATTGGCATTACTCTGACTCCTTCAGGCAGGTCTGTCCCTACTCTTGTTACTAATTGCTAATAAAAACTTGCTTTGTTTCCAACTGTGCACACAGATTATCACAAACAGTATGGAAACAGGAATTCCAAAACAGCCCAGACTTGCTTTCTGCTTCAAAATATGAAGGAAGCCTTCAGTGGCTTTCAAAACTTGTTTTTTTGCTTTCCTAAGTGACTGCTCAGTTTTAAAGGTACAAGATTAATTTGTGCTAGCTGTTAACTGCTTTATCCCAATTCTAAAGCCTGGTTGGGTCTGGTTTTCCTCTTTGTAGTGCTGTGTACTGAGCTTTCTCATTTCAGGAGAGATTTTATTGGGCAAGCATAAAACATTTCTGTCTTGCAAACAGAAGTGTTAGGGCAGTGCTCAAAGCTTGGGTTTTTTTTCCAGAGGCACGATGCAGCCTCATCTGAAGTCCATAGAAGCCAAGGGTGTGGAACACCTCCAGAAATGGACTTTGAATTAATTTCTCTTTTGAAGAAAATCTATCAAAAGAGCTTTTCCTCACAGTGTTCTCCCCTGAGGCTAGATCCTTGGGTTTGGTGGAAGCAGTTTATCTAAGGAATTCAAACAGTATGTGAACTTGGAAAGAAATTAACCCTTCCACTTCCTGCAGTCATAACAGAATAAGTGGCACTGGAGGGTGTCTCAGGAACAGCCTCTGCAGAGAAATGTCCTTCTCCCTCTCCTTGTTGTCCCTGAAAGCAGCTTCTGGGAGCCATCCCTGGGATTTGCTGGTGCTGCCAGCCGTGTGGGTTGTTTTCTGAGCTGGCTGGGGTTCAGTAGTTTGCTCAGTGTTGCAGATGTGTTCCAGCAGCAAAATCAACTGTAATTCAAAACCAAACACATACATAGCTCTGAAACGAGCAAAGGCAAAGAGGGCTGGGGGGTTTCCCGCCTTTCCCCCAACCTGTCTGTGCTCTAACTGAAAGCACATGGAAACCTGTTCCTGCTTGGAAAGTTATGGGTCTCAGTGGTATTGAGTCATTTGACCTTTTCCAAATATTTTTCCCTGTTGCAGTTAGAGAAACTTCAGGAGGGATGAATTTCTAGAAGAGTTACTGTGTGGAGAGGCTCCCGGGTCATGCCTTGGCTTTGCTCTGTGCTCTTCTCTTCATTTCTATCACCTTTTTGATACTCGCTGGGAAAGATTAAAGGAAAGGAGATACTGTGTATGTGTTGTGTTAGAAATCTGTAACTTGTTTAGGGTGTATGATTGTTTCTCTGAAATCAACCACTTCCAAAACCGATTGGGTTTGAGGTTGTAATGTCTGGCAGGTAATCTCTTGTGAGCTGCTTATGTCAAAAATCTGGTGTTTGCTCTGCAATCGATTTGGGCTTCTGTGATCTGGGCCGTTTGGAGGCCTGTGGCTGTGACTGAGCTGAGCTGTAGCTCTTCATGACCATGAGTTTTCAGAGAACTGATCTGAATAATGTGTCCCATGTCACCTGGAGTCTGTAAACTGAGGTTAGAAGCAGGTATAGGAACTCTTCACAGGAAACATTAAATCAGTTTTTGTAGTTATCGTGTGGAAAGAGGAGTGTTATACAGGAACCTCCAGAGACAGATTTTTCAGGTTATTTACAATAAGCTTACTGGACACCTCATGCAGGTCAGTGGCAGGAGGTGGGAATATGATATACCCAACGAGTTGCAGGTGACACCAGGATCATTTTGACCTGTGGGCAAGGCAAAAGCAGCAGCCTGTACTGCTGGCTCCCATCAGCCTGTCCTGGTCCCCAGTCCAGCTCAGCCTGGGTTGCACATACAGAGCTGCCACAGCCTGGTGCTCTGGGTTTGGTGGGACACACACTGGGCTGGGACCCCCTTCCCAGACTGCTCACACTTCTGGCTGGAGGGGAACCTGTCTGAAATGTGTTAAGACTAAATGCTCTTAGGAATTCAAGGATGTCTGGAAAAGGTTCAGGTCCTGTCAGCACATTCAGCTTTGGGAATCTGCCTCTCCTGGGTTTTCTGGTTTGTGTGGGTTTTTTTAAATTACTATTTTCTTGCAGGCAGGTACCCTGTTTCCAGTCTTCCTGTGCTCAGGCCTTGCATTAAACTATAGGTATTTTAATGACTGAAGTTTCAGCTTTAAATACCTATTTGCTTGTCCTTTCCTCTCCTTTTGTAAAGTTTCCTTAGGCTGTTCTGGGGCTTCTGAAGAATAAAACTCACAGGTTTCAATTTACAGTTCCCTGTGTTAAAAGCATCTATTGTGTCTGTGGGTTTATCACCTTGCAATTGGATTACAGAAATTGGGCATCTGAAAAGGCATCTGAGCCAGGTGTAGGCCAGGCAGATGCTGTCTTTCCCAATATATTGAGAAGTACCAATATATTCCTTGAATATTTTTAATCCAGATGATACTTAAATAGCACAGCCACCAGTGAATTCAGTTGCCTCCCAAGTATATTTAAAAATAGCAGGCACAGAGAAGTAAGGATGTATTCATGGCAACCGTTTTTGTGGAGCAGGTGGGTGGCTGCATTTTGTACCAGTTTGAAGCTTTCTGGGGGGTGGTGCAGCTTCATTCCTAGAGAGATGAGACAATAAATTCATTGGGAGTTATCCCATCCATAGATCAGCACAGGCAGGAGCCTGGGTGTCCAAATAAGTGCCTAAAGCTACAGGCTGATGTAGTAAGTTCATGTACATCTTTGGATATCCCAGAAGAGGAAGACTCAATTAAATTCCCCCTCTCTGCTTACAGTTCATGTTGAGTGACAGCCAGATGCTCTTTGCCTCGGTGCTGAGTGATTTCTGGCTCTGTGCTGGCAGCAAGCGTTGCTGGCACACAATGTGAAGGAAGTGGAAAGCCAGGTGTTATCCACAGACTCCTGACACCTCATCCTACATTGTTCTGTTAGCCTGCCAGCAGTTTCACTCTGGTATTTCTGGATTTGAAGGAAGGGATTGTACTCTGAAAGCCCCTGTCTGACTCTAGTGGAAAGACTGTTTTGCATGAGTTGAGCAGCTTTGAGGGCATTTCCCACCTTCCTCATTGTCTTCTGAAGGCACCTCAGACTGTATTTTTTTTAAGACCATGCTTTTCCAAGCGTCTGCAGTGTTTCAGCTTGGTTTTCTGATCCTGGCTCTCGTTGCAGCAGTTTGAAACAATGACTGTAGCTTGACTCCTGCAGCCCTGCCCTGTTTGCATGTGGGCTCAATCTGGGAAGACCTGACCCTGTTGGGGTGGTCTGACCTCCAAGTATGTCAGTGCTGCAGCCTGAACCCACAATGTTCTTAGCCTTGCAATTTTTAATTGAGTCAGTATGAAAGGCCACTTCCTGCACTGCATACTTGATTTATTTTTTGGGGGTGTAAAGCTTCATCCAGAATACCAAAGAAACACTGATATTTGGGAAGGCACCTCACACTGGCAGCTCCCTATGGACTGAGGTCAGCTTTGTGTAAGTGTGGCTCTGTCATCATTGTGTAGGCACAAATGAGCTGAAGCTACTTGCTTTTGGCAGCTGGTGGGATAAAAAGCATCGTAATGCCTTAGTGATAAGCAGAACTTATTCACTACTGTAGGTCATAAATAAAGGAGAGAAGCATTGCCCTGCTAACACAGGGCTGGTGATTCAAAAATTTTTATGAAGGGAGGTGCAAGTTGTGCCACCTCCAGAATGCAGATCTTGGTGATGGGAGTTAGAAATCAACTACTTCACTGTCTTTACATAAATAGTCATTGTGCCTGACACTACAGGATCCTTCAGGTAATTAAGCTGACCATGTTCAGCTTTTTCAGACCGGAAAATCGTTAGCTGTTTGTTCAGTCAGAGACTGAAAGACTGGTTCAGCCTGGTTGAGATCTGAATCTTGACTACTGTCTGCCTTAAAATAAATGTTAGGTAACTAAATAGTTTCTTCTAGAGTTCCCAAGAGGGAAGAAAACTGCCTGTAGTAGTGAAAAGGGGATCACTTGCTGGGTGCTGCCTTTTGATTCCAGTGGGATTGTCATGGTTTAGTAGAGCAAGAAACTTGATTGTGACTTTAAACTGTTCTCCCAGTTCCATATTTTAGGACAGTATGTGCTTGGCTCTATCCTATGTTAGAGCATGTGGTATGTTAACGTATTTTAAAAGTACTTTTGTTGCAAATGTGTCTGGAAATGCAGACCTTCCCTACATGTACAAATACTCCTATTATACAGATCAATAGACTTAGTTTTCATGTTCCAGAGCAGCTTCACATAATATCCTTCCTTCCTGGCAGAGCCTCAGGAATAGGCTGGGGGTGTTAATGGAGAAGTGATTTGAATACAGCTTCTTGAAGTGATTTGCAATAAAACATTACCTATTTCAAGATAATATTAAAGCATAGTATCCTGCATTCTGAAACAAATACAGAGAAACCAGACAGCAAAGATGACAAAAAGGGAATTCATTCCAGAAAGGAAGCTAAATGTAGATGCAAGTTGTGAGAGCAGAAGCAGTGGATGAGGTTTAACCTTTCGCAAGTTGAGAGCATTGGAAAAATTGCAGAAGTGTTGGAGCACCGCAAGGTCCCCGTCACAAACCATCCTAAGTTGTGCTTTGTGTTTGCAAAGCACTTCTCTCATCTTTCCTGGCCTCTGGCTGCTATACCTGCAGGGTCTGACAGATGCTTTGGAGTGGGTTGATTTGCTTTGTGCCATACTTGCCTCTTCCTGTCAGCGGTCACCGCGTTGATGCCTGTCACAAGACTGGCAGAATTACGTTAAAACCTTCCTGCCACAGGGGCTGTATCCTGTCGAGTAAAGAACAGTCTCTGTTCATGCCCTGGCTCTGTCCTGCCTGCTGTGGCTGTGGCAGAGGCTGCTCTGCTGAGCAGAAGCTGCAGTCTGAAGCGCTGTAACCGATACGCTGTGTGTACAGCATCAGTAAATACGTTCAGATACAGGCGGCTTTCAAACTTCCCCCTCATCGCCGATTCTGAGCTGGCATTGCTTTGACAGCTGACTCTTAGCAACAGCCTTATCTGTGTGACTTAAGCACCCCTTGGCTCAGAAAAATTACTCACTGAACATTAATGTTCTGCTGGGAAACCAGGGCTCTGTGGCCCACTTCATTTGCAGGGTGACAATAGCATCAGCTCTGGCTGAGAATCAGGGTAGGTAGGTGAAAGCGGCCCTGCTCCTTTAAGACATGTATTTTTTCCCTGAAATACAGGGTAAAACCTAAAGGGCTTCCAGTCTCTTTATTCTTTGTGCTCTTGAGCTGCCATTAGTGTTGACTCTAGCTTTGTAGCTGAATTTCTGAGGAATTCATGCGTGCCTTCGGCAGCCTGTGGTCTCTCTGCACAGCAGTTGGTATTTTAATAGGCCGTAAGTTGCCAGTGGCAAGTTGTTCTGTTACCGGTTTCTAGATAAATGAGGCAGGTACAGATTTTTTTCTTATTATTATTATTTTATTGCAGGAAACTACATCTGGTAGTGTTTCAGGTAAGAGCCCAGTGTCTCCTCAGATTAGAAACCTCCCTCACTTCAGGCCTGGCAGTGTGGGATGGTGAACTCTGCAGCATCCACCTGTGTGTGCGGCTCTGTGAGGCCTCATCCGTGCGAGGACAGGCGGATGTGGCTCTGTGTGTGACCTCCCTTTTTCAAACAGGATATGTTCTGCATCCTCTGTGGGCTGCCAGCTCTTCACTCTGCTTGCAGCCTGCTCTGAAATGGATCAGAAATTATTTCATAGCTGTGGGTTATTGTATAATAAACAGAAGCCTTTAGAAGTTCCCTGGACCAACATTTGGATCTGCATGTTTCTTCTGTAGTGTCCTGTGAACTCATGTCAGTAATCTGTGCTGTAAAGGTGATCATTTCAGGTGTTATTTCAGGTTGTGTCAGCCCACCCCAGTACCAGCTGCTTGCCCTGCAGGGTGAGAGACTTTATTTTTTTCCTCTTGCAGTTTATTCATATTGTGCCAAGTGCACTTGCTGGGAGACACGATGCACGTCGCTGTTGTAACTCCGGACTTGGCATCATGATCCCTCTGGTACCATACAGTGGGACTCGGCATCTCATTTTAGTGCCTGGGTTTGAAAGGCACTTCCCACTAGACAAACAGTTGTGCCTGTGTTCACTGCATGAACAGCCTTCTTGTTTGGTGTATTTTTAATCTGATGAGCAAGAAAGGGAATTGTTGTGCATGATTCGAAATTGCTGATTGTCATGGATGTCATTGTCACGTGCTTCTCAAGGGTCACCCCTGTAGCTCAGTGGATAAGGCCAAGGAACTGGGGTGGATGAGGAAGCCAATGAAGAGGAAGCACATGGAGACTAAAGGATTGGGAGGAGGCAGGTGTGGAAGAGACAGGATGTTCTCCATAAGCAGTAGCATGTACAGTCTATAGCAGCCACACTCCCTGCGGATAGCGAGTAGCTGAGCTGGCAGGAGAGCAGGATTATGCCTTTCCTTTGCCTGGACTTATCCTACCTCATTGGTGAGAGGAGGCTTGAAGGAGGTCCCATGTTGTAGTAGGAGATAGGATAAAGCTAAAAATACTTTTACTGCTCTATGCTGTACTTTAAATAAGAAATGAACTCTGTCTGTTCAGCCTGAAAGCACTGTGAGTGCTTTCATGGGAGGAAGAAAGAGAGTATGTGGATTTACTGTCCTGGAAGGGCTAGAAAGCTGCAGCACTAATTAGCAATGCAGCTTTAGAGACCTACAGAGGTCATGTGGTTGGGTTGTCTTGTTCTCTTCTGGTCATTTCTGTTTCCAGTCTTTAAGGGATAATATTGTTCATCGAAATAAAAATGCAGATGGCCCAGAGAGGAGGAAGGAATCACTTCTCTGGAAAAAACCCTGGCATAGAGATTTTTTTTTTTTTAATGTGGCACTGTATCAGACTTTGAGGCTTTATCCATGCTTGAGACAGCACAGGTGAGGTTGGGTGTGTCATCATGGTGTTCAGTAGGTTTTTGTTTGCATCTGTGTAGGTTGAGGAGAGGATTTCCAGTTTAGTTGTGTTTCCATCATGCCTGTTTCTCCTGCTAGTTCCTGTTCTTCCCATCCTCGCTTAGGCTGTGCCTGCATGTCAGAGAATATGAGGGAGGCCTGTAGGATATTTATAATTCAGCAGTTTTTCCAGAGCTGTTAATGCTCCATTGCTCTGAGATGAAGCAATGCCATTTGCACTTAGGCAGCCTTGCTGTAACCAGCCAGCCCCAGCTAGTGCAGCCTCCTGCTTCCAGACTGAGCAATAAGGGCTGAGCAGAGGTAGTCTGCCTGTGTTACAGATTAATTATGCAGTAACCCCTCTGCAGGAAAGCTTTCCCTGGCTTCTGTCAGTGGCCTGTTCTGGTAACACCAGGATATTGCATCTATATAAATGTCAAATTCTTTCAAGCACAGTGCTGCTTGTTTGTACCTTTGGTAGCTTGCAGAGCTCTTTGCTGCAAGGGAAACTGTGCTGTGGAGGAGTGTATTTCCTGCAATGGTTGCTGTCCTGTGCTGCCTTTCTGCTTTGTTGAACCCTTTTTGTGCTGTATAGGGAGTAGCTGATGATACTGTGGCTCCTGTTCTCTTTAAGGTCTGTTTCTGATGTAGGTTTATAGTGATGACTTTTTCCTGCTGTAAGTGCAAGTGCATCTGTTCTCTCAAAGAAAACCTGTTGTTTTCCCTCCAGAAGTGATGCAGTACATCTCCAATGTCATTTGCTCTCAGCAGGGGAGAATGAAGGGAGCATGTCTGAGTACAGCTTGTGGTGACAGCCACAGAGGAGGTAAAGCCTCGTTGATCCTCAGAAACCTGCTCCTGCAGTGGGATCCTGTGCTGACATCTCCCAAGGCCTTAACCAGCACTTGCTGCTGGCACTAAATGCAGAGCTCTCCCATGTTCTGCTTTTAAACAAGACATAATTTATTAAACTACCTTTCTCTCATTAGGACAAGTGGCACCATGAGATATTGGTCATTCTAAGAGAATTGTGTTTGTCTGCAGCTCTGGCTCCAGAGGAGAAAAATCAGCTCTAACTGCTGTGTTTCAGACCCTTTTATCTCCCCTCTTGCTGGCTCTGACACTGAAACTGAGGCAGAAGGGAAGGGAGAGTTGGGAGAGGCTGAGTTAGGAGTCCCAGCCCATCACCACTAGTACAGTGTTGAGTCAGGGGTCAACAAGCTTTGCTCAGCAGCCTCTTCTCTTTTGCAAACCTCTCCTGCTGAGTGGCTTTTCTGCTGATAAACACCAGCAGTGATAGATATTGATGGAGGGGACAGGGGTTCAGGGAGAATGTGTTTGAACCTTGTCTGTAAAACCAGTCACCTGGTTTGTACTGCTGAATGGTGCCTCTGTAAAGGAGCCATCACAAAACACCTGTGTTGGTCCTGGAATGAAAAAGTTGCTGTTAACATATAAAGCCCTTCTCCTGGGCTGTTGTATTTGTTTTGAGTAAATGTGTACTCTATAGAAATGACTCATAGGGAAACACGTCTGAGCATGGTTGGGTGTTACCTCTTGGGTAACTAAACCTACTTTTAGCACCAGGGTTGACTTGAGGCAGCTTATTTACTGAAAGACTCCACAGCATGTTCGAGCCAAATTGCAGTGATGTTACATCATACGGTATTAATGAAATTATTCCAGAAATGAACTTGGTCTCGTGTGCAGGTTAATTTGCACTATAAAGACCTCTCTGGTACAGCTACATTGGCAAACTCTTCCAGTTGAAGCAGGGTTGATATTGGCAAAAAAAGTCACTTAACTATTCTGGCATCGTTATATCTTCACGTGCCCTAAACCTGCCTTAGAGGCAAAAACATTTGTCTCTGCACATCATTTGTGTTAGTGATGTTGTTCTTATGTTGATTCCCTTCTGAGTTTTCATTTGCCAGATTTACTATCCCAGCAAAGCCTTGGCTTATTGAATTGACCCATGTCTCGATTTTTCTCATCTTGGGGGGCAAGTGTTGATTTTTTTTGTTTTGTTTTGAAATGTAGCTTTTTTCTTTACAAGTAGCTTTTTCTTCATAAGAGCACCTTGTGTTCAAAGCTAGCTTTCTTGCAGTACAGATTTGTAGCCATGTCTTGTGCCCTGTGAGGTGGGCACATTATGAGAGTTCTCCTTGGTGGAGTTAACATTGCTGTCTTTATTCGCTGGGAGTTTAACTTTAGTCAGCAAAATCCAAATCTGGAATCTCTCAGAATGACAGCTAACACTTAGGGGATGAAAAAAGTTTATAAATATACAGCAGCAATGGATAATCAGCAAATCTTCATTTTACATCTGTGGTCTGCCAGAATTGAAAAGGCTTTCGAGAAAAGCCATGTTGTGATATAGAAACACATATTGCTCAGAAATTTACTGTATTATTCTACCTTAGCCTTGTAAGCATCTGTACAGAGAAAACTTTAAAGTTTTTCTGAAGTGTTTGGGACCTTCTGAAGCTTCAAGTCCTCGATCTGTTAGAACCACAGGGGAAATCTGAAATGTGATTTGTCCAGAGGGTCAACAGGCCATGGGAGAGTTGAGATTTTTTTTCACCCTATTTTAACTTTTGTGGGGTTTACTATACAGTCGTTGGTAATGAGCCTGAACACCCCTCCTTCTGTGCCTTCCACCCCCCAGTAACAGGGAATTCTCTCAGGGTTTTTTCATCCCCCTGTAAGTCTAGCTGGCTGGACAGGAGGCGTAGGTTAGAGTTCATAAGAGGTAACTTAGTTAGGTTACCCTCATGCCTGTTCTATGCACATTTGATTGTTCAGTGGTTGTTGTGGAATATTAGACCTAAGAGGTATTTAGGCCCAGAGTTTGACAAGTTCTTCAGAGCATGGTGGGTGTGAACTGCAAGGTAGCACAAAGCAAGAGGAACAACACATGTGAGCCATGCTGGAGAAGGGACCCCTGGCATACAAAACCCTGGGTGTGGGAGCTGGTGGCTGACCTGGGCAGACCTGCTCTGGTTTCTTCTGAAAGTTAAATCCTTGTGGATTTGCTTATGGGAGGAAAGCACTGGTGGTGGGTTTGGCAGCCTGGCACATGGCTCATTCTTGGCCTAACCCAGCTCCGACAGAGTCTGTTGGAACAATGGAAGTAGGAGTTGGGGTGGTGACTCAGTGCATGATGAGAGTTCAAAAAAAGCAAATGCGTCTTTCAGCATTCAATACGCGCGTTATTACAGACTTGTGTTTAATAACTGAGTCATCTATCCAGTTATTCCTTTCTTTACACTTAAGAGTTTGGTAGTTCTTTGCTTGTGATGTTTTTGCTCCTGGCACACATCCCTGGCCTCAGACCAGAAGGAGCTCGTGCTCTGTAGATGTGGCAAGAAGTCCTTGGATATGTGTTGCTTTGGGTTGGTCTGCCTTCAGCACAGTGTGTAACAATAGATGTATTGCACAGCATTTACTGTTACACCCCCTTCTTGGATTTGTTTTCCTGATGTCCGGCTTTTCTTTTTTGCTTCAAGATGACAGAATGTAAATTACAAATACCTCAAAGCAGAGTGGCTCTGCTGGGCATGTCCCATTTTTAAAGGGCCGTGTACCCATCCCTTGCTGCTTGCAGCCAAGTCTGTTAGAATTATTTCTCCATGCCTTCTCCCTGTTCCACCCTTGCTTACTCTTCCAAAACTTATCTGACTTTTTCTGTAGCTTAAGTTCTAAAGGGTCATTTTTCTGTGACTTACTTTCTCCATTTGGCACAATTTTTGTTTCCTTATGCAGGTTTTCCTGTAGCACTTGGTCACGAGCTGCATGTGATTTTTTAATAACCTCGTTGTTTCATTTCTTATAGTATTTTTAACATAATCCATGTTAGGAGGAGCTTAATAGTTATAAGATTTAGATACAAGGAATGGTTGGAAATATTTCTTCTAGAAAAACTCCTAGTGGTTTGAGAAGCCCTGAATGTACTGGAGAGCCTGGCTACCTAGTGCAGTGATCTGGAGTACAGGGGATGCCCTGCACTGGAAAGCTCTTGCCTGTGGGACATAGTGAATGAGGTCCAGCATTTCATGTCTGTCACTTCCAAAAGACACATGTCTGGGTTCATGTGACTGGAGTCCAGACATAACTGAATTACTTTCAAAGAAGCTGTTAATACACAACTAGGAATGCTGATGCTGGAGAGTTTTGTTCTGGTGATTGACTGACTGCCACTCCCCTTCTCCAGGAGGGATTATCACTCCCTGGCTTGTACTGGTGGACCTTCATCAAGATTGATCACTGCCTTTGAGGGAACTGTAACACACAGTTCCAAAGATGTACTTTACAGAAATAGGCTTTTTCTGGAAATAAGGTTAAAGCCATAAAAAGTCAATCTCTTGCCTGCTAGATACCAGCTTACTCCTAAGGATGATATCTAAATCATTCTTTGAATACTGTTTTTATTTCACACTTGCCTTATTGTTTTTGCTCCAGTTCTTTCCTCAGCTGCCTTTCACATCCTTGGTGCTGTCATCATCATCCCCTGTCCCCCAGTGAAGCTGCCTTGACTGTTCCTTACCTTGGTTTCTCAGTTGTGGCTGGAGTTTCTTCCATTAGCTTTTTTTTTTTTTTCCTGTACATTTGCCATTAATCCTTTTTCCTGTATTTGTCTCATGTCCAGTCAAGTAGGGATTAGGCTGCCTGTGCTCTTAACTGTGTAAGTGGAATCTGGTTTCCTGAGCTGACTTTCCCCTACTCTTCCTTCCCTGTTCACTCCTCCCCAGCTGCCAGTGAGCAGCAGGAGTGGATGTATGTCCATCTCCTGCTGTGAGAGAATTGAGATAGCAGGTGAAACCCTGCAGAAGTTCTGGAGCTTGCCTTATTCTCCCTAAAAACACTGGGTTGTGCAATTGGCTCATTCTAAAGGCATTGGTGTACACGTTTAGCATTTAGGGAGCCTTTACATATCACTGCAGTGGTGCAGATGAAGAACTGAACAGGTGTAAGCTGATGCCACAAGGGAGGTGAGGGTAGGTGTCCTCCTTCACCATGGGCCATTGGAATGGGTTTGCTGGGAGTTCAAAAGTTAATTTTGTGAGTAGGTTGGTTGATGCCGTGACCTTACTGCTGAACCCTTGTTTGAAACACTTGCAGTGAAACATCCAAATAAGACTTGTTTCAAATGACAAAGGCTTGCTTAGTTCTCTCAGTAACACAGTCTGCATCATCTCTCTGAGCCATTTTTCCATCATAACTGCTCATGTCTACTGAACAACAACCAGCACTTGTCAGCTGGAGAATACGGGGTTGTTTGCAGAGGGGGAGAGGTCCAGCTCCTTGGGTTGGCAGTTGTTCTGGCCAGTGATGTAAGCTCAGGCTCAGCAGAGTAACTTTATTGTTGGGAGTTCCCTGCAGCCCTTGCACTGCTTCTGCTCAGGGAAGGCAAAACCCCTCTGTGTAAACTTGTAAAGCCTGTGTCCGCCTCCAGGCTAACCTAGGATTTCATACACTGTGTATCCAGCTGCTTTTAATGATTCTGTATGAAGTTCCCCAAGGGATATGGTGTGTCACTTCTCATTCCTGGCTGTGTTTCCACTGAGCTTCCCAGCACCTATTGCTACATTGTGTTTGCTTCTGCTTTCCTACCTCTGTTTGGCCTCCATGAGCTTGACAACAAAATTAAGCAGATGCTGGCAGCCCTAAGCTTTACTGATGTGACTGTTCCTGTGGTGTCTGCCCACAGTGCATCCTGCTCACTGTGGATTCCTCTCCTTTTCCTTGCCAGGCATCTAGATCCTTGCCAGGCAAAGCCTCAGAGCTGCATTTTCTTTAATAATGTGTGTAGTGCCGTGAAGTGCCCTGTCCTAAGCCCATTATTTGGAGATACCTGCAGGTCCTGGATTGTAACTCTAAACCAGCTAATGGCTAAATGAGGGCTTGCTTTGTATTACATATGTATGTTCACCCACTTTTGCAATTCCTGTGTTTTATAGGCAGTGATTAGGCATTGTTTGAAGCAGGACCTGCTGTGTTTGTAGGCTGGGATATATTTTGGTGTGCTGTGAATGCTGGGGTGTGAATACTGGTTCCTGAGCATCCTAGAAAGTCAGTTTCAAAACAGGCTTTTCAGGGATTTTTCCTTGCACTTACCAAAGGTCTTTCCTACAGCTTTGCACTAGATAACCTGATTAAAATAATAACTGCCTTCACTGGAGCAAAATGCAGGATTGTTCCAGGCTTTTCCAGGCTACGCGAGTGTCAGTGATTCTGCTCTAATTCAGCCTTTGGAAGGGCTGGGGATTAGATGGGGCTGTTTTAACTGTGTCTCTGCAGATGAAAGCAGAGTTGTGTAGAGAAATGGTGTAGAAGATGCCTTTCAGGTGCAATCTGCTGAAATAAAGTGATCTTTTGTTTCTCTGTGATTGAGGGGATTGTACCTGCATTGCAGGGATTGTGTTCCCTTACTCCCCAAAAGACACACTGCTGGTGTGTGTCAGGGCCCCTTGAAGGGCTGTTTTTCATTGCACTTAAAAGAATCTGAGCTGGGAGTTGGCTTGGCAGCCTCTCTAAAATGGTATTATCTCTCCTGTGCCTTATCAGATAAGGTGCTGCTGCTCCTGCTGCAGTGGTGAACAGGGGAGGAGGGTGCAGAGGACTCGGTCTGCTGAGAGGGGGATTAGTTCTGCTTGAGGGCTCTGACACAGATCCACATCTCAGAGGGGGGACAGTGAGCATGTGGACTGAGCATCAGAAATAGGAAAGCTTACCCTTCCCCTCTGTTTAACAAGGAGTAAATCTGAATAAGAAGCTCTTTGTGTGTGCTTATCTCTGTACTGTCCCATTTAGCCTGAGGTTTTCCCACATTTGCACCATGCATGAAACATCAGACTGAGACACATGGCTCTAGTGAAAGGTTTGACATTAAAAGCTATTTTTTGTTGCTGCAGCCCTTCCAGTAAGGCTGTGGCCTTTTTATGACACTGTCTTATGTGTGACAACTGCCATAAAGCGAGAGTGAAACATCTGCTTTTCTAAATGCTTCAGCAAGGCAAAAGTGTTTCAGCGGGTGCTGGGTTGGAAGGTTGATACCCACAACTCAGCTCTGAGTCTGTAAATAGAAGTTTTAATCTCTGCTCTAGTGTTTCATTAGCTGGGTTTTCATGTGGGAGAGAGGTTCACAGTAGCCCAAGATAGCATGGGTTGTATACGTGGCCTTTTTCTAGAAGTGTTTGCTTTACCAATTTGAATTCAGAGTGAGCCTTGTGGCTTTCTGGAACAGTGCTGGTCTGTCCATGGCACTTAAATCACAGCTGGGAAACATCTCTTCTTTAAGGTCTGTTTGTTGTGTATTTTTCTGCCTGTCTCCAGAGTTGTGTGTGGGATCTCAACTCAAAGTGGCCTTGGAGGCTTCCCTGAGTTCACTGCTGCCTCTCCAAAATCAGGTAAAGCAGTGGGTCCCTGCTGTGCATTGTTCCCATTACCTGAATTCTCACCATGCTATGGTGAAGCATCTTCCAGCTGCTCTTTTTCTGGCAAATCTTCTCTTGAGAGGTTGGATGATGGATGATGGATGCAGCTCGAGCTGTTCCTCGAGCTGGAGGTAGATGAGCAGCTCCAGGATTAGAAAACCTCACAAAGCTCTTTCCAAAACTCCACTTTTCACTAAAGCTGCCACAGGATTGCCCTGGTTTATTCTGAGGAGGTATATTTAGGTCTGGAAAGAGTAATTACACAGCTCTGAATAAGTCTGAAGTCAGAAGAGGGCAAAGCTTAGCTTGGCAGGGATTCAACCTTCTGGGAGTCTTTTTGCAAAATGATACAGACAGCTTTTTTAAAATAAAACTTCTGAAGACCCGTTGAATTGGCACCTAGACCTGGCATTGGTGTGAGCTATTTCTGGTTCTCCAAATACAGAGTGAAACTTAAAATTAGACACTTCTGGTTTTAAGCTGTTCATTTCTGCTTTACTTTTAGTTGCCTTGTGATTAGGATGAAAGAAAACTTCTCTCAGTGCAGCCCTCACCATGCTCCTTGGGTGTTTTTTTTGTTTCTGTATGATGGTTCATAATTGTACATCAGAATATTCCAGGGCTAAATACAAAACTGCTCATCATCTGAGTTCTCTTCTTTTTTTTTTTTTTGGCCCTTTTTTAGTGTTCTCTAATTACCAGCCTAATGATAGCTTGAAGGGAGGTGGATAGGCAAAGCCCATTGCTTCTCCACATGCCATCTTTTGGAAATGTGGAACTAATTTTTTAGAGTTCAGTTTGAAACAATAGAGCTGTTGCTTGTTTGTCTAATGATACAGACCCAGCCCCCACCCTTTAAAATAAAAAACCAAAAAAGGTTAAAATTCATTACTGAATGATTGTGAAACTTATGACTGGAAAGCAGCTCTGGGTTTTGTCTTATAAACTCCTTCTTGCCCTGTGCAGACTGTTCCAAAGGCACCAAAGCCCTAAGCTATGTGTGCACCTGCAGCTGAGGTTCATGATCACAGTGCTGTGGGTAACACAACACCCCCAAATCCTTTTCCTAATCCCTTGCACTGTGTGGTATCTACAGCAGCTCTGGAAAGCCAATGTACATCCTTAATAAGAAGCAGAATGTCTGTTAGAGGAGCTTAGGCTAAAGGCAAATTAGCTATGGAGCTCTGTATTGCTAATCAGTTCTTTTTACCACGTTTTGAAGTAATTAGCCTTCATTGGACTTAGCAGCATCCAGCAGATGCTTAATCATGGCTGCATTGTAAAACGAGCAAGAACTCCTGAGTAAGGAAACTCACACACTGGAGCAGCTCTTGATCCCACTGGTGATGCTGCAGCTGTGGGAGCCAGGCATGTGCTCTGGGAGCTGGAGCTTAGTCCCACAAATGCTCTTGTCTGGCAGGAGTTAGAGCTCTGATCAGGGTTGGGAACAAGGTGTGCTCCAGTGTGCTGCTGTCTGACTGAACATCTTTCACTTGTAGCTGTGTTCACTTGGAGCTCTGGTGTCAGTGGCAGCTTTAGCATTAGCCTTGATTTCTAGAAAATAGCAGTTCCTTTCCAAAGGTGACTAATGCTGCTAAAATATTCAGTGTTTCCTGCATCCCCCTGTACCTGCCTTGTGTTCACAGGTGGTTTTCCATTCTGTTGCATACCTTTTCTCATCTGTATCTTGGGTTTTTCCTTCCTTTAGGTCATTTAAGATGCTTATTATTGAGGCAGGTTTAAGGCACCCATACTTGAAATGTAATGTGCCTAATTTGGCTGGCATGGTGAATATTTTATTATAGGCAAAACCTTTTTAATCCCTCTGGATGTGTTTCTTCCTCCTGCCTGAGAGAACTGGGGTGAGTTGAGTGGAGTAATGAGAACCAGATCTCATCTTGAATTAATAATCCCAGATTCAAAGGTATTTTTGGCATTTAGATGTCTCACTTTTTACTGACTTCAATAGCAAGCCTGAGTTCTGTCTGGAAGGGATTTAAGTTCTCTACCTTGAAGGAATTGTTGCCTTCTGTTTTCTCTTGTTTTAAACAGGGATGATCAGCCTTTATCTGCATTACAGAGGATTACAGGTTTCAGTTTTTTGTCAGCTACTCCTTTTCTGTTCTCTGTGTCTGCCTTGGCTGGCACATTCGGTCCCACAGAATGTCTTGGAGAACCAGCAGGAACCTCCTGGCTCTGGATCTGTCCCCTTGGGCTCACCTCAAGGTTGCCATAATGGAATGTGAGCTACAGCTTCTTCCCCTTCCTTCCCAGAAAGAGTGGAGACACTACCAAAGCTGATCACTCTCCCCTTTGCCACCAGTCCCTTTGGCTTACACGGTGCCTGGGTCAGATGGTGGGAAGCCTCCCTTTCCCTGCTAAAGCAAACAGTTTATCAGCTGCCCTTGCACCTTTGTCCTGTGCTAGGAGGAGAGATAAGAGTCAAACTTGCTTGCTCACAGCTGTCAGCAATACCTTCCCTTCCTCCCCCAGCCTCACTACTTTGAGAACTGAACTGGCTGAGGGCCAAGCTCTGAGCCATAAAGGGATCAGGTCCTGCAGAGGCTCAGTAGGAAACCAGAGCCCCATGGAAGGACCCACACATCTTGTTTCCAGGCTCCTTTGAACCAGCCTCCTTGGAACGATAAAATCCAGCTTCCCCTGAGGGCTGTGCAGAAGCCAGAGCTGTACCTGAAGTGATTCAGGCACTCAGGAAGGCTCCTCTTCCTCCTGCAGGCTCAGGCTATGCCAGAGCCATGTGCTTCTCCACTCAGCCTGGAGATCAGAATGGTCTGCTCAGAAGCTGTGCAAGCAAAACCACCTCTTCCCTGGCTGAACCCCTGCAGGATTTGAAGTGCAGTGTTTGCTTGGTGTGACCGTGTCTGTTTGCACCAGGAGCATTTCCACATGTGTTTTTGTCCTCCTTCAAGCTGGCCATCCTCACTGGCTTAGTCCCAGCCCGAGGAGCAGGGAAGGACAGGCCATCCAGGACACAGAGCAGTTTGCTGTGCAGAGGCTGTACAAACAGACATGCTGGAGGGAGATAAGCTTGTGAACCTTCAGCCCAGTTTGGGTATGGAGATTTGCTCCATGCACACCGGACAGTGAATGAGCTAAACCGGCTGAGCAGGAAATGTCAGACAGCTTGTGAGAGTTCTGAAGGCAAATTCTGTTGATGAGATGATTGGTATTTCTGTAACCTGGGTGGATTTTACCTGTATTGACTAGTGAAAAGCTTGATGCTAACTTAACACCTTTGTGTGGTGCAGTTTCAGGTGAACCAAGCTGTTGCAGAGGATTTTTATGGGCTGGGATGCCAGTAATTGAAAAAGATACTTAACAGCTGGTCTTGATTTGGCTTTGTACCTTTATTTGATTTTTTTTTTTCCATTCTCATAGAGAGGAAGTTCAGGAAAACTGTGTCCGCTGGAAAAAGAAATTCACCTTTGTGTGTAAGATGAGTGCCAACCCTGCCACAGGACTCCTGGACCCCTGCATCTGCCGAGTGTCTGTCCGTAAGGTGAGCATCCAGCTTTGCTTCTGGCAGGTAGCACCACCAGTGGTGTACTGGTTACTTCTCAGGATTCCCCTGACTAGGATGCTCCCAAGAGTCCTTTTTCACAGCCAGGTGATTGAAGAAAGAGTCAGAGCTGCTTGGCTTTGGTTCTCAAGGTTGTTTATTTTATCTGTAACATGTTCTCCCTGTCCAGCCCAGATGCTCTCAGCAGGTCAGCTCAAGGCACACTGCCCACCCCCAGGGCTGTGTTGTCTTTTTATACTATAAACTACACAGACATTATTTACAGTTAATTCCCAATACCCATCACCTATGTTAGACAGTCAGTTTCTACTCTAAACCAATCCCAAAGTGCCACCATCACCAAGAAGATGGAGACCATGAAGAAGAAGGAAGAAGGACAGTACACACCCAGATTCCTCCATCTTGACCCCCCTGTACACTTATCATATAAATCTTAACATTCTATTTCTCTACTCAGCAATAAGCTACTCATTTTATTCTACTTTCCCTGGTTTGTAACTCTTCACATAAAGTTGGTAACTGTTTCCATGGCTGGAGATCAAAGCCAAAGGGTCTTGGGCTCTGTGCCAAGCCCTCCGAGCCCCCTGCCCGGGGCTCAGCCCATCCAAAGCCACAAGAGAGATGTCCTGGGTTCCCACAGTTACTGGCTACTTTTTGTCAGTAAGCAGAATTGTGTGGACTGTGGTGGGAAGGAAAGATTGTTTGGGACAGGATATGCTGGATCAGAGCCTCTCTCTCCAAGAAGAGTTCTTGATGGAGGATGGGAGCGACCAAGGTGGTGGTAACCCTTGAGAGAGAGGCTTGTGAATCCTGAGAGCAGATTCCAGGACTGAGTAATGACTTTCCCCCTGTTGCCCCAGCACATATAATAGCTGCTTTTCCTGTTTTGTTTTGTTTCCCAATATAGGAGCTGAAGGGCGGAAAAACCTACTCAAAGGTAAGAGCATAGAAAGGGCAAATGTAGCAGAGTGATGATGGTCTTGTCTCCTGCCAGTGCTTTACACCCATTAGAAACCAGTGGCTGCTGAGTGGACAAATCTGGAGAGATGTTCATTAGTTCTTAGTTAAGTCTGAGTTAAGAGATTTCCCAAAAAACTCGACTTGCTGGGACAGGATCCAGATTGCACTGGATATGGATTTGAGATGGGGGTTGGAGAGATGATCTGCATGTCCTCAAACTTTGGGGAAGTTCTGAGTCAGATGTGAACTCTCTGGCTTCTGGCAGCATGTCTCTAATAAAGAAACAGACTCCAGTTCTGTTCTCCAGAGCACAGCAGCCAGCTTGGGCAGGCACCTTGCTGCCTCAGGAGTGCAGGCAGGAGCCTACAGCAGAAATCACTGCCTGCCAGAGCACAGGAGACCCCGAGGCAAAAGCCAAACAGATCAACAGGGATCTTAGTCTTGGTTTCTCTTCCTTGCATTTTCTTGCCTGTGCTGTGGGACAGACAATGGGCCACCCCCTTCTCCTCCTTCTGCTGGATCAAGAGACAATGTTGGCTTAGAAGCTGAGCTCACACAGTGCCCAAAATGATGTTTGTTTGAAAATGAGTCACTGCTGCTGGCTTCTAATAAACAGATGATTTGGTCACACACAGCCATGTAAGAATTCCTTCTCATCAATATCCTTTCTGAGGCCATGGAGGCAACTGGCTGTGAAGGGTGTACTGCACTGCTGTGCTGGGTGGGAGAAGGCAGGGTGGCATTTTTCCTTTTTTGTTGCTAATTAGGACATGGTCTCTAGGGCCATCAGTTTCTCTTTCTCTAAATTCACACTGTGGGAAGGTTACTCATTCTGCAGAGCTGCATGTCCAGGGAGAGCAGCATAGCTGGAGGAAGAGACATAGTAAATGCATGAGCCTTTGCCTCCTGCAATGTCCATCCTCAAGCTTTCTGCAGGATTTGGGAAGGCAGAGTTAAAGGAAGCCTGAAGGCACGTTTCTATGGTGGAGTTAACCTGGAGACCTTATTCAGGTCGTGTTCTGACCTACTTCCTTTTCACTCAGTCTCCAGTTGTGCTTAGTGGCATTTAAAAGAGACTGACTTCCTCCAGCTCAGAGCTGGAGACCAAATCTCAAGTACTTGTCATCTCTTGGGCTGGTATCTTGCTTGGTCTCCTGTGAAAAAGACAGATGTGCTCAGAAATGAGAGAGATCACACCAGACAAGAGTGATTGCAATCTTGCCCTGGGAACCAGGCTTGTACCAGGCAGGTCCTCATGACAGAACTGATTTGGGCTCCCTAATGTTTCTAGCAGAAGTCTGTGGTGCATGTCCATGCAGCTATTTTCCCATTTTACACCATGAGTCCCCACTTTTTTAAACTATCCTAATTCAGCTGAGAACTTCTCCAGTCATGGCAGCAGATGTAGAGGAAGATGAAACTTGTGAATGCCCTCTGTACCTGGGCCCCCATCAGCAGGGACTGAAGGTGGTGGGGCTGTTTGTGCTCCAGGCAGAGTTTCCAGTGCCTTGCACACCTTTGGGTTTGACGTGAATGTCACCTCGGTGTCAGGGGTGACAGAGCGGAAGACGACAGGAAGGACTGATAAAGCAGAAACTCTTTCCCTGAGCTGGAAGAAACACCATCAGCTGGCTGGAAAACTGAGGAAATTATTCTGAAAGGTTATAGCTGAAAACATCCTTTTGTTAAGGGATCTTTCCTCTATATACTGGGAGTCTGCTTCCTGAAAGAGCTTCTGACCTCAGCACACCGTGTGGGTTGCTGGAGGGTTCTCCCACACTCTGCTCCAGTGTCAATCTCCTCTCAGAATTTAGTGCTGTGGTGGAGGAAGAGGGATCTGGGTCTGGGCCACCCCTGTGCCATACTGTTCTCCTGATATGGTGGTGCTATGTCTTTGTCACAGTGATGGATTGCATCTCCCTCTGTGGCTTTCCTCTGTCCTGTTTATCTCTGAGAGATAAAAATTTACTGGTTTTTTTTTCCTTATTGGTGAATAATTACCAAACAGCATAGCCCTTGGCTAGAAGAGGCAGAAATTTCTGCAGCAAGGGCTGAAGAAACACTTCCATTAAAGGAATTCTTAAGAAGTGAGAAGAGAGGGAGAAAGGTTACTTTTTTCCTTCTTTTTTTGCTGATAAAATGTTCCCTCTCTATCCCACTTTCTTTTTTCATTTGCCATCTGAAGTTCCCCTTTGAGAACAGGATGAAGAAAGCAGCTATATTAATCTTGCTGCTGTTTTCCCCTCAATCATATATCTTGAGCAGACTGTGATTCTTAACTTGGAATAGTGGGATCCAGGGTTGCTCTGGCAGTGACTGTTTTGTGCTGTGACTCTCTATCAGCTCCCTCAGCTGACAGGGGCACCACAATTCCATAGGATGGTGCTGCTGTTGGGGCTCTCCATTCAGTTGTGTCATCCAGCTGTCAGCAGCAGGGCAGAAGGGATGTGCTGCAGAGCACAGAATGACCTGCTGCTGCCCCACCTGTGTCCCTGCTCCCCTGGGAGCTGACCTGCTGCTGGTGTGACGCAGATGCTCCACGCCTGGATGCTCTGGCCACGTACCGAGTACAGCACGTCCTCCTGATCAGATGAGATGGGGCACAACTGCCTTCTGTTCCTAAAGCTGTGCATAAAACAAGCTGTAACTTTTTCTTTGAAACACTGTGTTAATACACCAGGGATTAGGGCAGGAAAACAAAGGTGCTCTTCATTGTGTGTGTATTTACTCTGGAGGGATCGGTGCCCTTTTTGAAAATGCGTGTGATCTTCAGCTTTGTCACCTTCCTTGTTTGCTTCCCATTTGTTAGAGAAGGTTTAGAGAGCTCACAACTAAATCTCTCCAAATATTTCTCTTCCCTTTAGCATTCCAAACCAACCCCTTGCTAGTTAAACCTTAGCAGTGTTGAGGAGGAGCTGCCCAGCCCAGCAGCTGCCTCTGAGGGGTGAGGCACAGGCAGTGCCACATGGCTCTGGGCCTCCAGCTCCCTGTGCCCATAGTTTCAGTTGTTTTTTCAGGATGGTGTCACTTTCCCCTGTAACAATATCCTTTCATCTCCTTGTTCACATGCTCCACTGCATTCTGGGATGGCCCGATACAAAGAGTGCCTTATTATGTTTGTGTATGTGTGATTCTGTTTTTTTCCACATTGTTGACCTAGTGCCTTCCATGTCCTTGGTTATGCAATGGCTGCAGGCTGGTTAACACTGTCCTGGCCACCAGCACTACTGTACACCCTTCCTCCATGTGAGCTTGGCTTCCTGAAGGCCTCCAAGTGTCCATCTAGCTTGGGATTAGGAATGTGACCCTGTCCATCCTCAAGAACAGGGAATTTTCACTGCCACCACTCTGTGTCCAGGCTCCTGTTTCTGCCCTTGCTCACAGATGTGTTCTCTCTCTTTGGTCTGTGACACACTGTGTATCCCTTTATGGAGTAATGTCTCTTCTCTCACCTTCCTCTCCATTGTTTTTTTGGCTACAGCTGGGCTTTGCTGATCTAAATCTGGCAGAATTTGCAGGCTCTGGATCCACTGTCCGTTGCTGCTTGCTGGAAGGATATGATACTAAGAATACCCGACAGGACAACTCCATCCTGAAGGTACAACAGCTACAACTTACACAGTAGAAATCCTGCTTAGAACTTTGGGGAGATCACAGTGCAGTGCCAGGCCTGGGAGAAGATCCTGTTATGTGCAGAGACAGGATTTTGTTTTTGTGCTGCTAGACTGACTTGGGAAGCTTCCCATTATCAGAGTTGCCCTTTGATAATTTGGTATTGATTTGGCCAAGCAGTGACCCTTGACAAAGACACCAGGAACAGGAGGGAGGGGAGATGTTACAAGGCATTGTCAGCATGGCCCAGCTGGTGTCCTGCTGAGCCACTGCCACTTGGAGTTACTGATGCCAGGGATTCGGGGCAGGGGGGGAAATACTTTGCTAAATCCCTGAAGCTGATTTTCCTGGGAAAGGAGCTAGATCTGGCTGATCTTTACACCTAGCCCTTGAGCTCCTGGCTGTTGTGAAGGGAGGAGCAGCATGGCTAATGATGTGCCTTCTGTCCCCTCTCCAGGTCACCATTGGAATGTCCCTGCTCTCTGGGGACCCCTGCTTCAAAACGTGAGTTCCTGGCTGTACCCCATTCTGGGCAGAGACTAAAATTGATGAAGGGAGGGGAAAAGATGTCCTTGATATTGGGAAGTACAGTAAAACTGGTTGAATCAACCAGAAAAGTATAGCTAGCCTGTGCTATTAATTGGTTTTGTTCTCTGCTCTGGCTTTCCCAGCTTTGATTATTGCTGTGCACAGTATTTTCCCTGCTGGTACAACTTAGGTTTTAGAAACCAGTAGATCTTGATTACAAACTTCATGTTTTGCATGAAGGATAAATTTCTCATGGCTCTGGGCTTGTTTTCACTGACCTCCAAGAGGAGAAAGGTCAATAAAGAAAACAATCTTGGAAGTGGACACGCTTCAGCACATACCATGGGGGATAAAGATCTCAGATTGAAACAGCAACAAAAATACTTAAAGGGTGAATCATTTAAATTTTTTTTCTACAAAGCTCACAACTTGTATTAATTAGCAGAGAAATTGCAGTAATGTGGGGTTTTTTTAATGCATAATGATAGGAAAGAATAAGCACAGTTAGGCTGTGGAGCAGTTTTGCTGCTTAAAAAATTGTTGGTGAATCAAGAAATATCCTGGCCACATCTTCCCTCACACCACAGTGCAGCCTCACAGTCCCAGCCCTGCTGTGGTGTGCTGGAAGGTGTGTGACTCCACAGCAGGGCTGCCATGTGCCCAAAGGAATATTTCATGTTGCCTCCCAACAGTATGAGAGAAGAAAGCTTTACCTTGAGGCCAACTGTTGTAGCAGTTTTATTCTGGGCTAAAAGGTCTAATTTTAGGAGCTAGCTTGGAGTGTATAAATTAACTCAAATTCTTGTTAAAAATGCTGTATAATTTGTGGTAGGTTTGTTTTGTGAGTGGCTTTTCATAGTGCTGCAGTGTTTTCTGACACTTTTGAACCCAAAATCAGTGTCATCTGATTCTGAAGAATTTCTGCTTCAGAAGAAAGTTTAATGAAGAAGTTTGGAGTATCTTAAACCATAACTTTATAGCAGTAACAGATGTTTTAAATCTAGGGTACTAGGATGTCTGGCAATAATGTTTGACAAAAATACCTGTTGCTCCTTTGCAATGGAAGCAAGTCCCACTGTTAGAATGCCTGAAAATTACACAGAATAAGATATAAATATCCATTTAGTGTATGTAGGTTCAGTCTGAAAGTCAAACCTAATTTTCTTGAAGGATTTTTGTAGTCATTCCCACTTTTCCCTTTTATGTTGATGATGTGCAAATATCTAAAAATAGAAACTTTGCATGTGGAATAGTCCTTGATCAGTAGAGCTTCTGGTAAATGACACTCATTAGAGGGTTAGGCAGGAATTAAACTGTGCTGGGAAATCACTTCCAAGCACTGATTTTTTGCAGCACTCCATGAACCTTCTCCTGCTGGGGTTGTTGAAAGGGGCAGAGCAGCTGAGCTGACAGACCAAGGGGCTGCTCCCACAGCTGCTGCAGGAACAGTTTGCTTGCTTAAGGTTGTAAAAGCCTTAAAAACCTGTGAAGCAAAGCCCCCAAAGCACCTGAGTGCATGCAAATCACTGATAAGGTGATTAGAGAGGGTTTTTCCTGGTAAAGGCATGCTGTGAGTTTCCTGAAAGCTTTATAGCCATTCAGCTGCCCACATTAAATATTCTGTCTTCCAAAATACTGCAAAGATCTCCTCTCATAACATCTTCCCTCAGAGCTCTGAGCGAGACAAAAGATTTTATTTCTCACTTCTCACTTAAAATCCATAATATGATCCTTTAGTTCCAGTTCAGACTTCAGGCTACAGAGAGGTTAGGGCTCCAACAGGAATATTCACTTTGCCACGCTGCACATGCTGTGGCTTCCACCCAAAAGCACTTCTGGAGGAAGGGAGGGGGCTCCAGGCACTCACAGCTCTGCCCTGCAGTCAGCATTTACAAAGGGATGTTGCAGGCTCACAGAACAACCAGAAAAATAATTCTGACAGCTGGAAAAACACTTTAGTTTCACTGAAAAGGAGTTTAATAGTCAGTTTAAAAAGGGAAAGGTTATTTGATTGTTGTAAAAATGCTCTCATAAGGGGACAGGGTTTCTGGGATAAAAGGTTTTATTTTGGCCAAAGAGGTGTAAGAGAAAGGAAGGTGAACTTGAGGGTGGGACAACAGCAGAGTGGTTCCTGTTTGTGAAGCCAGCTGGCCAGTGGACACATGCTGGGGGTGAAAGGGCAGCTCTGGATGGTGCCCTGGAGGACAGTGCACGTTCTGAGCCTGCTGTCCTGTATAAATGAATGAATTTATACATTCACCTTTTTGCCTTAATTTACCTCAAAAACTCGATTTTTCTTGTAATGCAGTCCAAGGTAGGGAAGACACCAGTTTTGCATGTGGGGAAACAAAACCCAACATCCCATTTGAGCTGCTGGCCAGAGGGCTGCCAGCTTCCCCCTGCTGAGAAGGCTGGGATGGACAGAATGATGCCTGCTCCCTGCCTGGCAGTCTGTAACCTCCTTCCCTTCTGATTCCAGGCCTCCTTCCACTGCCAAATCCATCACCATCCCGGGGCAGGACTCCACTCTGCAGCTGACCTGCAAGGGCGAGGGCACCAGCAGCAGCAGCAGCTCCTCCACGATCGGCTCCCTGCGCCAGGCCAAGCCAAGAACTGCCATTCTCAGCTCAGGTCTGAATGCCCACCCTGGAGCCATGCAATGCCTGGCTGTGCCTGGACACTGTTTTGTTTTTCCCAGCAGCTGCAAGCACAGAAACTCTTTAATTTTTAATGTTTTCCCACACCCATCTGTAGGAATGTGTCCTTTGCTGATGGAGTGACCAAATTATCTTTTGTCTCTTTAAAAAGGGAAAAAGTTCAGAAGTTTCTTTCTTTAATTGGCAAAGAAGACACCTCATAGGATTTGGGGGACTTCACTTCAAACTTAAGGAGAGCTAATTGGACAGAAGCTAAAAAGTTCTGCCTAAGCAATTTATTAGAAAAGAAGAAGAACAAAGGAAATAATTGCTTTTGTGGGGTGTTTTACTAGAAGCAAGGACCTCTCTACTTGGCTTAGGTTTCTCTGTAAAGAGTGTTTTTTTAATTTTGTTTGTTAGTAAACTTTTTTGTTTTCAACACTACCACTTGAGCCATCCTGCTGATTTTATGCCATCTGAGGTAGTTGAGCTATCTTGGGTGTGATATATATCTCTGAGAGCTTATAAGAACTGGCTCAAAGAGATACATGTATCACCCATCCTCAACCCCATTGCTCATTCAGAATATTGAGAATAACCAAGCCATCTGAGTGGGGAGAGGAAGGTTGAATATTTGCCACATGCATATTTCTGTTAGTGGAGATAAAGCAATTTGTTCTTTTTGCTGGGGATTTAATAATTCATGCACTCTACTCATCCCTGCTTTCCACTGTGTTCAGTGATACTTACCATTGTTCTGCACTCAGCTATTCTGTTGCTCAGACTTATCTTCTAGAAAAGTTCCTCTGAAGGTTTTAGAGGTTGGTTTAAGGTCTAGTGGCCTTGTTCCAGCTGCTGATGCAGTTCTTTGGCTTCTGTATGAGCCCATTTTCAAGGGCACTGCATTTTCACATCAGTTTTTTTCTTCCCATCACATTCCAAATGTGCAGGCAGATACACTGCACCAAAATAGCACTCGAGTCTCATCCCCTCAGTTGACAGAGCACGTGGTGCAAGTGGTGTTCTTAAAAAGCTGGCTAATGTGTTACATTTGTGCACTTCTGGATAAGCTTCCTGCAAGAGAGACAAGCAGGGCTAGCAAAGGGGCAGGGCTTATGCTGGAGTGTCTGTATCAAATCCAGAGATTATTTGAATGGTACAGGCTCTCTCACAAGTAATAGAAAGGGAAAGGTGGTAAGAGAAGCACCCAAACAGACACTGAAATACTTTACTGCCAGTGGCCATCTGATGCTTACTTTGTCTTAGCTTGATGCTTTTAACTATGGACAGTTTCAGACATTGCTTGTCCTTCTAGATGCTACAAGCCCCCAGAGATGTTTGTAAATTCATGTGCTGAATAGAAATAGTGATAAACTTGACAGAGAAGCTCACTGTGGTCTTCTCTACTCTCTGGGTGTTTCTAAGCCCAGGGAGTAGGGAAGACCACAGTGAGCAGGGCTCTGGCCAGTAGACTGTCCATTCTTTGATCTGTCATCCCAAGATCAGTCTTCACTCCCAGCTGATCAGTGCACCATGTGCTGGCTTGGTTATGGTGTAAGCAGTGTCCTCTTTTCCTTGGCAGGTGTCCCAGAAGAGTCAGATCAGAACCTGTCCAGCCCAGAGGAAGTTTTCCACTCAGGGCACTCGCGGAACTCGAGCTATGCCAGCCAGCAGTCCAAGATCTCTGGTAACCACTGATCCCCACAGCTCTGCCACCCCTTTTCCTTCCTGCAAGAAGCTCCTGTGAGAGTGATTTGCAGCCATCTCTCTCACCCTGCTCAGTGATACCAGCCCCCTGTTCAGTCTCTGCCGATGAGCTCATAGATGTCTAACGCTCTGTGTGCAGGAGCAGAAGTGCTGCTGTGGAGCTCCCTGCCCCTCACCCGTGCTGCCAGGCGTGGGAGCAGCAGCAGCTGAGGTCTGTGATCCCTGTGTGTGGCAGGTTACAGCACGGAGCACTCGCGCTCCTCCAGCATGTCGGACCTGACGCACCGCCGGAACACGTCCACCAGCAGCAGCGCCTCCGGGGGGCTCAGCATGACCGTGGAGTACCCTGAGGGGGAGAGGGAGCACAAACTGGAGAAGCCACCCCGGCCCCCCAGACCACCCCTCCTGCTGGACAGACCCTCCCGGTGAGTAACAGTGGAGCAAAGACTTCCTCTAGGAAGGAGAGGCAGAACCTGCTCCTTTGTCTTCGGGCAGCAGCGGATCAGATTGTGGCCACTGAGGAGGAGACTATGGCCAAGAAAAGCAGGACAGTATGTAGAAGTCTGTGTCTTGAAAAGCTGAGTAAGTTTTTCCTGGATTTCCTCTTGCCAGGAGGAAAAAGGATTCAATGGAGAGTCACCCAACCCGAGTGGATGACACCAGGATCGATGCTGATGATATAGTGGAGAAAATAATGCAGAGTCAGGACTTCACAGATGTCAGCAATACTGAAGGTGAGAGGAGAAGCCTCAGAGGGGATGTCTGGGTTGTTCCTTTTGCAAGGCTGCCAAGCATTTACAGTCTGATCTGCCATGGGCTCCCTTCTCCTTTTGACAGCTATTTGCTTTCAGTGCTTGCTGGGGGTTTCTGTGGTAGATAAACCACGTGGGTTTGAAAGCTGCACATGTATTTACAGATAGCACTTGCTGCTGTTCCACACATGACAGCAGAGATTGAATAGTAGCTCAAACATGCAGGGAGAGAGAGGAAAAATACTGATTGTCAGTGCAGTGGAGATCAGTTGCATCAGCTGTCTGCACTGCTCTAGTGGCCTTCATCCAGGGTCAGGCCAAGGGTATTTATCAGAAGAGCACAACTGGAGGGAAGCAGCACATCTCTACAGAAACATGGGTTACCATGTGCTGCTGATCAGGTCTGTCAGAGAGCTTAAGAAGGGGTTTTCTCCATTGCAGTCAGCATCTGTGACACATTAGGAAAAAACTAATAATGTAACTGCTTTTGTTTTCAGTTTCATTTTCTAGTTTAGCACAGAAATCAACCTTTAATCTGATTTTTTTTAATCTGAGGTTTTCTGTTAAGTTTTAAACTTGAGTCTAGCTTGTTATCTGTGCTTCATTAATTTACCATTAGTCACCTTAAATTGGTGCACATGGCAGCACTCTTATCACATGGGGAGTTATACCTCACTCAGTGTGGGTTAGAACTAGACTGAATGCAGCTGCCTCCCTCCAGCAGAACAGGCTGAGTTTCTCCTCCAGTGACTCTACAAAAGCAGTGTGAGGCCTCACATCTCATCTGTTCAGATCTGTATAAGCTGACCAAGAACTTGCATCAATGGAATTGCCTTAAAAGAGGCAGCTGGAGGAGTATGACTGAATTAATATCTCTGCCTTTATTCTTCCAAAGCTGCATATTGTGGAGGCTCCCCTTTGGAGAAAGGAAAGGAGTTCCCAGGGGCTCAGTGACTGTGGGAACACCACCAGAAAGTGTGGACGTGCATCTGCTGAGACACACTTGTTCTATGCTGACTGTGTGTCTGGGAGGGGTGTTCCTGGCAGCCTCAGTAGTTCTGGATTTTGATGTCTGTCTTCCTTTTCTGTCTGCAGACAGTAACCTGAGGTTGTTTGTGAGCAGAGATGGAACAACTACGCTGAGTGGTATTCAGCTGGGAAACAGGTAGGTTTCCCCTGGCAGACAGAGGGGCTCCAGAGAGATTACTGGGCTCTGTACCTAGGAAACTTACACATTTTGCTACAGGAGAGATTTCTAAACATCATATGCTACATGGTGGCTTTTTCCCACATTAACAGCCCTGGGATCCCTTTGGTGGCCGGCTGCAGTTGCACTAGAGTATGAATGCAGGTCTCAGCAAGAGCTCAGAGGGATAATGGGATCCTGGTTGTTAGACCCAGGAAGAGAAGTGAGGAGTGAAGGGACAAAATGGTAGAGGCTGGTTCCCGTTCGTTCCTGAAGGAGGGAGCTTTGCCTCCTGCTGGCTCGCAGCAAAACTGCAGCACGGCAGGGTTTATTGTCCCTTCTCCCTGCCTCTTATTGTCCCTTCTCCCTGCCTTTTCCATAATCATCGAGGGCTTGTTCTCTCATGAAAGCCTTCTGAAGCAATAAAACTTTTTGTTGCCACTATAGCTCCTAGTACAGCTCTTGGCCAGTTGCATTTGAGGCTTTATTGCATCTTTTCAGTTGAATTAAAAAGAGTAGTTATTAATGCAAAGATGTGTCAAGCTGATAACAAAACTGGGAGCACAGCAAAGGCAGGCACGCTGTATTTGTTCTGGGTAGGCTACTCCCCCTTTGCTGTGTCCTGTAGAAGGGTTTGTGTGTCACACCCAGCTCTCTCCAGTGCTCTGTTGCTGACTTGCCAGCTCTTTGTCCCCTCAGTATTCCAAGCATTGATTTCCCACAAGGCTGACTCGTTACTGGCAGTGTTCTGAGTGGGCTTAGAAGATGTTTGAGAGTGGAGAGCTCTGAATCAGAGCTTGGTTGCTAAAATGACTGGAAAATAACCAGCCCCTCTCCCCCTCTGCCTCCCCAGGGTCTCATCTGGAGTTTACGAGCCAGTGGTGATTGAAACCCACTAAATGTGAAGAACAGGGTAGAGCTGCTGGGCACAGGCCCCCTACCCAGTCCGCTGCCACATGGATGCCAACCTTTACCTCTCTTCATGCAGCATTCCAGAAGGGATTTCTCCATGCCCCATCCCATATGTTTGCACTGCAGAACTACTCTGAGACCACTCCAGAACATGCACTTTCCCTGCATTGGCATTGTCCTTCTCTGCTTCCTGGTCCTTCCAGTGCATGCCTTCCCCCTGTTCCTGCTCAGACACAAGCTGTCTGTGGGGCTTATCCTTGGGCTAGTCCCAGAGGATGTTGCTCATCTGCATCCCTCATTCCACCCATTCACTTGCAGCAGGGGACTTCTCAGTTTCTGTCTCCCCAAAACATTGGGTTATACCACTGTGAACTCTTCAAACCACTGGGGGTGGGGGAAGCCATTCTAACCAAACCCAGAGCTGCTTGTTGGGGACACGGTGACATGGCCACTTGCAGGATGCTTTATTCCATTGACTCTGCAAGGGAACATCACCTCCCAAGGCAATGGTTTTACTGAACAAGGTATGCTGTGGTGTACACTTCACCTTCCTATCCTCACATCCCCAAACAACATCTTCTCATAGGAAATACTTCCCAAAAGTGCATTTCAGAAAACTCTACTGCAGTCCAGCTGGGAGTTGGTGAATGGTTAAATGTGAGTGCTTGTCACACCACTGACTGCAGCAGCCCTTCCACTGCTGGGCATGGAAGGGGGTGTTCATCAACTAGCATTAGCAGGAGCACTTTAGAGGTTATAGATTTTACCTGGAGAGGCTTCTACTCACTATTCCAGGAGTATAATCTGTGTTTGCTGGACTGATTCAGCAAATAGTCCGGTTGGAGTTTGGAATACAAAGCCTCTTTCTTTTTTTTTTTTTTTTCCTTGTTTCATTGGCTCAGGAAGGGAACTGCCCTTCTTGGACTGTGAAAAGAATCTTGTCTGACAGCCCTTCCCTGGGCCAGAGCTGGATGCAGTTGACTGCAGTGGTCTCTCTATTGTGGTGGTGATGTCAATTGCCTCTCTTGGCCTGGGCCAGTAAGGGATTTGGTGTTGCTTGGCCTTTCTTGCCTTGTCAGCAGAGATCTGTGCCTGTGCTGGTTCCTTCTGGGGCTGGGGAGAAGCTACTGTCTCTGCCTTCAAGGGTAGAAGGGGTGTTTGCTGCTGCATTAGCCACAGCAGCTCTTCTGACCTGCTCTGTGGTGAGTGAACTCTTCTGACAAGGCTTCAAACTGTTCTCTGGTTGATCTTTCAATTGCTCTTCTTTGGGTTTGGTTTCTGCAGTTGTTTGACACTTTTCCTTGCAGTGTGTGGCAGAGATGTCGATCCCTTTCAGCTCCCACGTGGAGATTTCTCCTGGCAGCTGAATTGCCAGCGAGGATCTGGGCAGCCCCAGCTGTGGGCCAGCAGCAGGCTGTGCTTGCAGCCCTCCCTGTACAGAGCCCCTCAGCTGATAAGCTATTTCTGTGTAGTGCCCATTCCTCTTTTGCCAGTGTTCTGTGGCAGCACTCAGCAGCCGTGCCCTCGGAGCAGTTCCACACTCCAGGGCCTGGCTCCCCTCTGGCACTTGTGTGTGTGTGTGTGTACAGGCACACACTCATTCTGTTCAGCAAGGAAAGACTTGTAACTGATCACGTTGTTCAAATTCTTAGTTATTGTAAAGCCTCTTTTAAAGGAGAAAAAAAAAAAAGCATTAACTGTGGTCCCTTTGGCCAGAATGCATGCAGATGAGCTACTGGAAAAGGGAATCTGGCAGAATGAGAAACAAGGAATGAAAGGGCCTTGATTTAGCTTTTTTTTTTTACCCTTCTAGCTAAGGATGCTGCATGGGGAGGGTGCTCAGCAGTGTGGTAAAACTATACAGTTGCTTACTCTGTTTTGATGGTTTCTCTCTTGGAGTCAAGAGGTTTCTTTTTGTGTTTGGACAGACCACATACAGGATATGCATCTTTTCCACCCTTTCCCTTCAAAGGGAATTAAATTTGAATTAGGGTAAAAAGGGGATACAGACAACACCTTGGTTTGGTTTAATGTAGGGAGAAAGTGTTGGATCTTTTGAGACTGTTAAGAACAAAAGCTCTTTCACACTTGCTAGGTTTTTTTAATGGTGATCTCTTCTTCATTCAGCCTGGGTAGGTTTGGCACTCACTTGCAGGCTGCTGAGCATCCTGCCCTGTTCCTGGGGTGCCACGTGTCTGCAGGAAGGAGAGAACTGCTTGTCTTTCTCTCTCCCTGGGGCAGTGCCAGAAAGCCAGGCCTGGCCTGACTGTCTGCTCAGGTCAGGGTGAGGGCAGGAGGAGGCTCGGACAGCAGTGCCTGTTCTGCCCTCTCTGTGGCCATGCAGAGCCCAGGGTCTGGCTGCTCCCCAGGGGCCAACACAGCCCCTCAGGAAACCAGATCCAACCAGGACTTGAAAGGAGCAAGCATAAGCCAGGAAAGAGGCTAAAACCCAGCTCATTTTGCTGCTTTGCTTCTGTTCCCATGAGAAACAATGGCAGTCACTGTCAGAGCAGTTGGGATCCCAGGGCATTCTTCTGGCCTCCCCTGGCAAGAGTCGGCTGCTCCGAGGCGCTGGCAGCTCAGCATGTCACGAAATCAGTGGGACAGAGGGAGAAATATCTTCCCAGCAAAGCAAGAGGAGAAGCAGTTGAGCTTTTGAGAGCACTGGTCTCTTCTTCCCAGGCTGGCAGAGGCATAACCTGCTCCATCACATCACTGTGGCCAACCTGGGCGTGTCTTTGGCTTCTCTTCCAGTGGCTTGGCACATCACTGCTTGCATTTCTGATAGCTGTGTCTCATAGGGTATTTCTTCCTTGTATCCATGTTAGTCCCTCCACAGATCCTGGTCTTTGTGTGGCTTTTTAGCTCTCCTGCCCCTGGCTTTGAGTGAGTAAGTAGTCCTAGTCATCCAGCCTTGTGCAGCACAGCTGGGGCACCTGGAGCAGACCTGGAGGGAGGAAGGAGCAGTCTGTTCCTATTTGTAGATCCTGTGCAGAGCTCCTGCTGTGCATCCAGCACAAGCAGTGCCCAGCAGCCCCATGGCAGCCGTGGGCACCCGAGGTGGTGACTGTGGGGTCACTTGTCCCACACACTCACTGCTGCCTCAGGAAGCTGCATCTCACGAGCACTTTTTTCCTTATGGCATCACTGCTGCCTGTTCCTTGTTGGACTTTGAACATTTAAGAAGTGAATCAGTTTCCAGACCCAAACCGCTGGCTAGCTTCCTTTGGGTTTTTCTTTTTTGTTGTGAAGTTTATGGATTTTTTTTTATACAAACCCAGCAGGCTGGTGTTTTTTGACTGCATTATTGTTTCATTGATATTTTATTTCAGGGGGGCTTAGGGGGGAGTGTTCTTCCCAACATTGTTCCCCTTCTCAGGGGATTCAGAGGTGGCTTAAACAAGTAAAAGGACCTTATTGGCAAGACTCTGCATCCCCTGGGTCTCTGATGCTGATGAGCAGGGCTGCTCACGCCTGGCTGGCCCTGGAGAGCAGAGCTGGCTCTCTGCTTCAGTCTCAGGATCAGGCAAAACATGTGGGCTCTGCTCCTGGTTTCTAGACCTTTAGTTGGTGGAAGCACATTGCAAAGCGTTAGGAAATTCAGTGTAACTTTTTTACTAACTTCTTTTCTTTTTTTTAAAACCAATATAAAACTGAGTGTCCAGAATAGGCTTAGTTGTTACTTGGTGAAGGAGATGGATTTCAGTTGGAAATTGTGATGGGAAAAGGGAGGAGAAGGATGTTGCTCCCTCATCATCATCATCTTTTGTATGGTCAGCACTTTAAACGGGGGCCTCGTGCTGTTCTGACCCTTGGAGTGATGGGCAGCAGGCGTGTGATTTCTCCCCCCCTCACTGCCACATCACTTTGCCCCCTGCAGAAAGGTTAACAAGCCCTTTTAAACGTTTGCTTCAGTTTTTAGAGGGTTCCAAACCAGGTGGAGGCCTGAAGAAGTAGTATTTCATTCTCATCTGAATAGGAGGGGTTGACTTTTTATTTATTTTGTCGTTGCTGTTTCTTTTTAAGCGGGTGGCAGTGCAGCTGGTCTCTGCACTGCTGCCAGGAACCTCTGGGAAAACCTCACTCCAGGTACGCTAGAGCACCACAGTTAAACCCCTCCTGGTGAGGGGCTCCCCCTCCCCTCCTTGCTGCCTTACCCGGGGGCTGCAGCCCCCCCTCCACCCCCCACCCCTCCCTGCTGCCCCACCTGGTCTCTAGCTGACTTCTTGCTCTGGTGACCGAGCCCTTTGGACAAGGCCAGTCCCCAGGGCCAAGTTCCTACAAACTCTGCCTGGTCGCAGGTGTTTGTCCTTGCAAAGCCACTTCCTCGCTGCGGGGAGGGATTGATGAATGCAGAATTCCCCCCACTTCCCTCCTGAGAGCTGTGTCCATCACCCCCCTCCCTGCGCCCTCCGATGCCGCTGCCTCCAGAGCAGCAGGCATGGAAACCTGGGAAATGGAAAGGAGTTGGGATGAAGCTGTGAGCAAGGGATGTGGCTGAGCCTGGTAACTCGCCTCAAACCCATGGAATAACGGTAGAGCCCATATTTTTGTGGGGGGAGGGAGGGGAAGGGGAGATCATGTTTTATTTTCTTGAAAGTGAATTGAGCTTGGTGACCTTCGGCTGAGGCGCACTCGATTTGTATCAGATTCTATAGAGAGATGGCTGATATTTTTGGAAAGGGAATGGGTCTATGCAAATTTCCAAAATTGCTTGAAAGATAGTTTAACATTTTTTTACTTTGAAAATCTAAAGATAAATCTAACTTTTGTCTTAAAGCAGAAGTGCGTTTAGAAAGAGAAGCTACTTCCACTGCTCTATTTTGATGATGATTCTTGGAAAGTTTGGGCTGGAGGGAATGACTATTTTTCACCATTTCTATCTTGCTCCTCTAGTTTTTTTGTTTCTTTTTCTAACGGAATGCTGTGCCGTCTTTGATTCAACAGATCGTGTTTGTATTTTCTGTATCTGGTTCCTAATGTAGAGAAATAACAAATATATGAGGAAATCAGTATAATGTCAAATGTTGTTATGGTTTGGGGGAAAAAATAAAGGTTTTTTGGTACTTCACACTGATTCTTCTTGCTCTGTTTCTTGTTTAAAATGCTGTGGGGTGAGAAGGGCATGTTTGGGCCTGGAGTAGGTTGGCTTTGTCTTCTCAGATTGCTCTGGAGCAGAGATGCCTGCCAGCCCTTCCCTGGAGCTGGAGAAGGGCTGGAGAGGGCAGCGGGCAGGACAGCACCAGTCCCGTGGAAGCAGCAATCCTGGGGAAAGGTGGCACCTGCTGAGTCACCAGCAGTGTCCTGTGTTCTGTCCCAGCCTAGGCTCTGCCTAAACTGCCTCTCCTGCTGGGCCCACCTCACCGGGCCCACAGCCCAGCAGGGCTCCAAGGAATAAATACCTCTGGATGCCCGAGTAGCCCCTCGGCCACCACAGGCTCACCACCCCCTTAATGGAGGGTGAGCTAAATTCAGCGCCCAGATACTCATCACTGATACCTGACAGGGATGGGGGGAACAGGAGCCCTGGGAGAAAGCAGCTTTTGCCTTTTCCACCTTCCCAGAGCCTCGGCCACACAAAGGTCAGTGCACCTTTGAGTGCCAAGCACGGCCTTCCCTTTTCCCTTGTTTCAGGAAGGGGACGCAGCCGATTCTGTGATTCCATCTCTTGTGTCTGTCCCTTGGCTGTTTGCTCTCGCTTGGTGCTTTCCTCCCCGGCTGTGTTTGGAGGAAGGGCTGCGGTGTGTGCTGCCAGTGTCCGGGGGCTGGAGCTGGTGCCAGACCCCTCCCCGCCGCAGGTGCCAGATGCAACCGGAGTACCCCGTTCGCAGGTAAAGGCACCGGAGCAGCCGGAGCTCCGAGCGGTGACACGGAACTCAGGCCTGCGGGGAGACAAGGCAGGCAGGAGCGCTGCTCCCCCGCCTTCCCCCGGGCCGGCCCCGCACCCGGACCATCCTCTCCGGCCCCGAGCCCGGCCCGTTCCGTTCCGTCCCCGCCGCTCTCTCCGGGCTTTTCGCAGCTCCGGGAGGTGACGGAGCTCGGGGCGGGGCCTCGCTCGCGCCCCGCCCGCCCCGCCGATTGGCCGCTCCCGAGGCGAGCTT
>WBNO01027761.1:76464-99809 GCA_013400575.1 Peucedramus taeniatus | reverse complement strand
CGCGCTGGTGCCGGTGGAATGGGAGGGGAGGGTTGGGCTGAGATGGCCGGGGGCACCCCGGGGTGCAGCCCGCGAGGGCCTTGGCTGGGGAGCCACAAGGCTGCCCCGAGCCCCCTCCCCAGCCCGGCCCCGGCGGATCAGCCCCCCCCCATCCCCTCAGACCGGCACCTCCGCCCCTCCCGCACCTGCACCCGTGGCACCGGCACCCGCTGGGTCGGGCGCCCGGCTCGCTCTGAGGGGCTGCCCGCAGCCCCTGTCACCCCACCAAGACTGCTGCCAGCCGTCCTGGGTCTCAGCACCCCCACAATTAGCGAGCCGGGGGTCCTGCGCTCCCCAGACCCCGTGGGGGACATCTCAGGACTTTGTCCCCGCAGCGCTGGTGGGATGTGACCCGGTGCCGGTTTCAGCCCGGCCATTCTTAGCCCCTGCCCTTTCGAGGTTGTAACTCGACCTGTCAGCGGCTGCGGCTCCTGTGGCCACGGGATGCCCCCTCCCTGCACCCCGTCCAGCCGGTTTGGGGTGACGCACTGTGGCCAAGCAGGTCGGGTGCTGCGGGGCTGGGTGTGGGCAGGTGGGGTGGCCAAACACGCCCTCGAGGTCCTGGGGGTGCAGTGGGGTGCCGGAACCCCCTCCTTAGGACACCCCCTTAAAACCAGCCCGTGGGGAGCTGGGGGTGCCGCCTCCATCACTCGGTGTTTTGGTGGCACCGGGCATCCCAAGCGGGTTTCCTGCTGTCGGGCAGCACCCCGGGCATTGGGATGTGGGCAGGGCAGGGGAGGAAGCCGGCAACGTCACCACGCGTCACCCGGCATGGGGATGCCCTTACCGCAGCCGGATGCGGAGGGTGACTGCTGGGAGCCAGGTGAGTGATGGCCGCAGAAGCAGAGATCCCTCAGCTCCCTATTCCAGGGCCGAGCCAGGAGTTGTGTCTTCTGTCCCATCCCCCCAGTCTGGCCTTGGAGCTGGGCACCATCATGGCCAAAAAGGGAGACCCTCTTTCTCCCCAGACTCTTGGTGACCTGATGTGCTGAGTTGTTTATCCTGCTCTTTCCTGGCAGCCTTAAGTGCTTCTGTGCCTGGACCACGGCAGCATGTCGACAGGTGAGTGATCCATCTCCCTGCATGCATTCCAACTGCATCCGTCCCCTCAGTGTCCCCTGCATCCATTCCCTCTGCATCTCCCTGTCTCCCTTGTATCCATTTCCTTGGTTGCCCCCTGCATCAATCCCCCCTGGAATTAATCCCCTTTGTCCATCCCCTCTGCATGTCCCTGTCCCCTGTTTATCCAACCCCTTTGGTCCCCCCTGCATCCATCCCCTCGGTCCCTCCCCCATCCACCCCCTCTGCATTCCCCTTCCCTCCCTGCCTCTGTCCCCCCTGCATTTGTCCCCGTTATGTGCAGCCCTGGTCCTCTTTGCATTCCCCCCCTCCTTGTGCCCCTGTGTCCTTGCCTCCCTCTCTTCTGTCCATCCCCCGTGTCCCTCCAGCCCCCCCACATGCCCCACATCCCATTGGTCCCTGCCAGACACTTGGCTCCCTCCCCAGCCCTGGGGAGTGCTGGGTGCCAAGGAGTTGAAATTTCATCCAGCTGTAATCAGGAGATGGGAAAGTGGCCCCAGAGCAGCTCAACTTTATTTTTAGCTCTGCTTCCCCCTTCGGCATCACCCCCTGGCATCACCCCACACCACGCTGGTGCACAGATCCCACAGGTGGTGAGAGCCCTGTGCCAGGGTGCTGGGCAGGGGACGGGGCACTCAGTGCCACTTGCACATCGGCCACCAAGTCCAGGGAGCGATGCTGGGGTCCACGGACTGCCGGGGTTGTGCCAGGTGCTCGAGGTGGCCGTGCCAAGCCGAGCCTGCCACGGCCCCGGTTAGCCCAGCGGGGTGAGGAGCCGGCCACAGGGATGGATGAGGCCAGTCCCTGCCTGCGGTGGAGCCGTGGACAATGACCACCTCTGGGACACCACGTGGCACTGGAATTCCAGCCCCATGGCCGAGGTGCCATGAGGTCTTTGTGTTCACATCCCAACCTGCCCAGGTGACCAGGACACACGTCTGCTTCCCTCTCCATCTTCCCCCAGGACTCTCCTGGATCGGTCCCCTCTATCCCCAGGGATGCCTGCCCTGGATCTGGCACCCCCTGGGGACATCTCACTCCCTGATGGACCTTTTAGCTTTTGATAATTTTTTTTTCCCTTTCTCTCTTCCAGAAAAGCTCAAGCACCACAAAATCATCTTTGTGGTGGGTAAGTCTGTGTCTGGGGTCCTGTCACTGGTGGGGTCAGCCCAGGCCTTTTCCCTGTACCTCTAGGCTGGGGAAACAGGGCTGGAGGCTGAGACTGGGCTATTCCCAGGCACTGTGGGATGGCCGTGGCTCCAGCTTGGCTTCTCAAGGCCACATGGGGCATGCTGGGACCAGGAGGGCAGGCATGGGGTGGCAGCATCTGGGCTGATGTGACAGTAGACCACTGGGGGTTGATATGACAACAAACCCCTGGGAGGTAATGTGACAAAACCCTGGGTGGTGATGCCCTGGGTGCCATCAGGGTGTGGTGCCCGTATGCCAATTCCCAGCAGCCCATGCCACCCCCAAGCACTTGGGCAACCTCAGGAGGAGCTCTGTCCATCCACTTGGTGCTGGGCTTGGGGACACCAACTGACAAGTCACTGAGCTCTGAGGACTCCGTGTGTCTGTGCTGCTGCTCCCATGCACCCCTCCCTCTCCTTACCCATGGCTTGGGGCACATGTGCCTTGCAGGTGGCCCCGGCTCGGGGAAAGGGACACAGTGTGAGAAGATCGTGCAGAAGTATGGCTACACCCACCTCTCCACGGGGGACCTGCTGCGGGCAGAGGTCAGCTCGGGCTCGGAGCGGGGCAAGAAGCTGCAGGCCATCATGGAAAAGGGAGAGCTGGTGCCCCTGGTAAGTCCCTACCAGCCACCAGCTGCCACATGGTGGGGTGTGCAGGGGTGTCAGTGGGGCCACCAGATACCACAGTAATGATTGGCACATGGCTCAGGCATCTCTGACCCTGCCATCCCAGGGTGGGGTTTGCAGCAGGGACTGGGGATGCTGGGTGGGAGTCCTGATCAGCCATAGCAGCTCTGTCCTCCCCCTCCAGGACACGGTGCTGGACATGCTGAGGGACGCCATGGTGGCCAAAGCAGACGTGTCCAAGGGCTTCCTGATCGACGGATACCCCCGCGAGGTGAAGCAGGGAGAGGAGTTTGAAAAGAAGGTGAGGACTGGTGCTGTGCTGTGCTGTGCTGGGCCGTGCCACACACCAGCTTAGCACAGGGACTCAATCCAGCAGCAGCCTGGCCTCCCCATCCCGGCAGAGATCACATCCCAGAAGGGTCTAAACTGGGCAGCAGGTCCCCCTGCCTCGGGGACAGCCTGTGCCCAGAGCACAGTGGGAGGGACCAGGGTGTCCTCAGGCTGACAGAGCGTGACAACAGTGCTGGCATGATGGTGATGGCAGAGAGCCAGGGCTTGGCTCTTTGCAGTGTCCCTTTGCCTTCCTCTACATGGCCCTAGAGGCCACTGGAAGAGTCCTGGTGGCTCCCAGACCAAAGCGGAGGGAGGCAGGAGATGGTGTGGGGACATCTCTGTGTCCTGCTGGCCCCCAGACCCAGGTGGAGTGAGCAGAGGGTGGTGTGGGGACATCTGTGACCCTCATACTGACCACCACCACCCCCCAAACCAAACCAGACCCACACCAACTCAGTGTGGTGACAGCCATGTCCCCTCTCTCCGCAGATCGCGCCCCCCACGCTGCTGCTCTACGTGGATGCGGGGAAGGACACCATGGTGAAACGCCTGCTGAAGCGAGGAGAGACCAGCGGGAGGGTGGATGACAACGAGGAGACCATCAAGAAGCGTTTGGAGACCTACTACAAGGCTACTGAGCCTGTCATTGCCTTCTACAAGAGCAGAGGCATCGTCCGCCAGGTAAGCGGGAATGCGGCTGATGCCAGCACCCCACAGCTTTGGGCTTGTGTCCCAGGGGAGGGGAAGAGATGGATGGGGATGATGAGGGAAGCAGGAAAATTCAATCCTGCCTAGTTTGGGGTGGGCCTGACCCCCCTCATTCACAACACGACCCCCTCCAAGGATGGCCCGCCCCCCTTTGCCCTAAATGAGCACTGCTCTTCCCCCATGGCCAAAATGCATCCTTGGGAGAGTTCCAGTTGCTCTCAGATGAGAGCCCTCGGGCACGTCCCCCCAGCTATGCCCTCTGTACCCAGCTCAACGCCGAGGGCTCTGTGGAGGAGGTTTTCCAGCAGGTCTGCACCCACCTCGACTGCCTGTAACCGAGCCCCCGGCCCCAATTCCCCCAGTGCACTCCAGCAGAGACAGCGGAAGCGGCTTTATCCTGTTTTCGTGGACGGAGCCGTGCGGAGGAAATTTCAAGGACATTGTGTTTGGCTCTTTCCCGTCTCTCCCCAGTAAAGTTCACTTTAATGAATCCAGACTTTATCTTTTTCTTCTGTCGCAGGAAATGAGTTTTTCTTTCCAGAGGTTTTTTTTTTTCTCCCTCTCTGTCCTCCCCCCAGCCCCTCTGGAGCTGATTAAGGGCAGGAAGCGGGTGTTTATCCCGCCGGGGGCAGCGCGATGCTGCGCTCGGAGGAAGGGAGGGAGCGTCCCGGCCGCTCGCCCCTGCTTCCCAATCCGTGGCCTGCAGGGAGCCTGCGCCTGCATCCTCCAGCCAGTGCCGGCCGCCCTCGTTCTGTCCCGATTGCTGAACCCCCTCGTGCTCTGGGTGTGTGTCCGGACACACAGGCAGCATCTGAGCCGTGTCCTGCACATGCGTCTCAGCTTCCCACTGGCTGCCAGGGGCTGGAGGCGACCGGATTTGGGATGGGGATTTCCACCACTTTCATGCCTTGGCATTTCCTTGTTTCTGTTGGCTGTCAGGGTTTTTTTGGGTACGCAGTGGCTGCTCTGTGATGGTTTGTAGTGGCACAATGCCCTGGAGTGGGGTGTTCTCTGTCCTGCTGTGCCTGGACACTCACTGCTCAGCCCTTACCCCTGGGGATAAGGAACGTGCTGGGGACACCCAGTTGAGCCCAGGCACCAGGCTGGGTGTCCTCCTGGCTGGGGGACGGGGTGGGTGCCCTCATGGTGCTGTGTCACAGGACCCAAACAGACAGGCAGTTTGGGGTGCTGGTGTGAGGGACAGGGGATGTGGGGGCTCCCCAGCACCCACAGAACCACACAGGCACAATGCCATAGCAGAGGGGCTGTGGTGGAGCTTGGGGACGGGGTTTACCCAGCCACAGTGAGGGCAGGAGATAGCAGAGCTGCAACCCCAACAGGGCCCCCCACCACTTACTTTTGGGCTGCTGGGAGCTGGGCACGGAGCCAGGGGCTGGGAGAGCAGGAGGGGCGGCAGCGTTGGGGTCAGCCAAGGCCACGAGGCCAAGGAGTCAGAGTGGAGAAAGGAAACCAGCAGGGAAAAAACAAAACTCCCCAAGACGAAAACCCAAACTCACCAGTCAGGCCGACGTCAGCCCCGTGCTCGGGGGCCACGAGCCAGTGGCAGAGCTGGGGCACGGCGGGGAGGCAGGCGGGCAGGAAGGATGCAGCCATCCGGCCAGGGCTGGGACACTGCCAGGACAAGGATCCAGGGCTGGGGCCGGCGAGTGCTTGCCTCGTGCTGCTGGAACAGGGGGACAGAGGGGTCGTGTGGGTTGGGACACCGCGGCCTAAAATTGGGGAGTGGGGAGACACGTCTCTCTTGTGCCTCCAGCCCTCTGTGGGTGTGCTCTGTGTGTGTGCCTCAGGTTACCTGGGCAGGGAGTGGGACAGGGACCCTGCCCTGCTCCCCAGTACAGCCCTGAGAGCTTGGTGTTGAGGTTTAGATGCTTTTCCTCTGGTTTGAAATCTCAAGGCCATCCCATATGCTGCGAGGGAGGAAGATGCTGGGCCGAATGGGGTGCAGGGGGCTGCACATGTGGCCACCCCACAGCCTTGGCCACCCTCCTTGTGTCACACTGTGGCTGCCACCATTCCAGTGTCCATCACTGAAGGTCTCTTGGCCGCTGTCCTGTGGTGTCACCGCGGGGAGAAGGGTGCGAGGGACTCAGAGGATCCCGTGCCGGGTCCCGGTCCCCATCCCCGTCCCCATCCCCGGGTGAGCACCGTCCCCGCGGTCCCCAGGAGATGGCAGTGCTCTGTCATGGGAGATGGTTACTGCTCACCCCGGGTCACACACATCTCCGGGGACATCCTGGCTGCTGGGGACAGGCGCCGCTGACTTCCCTGGCACACTTCCATTCTGTCCCCATGCCCGTGAACCGTCAGTCGAGATGAAAACCACCCCCGGGGACCTGCGCCCACCCCCGGCATCAGCCCCACTGACAGCTGTGTGAGGGCTCTCACCTCGGCCAGCAGAGGTGTGGGAAGGAATGGGGCAGGAGGGGGTCCCTGGTGCCCCTTTGGCAGTGCTCAGCTGTGACCCCCTTGCCTGTGACTCCCTCACCCAGGCCACTTGTCCCAAGGGATGTCCTGACCCCAAGCCCACCTGCCAGGTAGGGGTGTCCAGGCAGCCCCATCTATGGCCTGGCCAAGGGTACAGACAAGGCAGGCAGTAGAGCTCGGGGGCTTCCACCTGCCCACCAGAGTGGGCGTCCATGGGGCAGCCTGAGACATGTGACCCTGCCAGGGTGCTGGCTGGGAGCAGGGGGGGTGAATGCCGGGGGCAGCCCCTTCCCCATCGCCTGGGGCAGCTCCCCATCCCCATCACTGCCGGCAGCTCGGGAATAATTTGGGTGGGTGGACCCCACCAGAACCCCTGTGTCCCACCCTCCGCTCACTAGTGCCGGCCCTGGGAGGCCCTGGGGGCACCTACCGCGGGTACCAGTGCCCTCCCCCCGCCCGGGGCGCTTCCAGCGCGCCCCTCCGCACGGCGCTCTGGGGAAACTGAGGCACGACGCCTCCGGGGGAGGGGGGGTCCATCCTCTCCGCCCCCCCGGCCCCGCCGGCCCGGCCCCAGCGCCGCCAGCGGCATTTCCTCCGCCGCGGACCCTCCTCCGAAGGGAGTCGGTTTCCTGCCGCTGCCGCCGCCCGCACTCGGCGCTGGCTCCCGGGGAGCGGCCGCAGGCAGACATGGGCCCCCGCTCCGTCCCGCTCCTGCCGCTGCTCCTGGCGCTGCTCGGCCGCCCCGGTGAGTGGGGACGGGGGGCACCGGGGGACCGGGCCCCGGGGATGAGACCCGCGGGATGGGACAGCGGGACGGGACCCCCGGGACGGGGCGGCCGCCGCGGCGGGACCCGCCGGGGACTCGGATCGGCGGCCAAAGGGGTCCCGGCTGTGCCCGCACGGGCAGAGACTGTCACCCCCGGGAACCCCCCGGGAGAGGAGGTTTTGGGGAGCGGCGTCCATGTAGGAAGGGACAAACCCCGATTCCCGGAACACACAGAGCACAGCCCTGCCGCTCCCTGGGACCCCCGAAATCCCGGCTGCGTCACCGGGGCGCGGGAGGTGTTGAAGACGCCCTGGATGAGTCCTGGCCTAGACGGTGGCACACGGGGGTCTGGGGTGGCTTTGGTGGCTTCCTGTAATCTCGGAGTATGGAGGGGTTGACCAGGAGATGGGGACGAGAAATGGGAGAAAACCCTTAAAGCCTCACACGGCATGCGGGGCTGGAGCTGGGGGTAAAAAATGGGAAAAAAATCCTTAAAACCTCACATGGAATGTGGGGATGGAGCTGAGGGTGAGAAATGGGGAAAACCTTAAAGCCTCAAATGGGAGCTGGGGGTTTAGATGCCTCCAGAGCAGTCAGAGCCACCCCAAGATCCCTACAAAGCCACAGGGGGGATTTCAGGGAGGGACACCAGTGCTGATGGAGCTGGGGGACAGGGAGCTGGGGGACTTGGGGACATCGCCTGCTGGCAGGGGGGAAGGGAACTGGAGAGGCAGCAGCTGCCCAGAGAGGCTGGGGCCAGCGGCTCTGAGTGTCCCAGCTGGGTTGGTCCCTCCTGGTCACCTCGGGGGCCAGTGCTCGTGGGTGGTGCTGGGGTGGCCCCACTGCCAGGCTTGATGCCCATTCATATCACAACCCTGTCTGGTGGCTGTGCCACACAGTCCCTGTCTGGTGAGGCTGTGCCCTGGGGGCTGTGTCCCCTACAGTTGTGCCATACAGTTTCCATCCTTGTAGATGCACAGTAGGTCCCGTGTCCTGTGTAATTGTGAGGCTTGGTGCCCGTCCTATAGCTGTGCCACAGTCCCTGTCCTGTGGCAGTGCCATGGTGCCCCTGTCCTGTGCACATGTGCAGTAAGGTCTGTGTCCTCTGTCGCTTTCTTGTACAGTCCCCATCCTATAACCATGCCACATGCTCCACATGCTGTGGTGGTGTTGTGCCACAGAGGTCTTGTTCTCCCTGTCTATGATGTATAGTCCCTATACCACACAGCTGTGCCTTCTGCTCCTCATCCTACACAGCTGTGCAATGTCACCTGTGTCCTATGTGGCGGTGCCATGTGTCCATGACCTTTGTATTTGTCCCCAACAGTCTCCACCCTATATGGCTGTGCCATACCTGCCCTAACAGGGCTGTGCTATATGGGCTGAGTCCTACATAGCTGTGCCATATGGTCCCCACCCTGAATGTCTGTTCCTAAGGTCCCTGTCCTATTTATCTGTGCTGTATGATCCCCATCCAACGTAGCTGTGGCACACAGTCCCTGTGCTGTGTAATGGAGCTGTACAGTCCCCATTGTCTATGTCTGTATGGTGCCTGTCCTGTGTCACTCTGCCCTACAGACCATCTCCTCTGGCCATACCACCCCTAATCTATGCAAGTGTGCTATATGGACCCCATCCTGTATGACTGTGCCATATATATCATCACTGTCCTATGCAGTTGTGCCACGTGCTTCCCATCCTGAGTGTCTGTGCTGTATGGTCCATGTCCTGTGTAGCTGTGGCACATGGTGACACATGTGACACATGGTCCCCATCCTGCCTACCTGTGCTACTCACCACACCCTGTCCAGTTGCTTCTTCTTCCTCACAGGAACCTCTGGGGCTGGGAGCCCACAGTGGGTGCAGTGCTGTGGGACTGGGATGTCCATGGTGGGCACAGTGCTGTGGGACTGGGGTGTCCATGGTGGGTGCAGTGCTGTGGGACTGGGATGTCCATGGTGGGCACAGTGCTGTGGGACTGGGGTGTCCATGGTGGGTGCAGTGCTGTGGGACTGGGATGTCCATGGTGGGCACAGTGCTGTGGGACTGGGGTGTCCATGGTGGGTGCAGTGCTGTGGGACTGGGATGTCCATGGTGGGCACAGTGCTGTGGGACTGGGGTGTCCATGGTGGGTGCAGTGCTGTGGGACTGGGATGTCCATGGTGGGCACAGTGCTGTGGGACTGGGGTGTCCATGGTGGGTGCAGTGCTGTGGGACTGGGATGTCCATGGTGGGCACAGTGCTGTGGGACTGGGGTGTCCATGGTGGGTGCAGTGCTGTGGGACTGGGATGTCCATGGTGGGCACAGTGCTGTGGGACTGGGGTGTCCATGGTGGGTGCAGTGCTGTGGGACTGGGATGTCCATGGTGGGCACAGTGCTGTGGGACTGGGGTGTCCATGGTGGGTGCAGTGCTGTGGGACTGGGATGTCCATGGTGGGCACAGTGCTGTGGGACTGGGGTGTCCATGGTGGGCACAGTGCTGTGGGACTGGGATGTCCATGGTGGGTGCAGTGCTGTGGGACTGGGGTGTCCATGGTGGGCACAGTGCTGTGGGACTGGGATGTCCATGGTGGGTGCAGTGCTGTGGGACAGGGGTGCTCTTGGTGGGTGCAGTGTCAGGGTGTCTCACAGACACAGCCAGATTCCAGAGGGGGGGAATTTGTGCCCCCCTTGACAGGGGCCAGCAGTGCTCCCCATGGGGTGAGCATGGTGCTGGGTCACCCCTCCCCTCTCTGAGGAGAGGCTTCTTTGCTCCTGTCTGGCTTAGAAAGTGGCAGGAATGATGTGGCTTGTGTCAGACTCGAAGCCTGGACCCATCCACCCCATCATCCGACCCCCAAAGCCACCTCAGCATGGTCCAACAGCCAGCAGTGGCTCAGAGGATGACAATTCCCTCTCAGTGCAGGATCCATCCCCATTCCTGTCCTGGATCAGCTCATTACACAACTGCCGAGGCAACACCGCCAGAGGCAAGGATGCCAAAGTGCTGCTGCCCATCCCATGGGCATCCTGCACCGCCAGAGCCACCCTTGCCCTGCCCCCCACGCCCCAGCTTTGCTCTCTGCTCCCAAAACCCCAGGAATTTCTCCCCCAGCCCCTGACCCACGGGGGAGCCCCAGTGGAACCATTCCTGCTCCCTGATCTCAGCGGCACCAAAGCAAGGGAGAGCGCAGGTTGGAACAACATAAAGTGGATTTTCTTCCTTTCTTCCTTTTAATTTTTTTTTCCCTTTCCTGGAGTACAAAAATAACAGTGCCCTTATCTGATCGCCCCGGCGGCCCAGCTGAGCCCCCTTATCTGATCCTGACATAATGCTGGAGCCCGCTGCCTTCCCCAGGGACAGACAGTGCCCGCCTGGCACCGCTGCCCCGCATCCCCTCCTTTGGCATCGCTGCCCTGCCAGGGGCGAGCCCGGCCGCGGCCCCCGGCCCTGCCGGAGCTGCCGGCGGGTGCTGCCCGAGGAGCCACGGGCTGCCCGAGCTGTGCCCGCAGTGCCCGGTGCCGCCAGGGCAGGAGTGGAAGGGAAGAGGGACGCAGCCTGTGGCGCCCAGATAAGCGGCTGTTTATCTTCCTCCCGATGCTGCCGGCCGCCGCGCTGGGGGGAGGAAGCACCGGACAATAAGTGAGCCCACGGCGGCGTCACCGGGGGTCTGTGCTGTGACCCCGCCGCCGCAGCCGGGCCACCCCAACGGTGAGACGCAGGTCAGGGACACCGTGATGGGCACGACTTGGAAGGAATGGCCCTTTGCCGGGTGCTGCGTCCCAAGAACTCAGTGAGCATCACACCCTCTAGCCCCAGTCCCGGTGGGGGTGGCTGGGTGGCCTGGAGTGTGGTCCAGCCACCTCCCGGTGCAGCGGCTGGAGCCACCAGGGATGGGAAAAGTTGAATTTGGAAGGGATAGAACTCAGTGGCCATCTCCAAAGGAAACGCAGCATCCCAGGCACAGTCTCCCCATGGAAAGCCCATAGAAACCCAGCTATGACCATGGGAGTCTGTCCTTCCCAGCCCCCTGGAAGGGAGCACCTATGGATGCAGACGGTTCCTCGGGGCCAAGTTAAGGACAGCCCGGCCACAGCAGGGCTGCCTGAGGCAGAGGAAACTGTCGAGGCACGTGGGGATTTACAGGATCAGGCCTTCAAATGGCTGTTTGCGCTCAGGATTTCCCTTGGCAGCCGCCGGCCGGCCCCGCTCGCCGCACGCCGCCGGGGGCTTTGGGATGGGGCAAAGCTCACGCCTGAGCGCCCGCGGAGGATGAGCTTTACAGCCATTTCCATACCTGCGCTTCCCACTTTCCTGCGCCGGGGGAACGCGGGGGGGCTTCCGCCACCGCCCCGGCCTTCGGGGCGGCCGGGTGCGAGTTCTGGCACGCGGCAGCGCCGAGCGGGGACGGTGGATTTTTCCAGCCCGGATCCCAGGGTCATTCCCGTGATTGCGGAGGGGGCTGGCGCTGGCAGACGGGCCCCGAGCGAACACGTAGCTGGCGGTCCCGGGGGGGCTGTGCCGGCGGCGGGGCCGTGCTGTCGCCAGGCCGGGGGCTGAGGCTGAAGGGGCGCTGCTGGCGCTGGCGGGGACATTCAGCCCCTTCCCGCATCGTGTCCCCCCGTGTTGTGTCACCCCACATCCGTGCGGCGGGGACTGACAGTCTTTTGTTTTCCGCCCAGACCCCGGGAGAGCCGAGGGCTGTGAGCTGCAGCCGGTGACAGCAGAGCCACCCATCACCCTCTCCTATGCCACCAGCACGGTGCCACGGGGCTGCGTCAGCAACAGCTCCATGGACACTGGCCGGGAAGTTCATGTCCTCAGCGTCAAGTGGTCCGAGGTGAGCAAGAGGGGTCCCAGTGCATCCCCGCAGAACTTCTTACACTGTCACTTCACACTGTCACCACAGCACTGTCACCGTGTCACTGCCCTCAGCAGGCAGGGTGTCCCAGCTGTGAAAACCTTCCTCTAATGGACTCGGATCGGCGGCCAAAGGGTTAACCTTCTCCATGGCACCTTCTCCTGGATTAACCTCCTCCATGGCACCTTCTCCTCCAAGCACAGCCTCGGGCATCTCTGCCCAAGATGGGAATGTAAAGACTTTAGAGGCAAATTCTTTAATAGCCCGTGCTGCCAAGGCAGATATCCCTGTGCTGGACACCTCAGGACACTCCATTTCCCTGGGAACGTGGCCTGGTTCTGGTTCTGGCTCAGGAGCTGGGCAGAGCCACGGGTACCCAGTGGTGACAACACTGGGGAGGCAGGGAGGGATGGATGGAAACTGGAAGGGAGGAAAGGATGGAGGGTAGAATGGAGGAAAGGATGGAGGAAGAGATGGAAGGAGGGATGAAGAGAGGGATGGAGGAAAGAGTGGAGAGATGAAGGAGGGACATCCTTTTAAGGTGTCCAAGCGAGCAGAAACCTGTCTGCCAGAGCTGGCATGGCCGTGCTGAGGGGTGAGAACCACGCTGTGGGGGCTTTGGAGCCAGGATGGTGCAGGGCGGTGTCAGGGCTGGCGCTGCCTGGCACTGTTGGGTGGCTTTGCACCAGCACAGGGGTTTGCATGGCAGCTCTGCAGGACAGCCCAGCTTCCCTCGCGCTGGCTGGGGCCCAGCACCCGATTTTGGCCCAGCCCTGGGCCACCCGGCGCCACACTCCCCCCTCCCTGCCACCTCCCGGCTCTCCCAGTTCTGCTTTTGGAGCAGAGGGGGAGCCAGACCATGAGGCGCTGGGGAAGGTTGGTTTTGCAAGGACCCCTCTGGCCCAGCCTGGTGTAACCTGGCCTTGGCATCCTGGATTAGTGCCAGGGCCGGGGGTGCCCCGGGGTTGTCACCAGCGGCAACGGGGGACACGCACTGATGTCACGGCTGCGGCACTGAGCCCCGCGGAGCGCGGGGGAAGCTGGGCAGGGACACGGCTCCACTTATAGAAGAATTACTGGAAGCTGCTNAAGCAGATCCCCACGATGAAAAAAAAAAAAAAAAAGAGAAGAAAATGAAAAAAATAACCCGAAAGGCGGCGGCGGGGAGCGCCGAGGCTCCCGCCACTCGCGCAGCCAAACAATGGAGCGCCACAAAACACGCGGCAGGAAAAACAGCCGCCAGCTCCTCCCCGACGCTCGGGGCCACCCGGGGTCCCTGGCCACCCACGCTTGCCACCGGGCCATGGCCGGGCCGGGATGCCCACGGCCTCATCCCGCCAGCCCTGTGCACGGCACTGGCAGCAGCCTCCACCCGCCCAGGGCCCGGCTGGTTTTCCCTGCCCTCTCCCTCTCCCTCTCCCTCTCCCTCTCCCTCTGCTCCGTTATTCAAGCAGCAGTTGCCAAACTTAGCGCCTGCAGTTTTGACTTCCCCATCCGGATTTCCGGCTAGAGGCAACCAGGCAGTGCTAGCCACGAGGAACGGTGTGTGCCAACACTGTGCCCAGGCATCCCTGCACGGCAGGACGGACGCACCTGAGCCTGCAGCGGCTGCACGGTGCTGGGATGGGGCTGGGAAACCTGGCAGGGGGATGTGCCAGTGCCCAGGGTGGGGATTCTCCAGTCTTCAGTGGGAGATACCCCAGTGCCTGCAGGGAGGATGCTCTGGTGGGGAGGGGGTGCTCCAGCCCAGTGTAGGGGTGCTCCAGTCCTCACTGTGGGGTTACCCGAGTCCACAGTGGGGTGACACTCTCATACCCAGTGCAGAGATCACTTAGTCTCTAACTCAAGGATGCCCTGGTCCCTAAGAAAGGGGTGCCTAGACCCCCCTGTGTGGGGTGTACTGGACACCAGTGTGGGGATAACATCATCTTCCAGATGGGCATCCCGCTGGTCCCTTGCTTAGGGGGCCCAGGGGGTGTTTGCCCTGCTGGTGTAGGTGCACACTCATGTGGCATCCCTGCCCCTAAACCCAGCCATGGCTGCCTCTCGCATGGCTCAGCCTCAGGGCTCTCCCTGCTCCCTCTGGCTCCAGGGGGCAGCCGGGAAGGTGACAGCAGCGGGGGCTTGGTGGCCACAGTGGTGACAGTCTCCTCTTCCACCCCAGGTCTCTCCTGTCCCTCTGACGGTGACAGTCACTCCACGAGCCGATGCCTGCAGCCGGCCAGCAGCGCTCATCCTCCTCTGCACCCGCTGCCCTGCCACCATCACCTCCCCCTGCTCCAACCTGATCATCCACACCGTGAGTGCCCCAGCCCCACAACGGGAGCGATCCCGGGGAGCAGCAGGGCTCGGGCCATCCGTGGGGATGTTTAAGGGGGTCGCTGGTGGAGACTGGTCCCTCCCATCACCAGACACGATGCTTGTGGTGCCCCGGGGAGGAGGGGACGCTCCTGAGCGTTGCTGGCGGCGCTGAGCGCTGGGCTGGCCAGGCAGGGAATGACGCACAGGGCTGGAAAAAGCTCCCATTTCCTCCGGCCGGCGGGAGGAAGGTCAGAGATGGGGTTTGGCTCCAGCGAGCTGAGCCGGGGTCGGGCGCTTTGTTAGCAAAATAAACCTCCTGCTTTGTTTGTGGCTAATAATAAAGTGGGCTGAGCCCTCCATGTGCCACTGGCCACTCGCTGCTCCCAGCTCATGGCCCCAGAAACCCCCATTTCTCCAGGGTGACCCCCAGCCCAGGCTCCAGGGACACTCACCTGTTTTAGGTTCACATTTGTATCCTGCACACTGAGGGGAAGGGTTTTCCTTGCTTTCCCCGTGCCAGCCTGTGTAAGGGAGGGATGCACCTTGCTCCCCACCCTGGCTCAGGCTGTCCTTGGCCCACAGGATGCCCACCTCATCCCAGAGACCATCAGAGCATCAAACCCTGAGCCACCCTCGGCCTCCAGCGAGGAGCAGCTGCTGGCCTGGGCTCTGGCTACCTATGGGGGCATCACATCCTACAGCCAGCTGCAGGACCCCCGCAGGGTCCAGCTCCACCTGGGAGAAGGTGCGTGGGGCTGGGGGCTAGCACTGGGGGGCTGGAGGGGGCAGGAATGGTCTTCCTGTTCCAGAAGGGTGACAACCTCCTGGGGCAAAGCACCTTCCCCGGGGAGGTGCCAGGGGACTGATACCCCTGGCCCTGAGCATCTCCCCACCCACTGAGCTCAGTGTGACTTTGATCACCCTGCCACCCACACAGATGCCCACAGCCCTCCAGAGTGCATTCCCCAGGAGCACTTCAATGCCATTCTGCACCTTGAGACTGAGGTGTTCTTCCACGGGGTGAAGGGCTGCTCACGCAGCGACGCCCCGAGCACCAGGGCCGCTCACATCATCCACCTGCAGTCGGAGCCCAGGTACCACAGTGGGACCCCAGGGGTGGGACTGGCAGTGGGATATCCTTGGAGATGCTTGGGAAGGTGTTGGGCTGTCTCAAAGGCAGAGCCCCACATCCCGAGTTGGATGTGGGACCGGTTGGTATGGAATGCTGAGAATGGGGGTCTTGTGGTTTTGCAGCTCCTCCATCACAGAGGTGAACGTGTCTCTGAGCTGTCCTCGGAATTCTGCTGACAACCAGATCCTCATCCTGCAGAGCAAGGCCAACTTCACCTGGTCTGTCTCCTCAGAGTGCAACATCCATTTACTGGTATGCTGAGAGGAACATGCCTTCCCCAGCACCCCCACCAAGGGGTCTGCCAGGTGCCCAGGAGATGCTGGTGTCATGGGGAAGGCTGGGGACATTAGACATGGGCAAGTGGCAGCCCCCTTGCTGCAAGCCCTCATTACTGGGGTGAACCCTGCCTTGTGCACCCCCAGCTGTCCCTATCTCCACTTAGCCCCCCTTTCCTCCTCACTGCAGATCTCTGGGATTTACAAGCTGCCCTTGTTCTCCATGCTGATCCCTGGGGCTCTCCTGCCTGACACAGAGCAGGATCTCATCGCCAAAGCCTTTGAGAAGAACTACAGTGTCATTGCCTCCTACTCTGCCATCCCTGCCAGCACCCGCATCAGCCTGGAGATTCACGAGCACGGTGAGGCCCCCAGCAGCCCAGGGCTGGGTGGGATGGGGGGTTCCACCACTCCCACTCAGCCCCCCCATCTCCCTGTCCTGCAGAGATGTTCGAGATGCCTGTGACAACCACCCCCGTTGTCATCACACAGCCCCCAGACTTGCCCCACCAGGTGCTGCTCACGCTCAAGCCCTGGAAGTGCACAGATGAAACCATGGAGATTGTCATCATCAGGTCCTACCTGGAGGTGAGGAGGGTGGAGAGGGGTGCCAATGTCCACCAAAATCACTCAGAAGTTGCATTTTCCCCTGGGTGCTCAGGGTGGGTGGCACTGGGCTGTCCCCAGTCAGTGTGTGATTACAGTGTGCTTTCCTCCCAGCCCATCAAGGACGTGGTGAACATCACCCTGAAGGACATCACCTGCCAGGCAGAGAAAAATGCCACCCACTTCATGTTGAGAAGTCCCCTCAGCCGTTGTGGCACCTCACTGGAGGTGCCAGTGAGGGGCTATGCCAACAATGAGGTGAGAGGGGGCCTGGCTGGGGGTGTTGCCTCCAGCCCCACTGATGGCCCATGAGAGCTTCAGTGATTGCCAGTGGGGCTTCTCCACCAGGACCTCCTTGCTTTTGCATGGCTGGAAACATCATACTGCAGCCCAGGGCTGAGATGGAGGGGGAGTGTGTGGGTGGGACAATCCCACCCATCCCATCCCATCCCATCCCATCCCATCCCATCCCAGCAATAGACTCCAGCAGTGGGGACTCCTTGACTGACCCAGCCTTCCTCCCTTCTCGCAGCTCATCCTCAGCCTGGCCAAGGATGCTGTGCTCCGGAGCGTGCGGGTAAGAGCCGGGTTTCCCAGCGTGTCCAGGGCTGGGAGAAGGTGCCAATGGCACTGTCAGCTGGGTGCTGGCTGCCCCCTCAGCACTGCCCCCCTCTTGCAGGTGGGCTTCCAGTGCGAGATCCCGCGGGAGCTCTTCCTGCGCCTTTTCCCCACCGCTGACTTCAAGGCGCCGCAGACAGAGCTGGAGATCAACAAGGAGGCCTTCGTGCAGGTACTGCTGCTGGCCCGGTGCCCAGGCTGGGGCAGCACAGCTGGCCCTGGGCTAGTGACCCTGATGGTGTGCCCCGTTCCCACCTGGTGCAGGCGTCCATGCAGTGGATGGATCACCCAGCTGACCTGCAGCTGAAGGAGTGTTGGCTGGTGGCCTCGGGCCGGGAGCCGGTGCTGCTGGTGCAGGGCGAGCAGGCGCGAGGGGCGGGGGTGGCCGTGCTGGAGGGACACACCAGCAGCCAAGGGAGGAAGGTCTGGCGCTTCCGCTTCACCTACACCGTCCCTGAGGGTGCACACATCCCCTTCTCTGCCATCCTCAAGTGCAAGGCCGGCTTGCAGGTCAGTGTAACCCCCTCCCCACCTTGATGCCACCTTGCTGGTCCCCATTGGGCAGCCTGATGGGTTTGCCCCAGACCTTTGGCTGGTGGAGCCCATCCAAGAGCAGCATTCCCTGGTCTGCAAAGAGCCTGGGAGCCCCCACCTCTGCTGTGCTGCAGAGGTGCACATCTTCCCCCTCTCACCCCAACCTCCACCCCTGCAGAATGACACCATCTTTGAGAAGGTCCTGGAGGTGACAGTGAAGGATGCCTGGCGGCCGCTCAACTGTGAGTTCAGGGCAAGGGAGGTGGTCAGGATGGGAATGGCAGTGGGAGAGGGTTCTCCCAGTGTGGCAGAGCTGACGGCCTCATCCTCCACAGACCGTGGGCTGGGGCTGGCTGCTGTCCTGGGCATCACCTTCGGCGCCTTCCTCATCGGGGCCCTCCTCACTGCTGTGCTCTGGTACATCTACTCGCACACCCGTGAGTATCCACCAGCCCTAGTGGTGGGATGGGGGGGCCACATGCCTGTCCCTTACCGGGTTGCCCATTTTTCCCTCCTGGCCAAAGTCCCCAGGTGAGCCAGAGACCAGGCTGGTCCATTGCCTTCATCTGTACAGTGCTGGCAATGCTACAGGGGAATAACCCTGCTCCAGGTGTCGACAGCTCCTCAGGGGCCCCTCTGCCATCTGCCCTCCCTCCTGCTCCTGGTGCCCCATGCTCATCTCCATCCCAGGGGCTCAGGGGTCAGCTGGGGAGTGGTCCATGAGGGCTGGAGGGTCCCCGGGGGCTGAGCCAAGGCCACCACTGTTCGCCCTGAGTCTGGTTTCCCCTTGGTGTTCCCCCGTGGCGGGCGGCGTGAGCCAGGTCCCATCTCCAAACTGCAGCCAGTTTCCAGCACGGCGCCAGCCTCGGAGAGCAGCAGCACCAACCACAGCATCGGCAGCACCCAGAGCACCCCCTGCTCCACCAGCAGCATGGCCTGACGCCCCCGGGCCCCCCCGAGCCCGCACAGCCCCTGGCCAACGGACTTGGGGACCCATCCCAGTGCCATTAAGCTGATTTTTTGCCCCAAATCTCAGGCCGAGCCCAGAGGGGGCCTCCATTACTCATTCAGTGAATGCTTTGGCCCTCTGAGGGCAGCCCACACCGGGGGGGGGGCACCCTGCAACCCCCCTGGGCTCCCCCGCTGCAGTGGGGAGGCAGAAAGAGCAGCTATTGCCAAAACCTCCCACAAGGCTCCCCATCAAATGGGGGGGGAAGAAGAAGTGGGTGCCCCCTGGACATGCCCCAGCCCTTGGGGTGACCCCCGTGCCCCTCCTGCATCCCCCCAAGAAGGCAGCAGGCAGCAGTGGGAGCAGCAAGAGGTTTATTTGCGGAGGATGCTGCAAGGCTGCTGCCCTCCCACAGGACGATGGGCAGAACCCACCACTTCCCCCAGCTCCCCGTCCAAGTTACAAACTCTTATCAATAATAATAAAAACCTTCCCTATGTTAAATTAATTGCGCCCTGGTGCTGAGCCTTGCCACAGCTTGAGGCTCCCACCTACCAGGCACTGGGGAAGCCCCCCAAACCCTGGGGGTCCCCCCAGTCAGTCTCACTAGGGAGGGAATGAAGACCAGGAGCATCCCCCCACGGACAGTGTCCCGGGAAGGGCACAGGCAGAAGGCACTGGGGTGAAAACAGCCAAGCCAGGATGGGGTGGGGGAGCCCCACATCCCCCTCCAGATGCCTCTGAGCATCAGTGGGGGCAGAACCGGTGCTTCATGTAAACAGAGGTGCAAAGCCCCGCGCCCCCTCACTGGGACAGGGCAGGGTCGAGCAGCCGGAGCGCTCCCCCCACCAGGTGCAGGCTGCCGGTGACCAGGACTCGGACGGCGGCCGCCTCCCGCAGCAGCACGGCCCCGCTGCTGGCCGCGGGGTGGGAGTGAGCCCCCGAGGCCACGGGGGCGGCCAGCTGGGGGTCCCTGCCCTGCGCCACCCACCGCAGCGCCTGCGCCAGGCAAGGGAACACGAGCGCCGGGGAATTGAGGGGTCGCGGGGCTGGGGGCACCAGGAGCAGGGAGCCCCGGGCGGGGGCCGGCTGCAGCAGCCCCCCCACCCGCAGGGGAGATGGGAGCCAGGGGTCCTGCCCCACTTTCTCCTCCAGGAGCCTCGTCCACGTGCGCTGGTTCTCCAGGCAGCGGGTCAGGGCGTTCTCCAGCGTCACGTTGAAGTTTTGCTGGTCTGGGAGGGATGGAGACAGCAGTCAGGGATTGCAGGGGGAGCTGGGGAGGGATCAGGATGGGGAGCTGGGAGAGACCCTCTCACCCCAGCACTCACCCGCATTGTTGGCTGCCGACACCTCCGTGAAGTTGGGGCAGAAGACAGCATAGTCAAAGTGACAGGGCTGCGGGGACAGGAGGAATCAGCACTGGGGGAACCCTCAGGACCCACCCAGGGGATTTCCACTGGGGCCAGTCCCACACCAGCGGGGTTACAGGGCATGGGGCAGGGGATGGGGCAAGGGATGATCCAGGACACTTCCCCACACCCAGGACTGTGAGACCCCTGCAGGGGGCAGTTGAGGTGGGATACAACCCAGAATAGCAGGATGGGCAGACAGACAGACAGACAGGGTGCCAGCTCCACCTCGTGGCTCCCTGCACCCACAGCAAAGCAGGTCCCAGGACCAGCAGAAGAACCCAGTTCCCTGGGCACGGTGACCCCCCCCGTGCCCCCCAAACCTCACCACCAGCAGCTTGAGCAGCGCCGCCGTGTCCCGGTCGCCTGTGGCATTGAAGAGCAGCACACGCACCTCAGAACCACTGCAGGGAGAAAGGGCAAGTGGCCCATGCCCCCAGGGGACCTGCAGCACCACCACCACACCCCCGCAACGTGTGCCCCCCTTTGCATCCTCTCCTTACTCATGGGGCTTGTCCTGGTTGAGGGCAGCCTGGCGGAACCAGCGCACACAGGCCTGGATGCTGCTGGTGGTGTGAGCTCCATCCAGGTACCACGTCACGGGGCCGTGGGAGAGCACCTGAGTCCGGCCCAGCCACTCTGTGTCCCGCAGGCCTGGGGGAACACAGGGCACGGCTGGGACCCCCATACCTTTCCCCGTGGGAAGCCAGTGAGGGGCAGATGTGCCTCCAGCACACATGGCACTGGCTGGGGTCCAGCATGGCCCCACTGCACCCTGTGACACGGCAAGGGGGATCCTGGCGTGGCCATACCGCACCTTGAATCATGGCATCGTTCAGCTGGAAGGCAGGCGCCAGCGGCACTGGCCTCCCCAGCAGCTCGGTGCTTGGTGGCACCTCCTTCAGCTCCCCAAGACCTAGGAACGACAAGCATCCCACTGAGCCCCCAGGGGCCCTGATGGGATCTGTCCCCTGTCCCCGTCCCCCTGCCTTACCCTGGCAGCCGCGGCGCTGCAGCCACGTCCGCGCCAGCTGCAGGGCCAGGGCGGCGTTGGAGCGCTGGTGGGCACCCGCCAGCCCCAGCTCCAGCGCCCCGCAGCCCTCCTCGAAGTCGTCCAGCTCCGGGCAGAGGTAGAGGGGACACTGTGGGGAGAGGAGGCTGAGCCCCCCCGCCATGGGATGGGGTTCCCCAATCCACATCCCGCCAGCAGCTCACCTTCCGCTCCTGGGCTCGCTCCCTCAGCACCTCCAGCGGCCGCTCCGGCTGCGCCACGGTGAACGCCGGCACGCCGGGCTGGGAAGGGCGGGGGTGCTTAGTGACATGGGGGTGCTCAGGGACACGGGGGAACACACCCCAAAAACACGAGAGAGAAGACCAGGTCTACCTACCTTAAAAATGCCCCCCTTCTGCCAGGCGATCTTCTCCATGGTGTCCCCCAGGATGCTGGTGTGGTCGATGCCCAGGGAGGAGACCCCACACACCACTGGCGCCCTGGGAATGCAGCATGGCTGTGTCCCTGCTGTTCCCCACTACACTGTGGGGACATCAGGCCCTGGCAGCCCTGGGGACAGGCTCAGCCCGGCCAGCTCCTACCTGATGATGTTGGTGCAGTCATAGGTGCCGCCAATGCCAACTTCCACCACTGCCAGGTCCACCTGGGGACACGGGGACACTGGAGCCATCAGACATCAGAGCCACCAGCAGGAAATGTGGTGGGATTCATGGATGGATTCAGGGATGTGGGAGGAGATAGATCTCTGCCACCAGCCCTTCCAAACCCACACCTGAGCACACCTCTATTTGTGTGGCGATCATCGCCCTGGCACAGCATCCCCTGTTTACAGCCAGGACAGCCTGATCCACACAAATTCTGACCCAAGTCCCCCCTCCCTGAGGTCCCCACCAACGTGACATTTCTGTCACGAGCTGAAGGCCACCACCACTGACCTTCTCCTGCAGGAAGACGTGGAAGGCCATGATGGTGAGGAAGCGGAAATACGCCGGCATGCTGGCACACGCTGGGTCCTGCCAGGCAGAGCAGGGTGAGGGTGAGCACATGACCCCAGGAGAGTGGGACCCAAGGGAGAGAGCACCCCCAGAAACCCTGCTGGCCCCACCTTGGTCTCCTCCAGGCGGTTGTAGACCAGCCAGAAGTACTTGTTGAAGAGGTCCTTGCTGATGGGCTGCCCATTGATGCGGATCCGCTCACGCACCTGCACGAGGTGAGGGGAGCTGGGGGTACAGAGCAGGGGGAAGAGTTAGGCACAGCTCCACTGGCCCTTCAAAACCCTCCTGACCTCCTGCCCACCTGTAAAATCCCGTCTTCAGCCCGTAGTTGCGGAGGATGCACTCAGTGAAGGCGCACGCTGAGCCCTGAGGAGACAGCTGTGTTACACCCCGCGTTGCAGAGCAGAGCACACGGAGCCGCAGCCACCAGCAGTGCCCCCTGAGCCCCCCACAGCACCGCCCGCCCGCCTCACCTTGCCCTTCGTCCCCGTGACGTGGATGATGTTCAGTTGATCCAGGTCCTCGACCTGCAAGAGTTCAACCACCCTGTGAGACCCCCATGGCAGCCAGTGCCAGGCATGGTGGCACTGCTAACAGGACAGGGGGGACAGGGATGGGATCAGCCCCTCACCTTCAGTCCGCTCCTCTCCAGAAAGCCCTGCATGGCTTCCAGCTGGGCCTGGGGGTCACCGCGCTCCCGCTTCACCTGCTCCAGGTAGCTGGCATTGGTCTGCAGGGTGTTGAGCATCCGGATTGCATCCTGGAAAGACACCCAGGGCCGTCGGGATAGTGCCCAACACGACAGCCTTGTGGCTGCGCCACAGCCCCAGGGGCCAGTCTACAGAGCCCGCTGCACCCTGACCCACCCCTTCGGGCTCAGTCCCCTCGGCGGTGTCATTGGTCACCCACGCCGGCAGCATCTCTGCCATGGTGCCGCGGGGACCCGCCGGCAGCGCCGGATCCCGTCACGGGGACGGGCTACTTATGGGCAGGGGTTACCCGCCCCTGCCCAGGTGCCCCTTGGCCCCGCGGTGGGGCACGGGACAGCGCAGCGCCGGCACCCAGCGCTGCCCAGTGGGACAAGGTCGCCGCCGGCCGGAGCGGGCAGCGCTCCAGCGGGCACCCGTCCTGCCGGTGTTTAACGAGCGGCGCTAATGGAGCGGCAACGCCGCACCTGCACGGCACACCGGAGAGGAGAGGTCACCATTGTCACCGAGCCCCCCAAACCCTCGCCAAGGGGAGGTGAGCCTGGCGCTGCAGCGCCGAGTGCTGCAAGGGGGAGCTGGCATAGCACCAAGCCGTGTCCCCAGTGCGGGGACACTCCACCCGGGCAGCTGGACCTGTCCCCCCGCACAGTGGCACTGACACCGAGAGCGCTTCCAGCTCTGCAGAGCGGGACCGCTCCCGCCTGCGCGCGGGGACCGCCGCCATCCCCGCGACACCGGGCGCAGCCGCGTGCGGCCGGGACACGCCGTGGCTAC
>WBNO01027761.1:57371-75727 GCA_013400575.1 Peucedramus taeniatus | reverse complement strand
CCCGACAGTTTCAGAGCCCCAAACCAACAAGTTACCTTGTACATGTCTTTCATCAAGCCTATGTTTTATCCTCAGAACGGCCCCACTCACCACCACTTCCTCAAGAGACTTTACACTACCAATGGCTATTGTCAGTAATTGTTAACAGACAAGTTACCAAGTGCCAAATGCTATCACCAGCTGCACACCTTGAATCCTGGCATCCATGGGGCTCAGGGAGAAGACAGCTGGCTACAGCTGATAGCCACAGGAAACTGTGCAGCTGTGGAGGACCACCTGCTCTCTAGGAATTGATCCTGACCAGTTCTGAAATAAGGTGAGCACAGGTGAACCCACATCACAGTGTCCCCCTGCTCCCAGCACAGTGTGGCCAGCCCTGCCACATCATCCTGAAACCCCTGCAGACAGCAAGAGGGCAGGACCCACCTCAGGCACAGGGCAGTGCTTGGCTGCAGCAGGTTGGGTGTATCCAATATGACTCCCAGGCATGGTTTGCAATGAAGAAAGCATGGATGCTACATGCTGTCACAGAGACCAGCTATCCTGGTCTCCTGCCTACATGGAGCATCCAGCTCTGCCAGCCATCTCTCTGGTTTGCCCAATAAGCCATTTTTAGGCTAGATCCCAATCTCCAGGGAGAGCTAGTCATGCTGTCTAGGGTGACTCTGCCTTCCCCAAAACACATTTGATGACTCAGAAGCACCTGCCTCGTCCTTCATCAACACTTCAGTGCTCAGAGGATACTCCATGCAGGAGCTATGACAGACCAAGAGAGCTGAGACATCTCCAAGCAGGGCCCACTTTGGTCCAGGACAGCTACTCCCAGTCCTGCCAGTCCTGGTACCATTTACCAAGAGCCCCAGCATGGATGGAGACACTTTTTCCATCACCAGATCCATAACAATTGATCTGCAAGTTTAATGTAACCAATACAGACTTTTGGGGGGCAAAAACAAGTTCTGAGACAGGAAACTGCAGGGAAACAACGTTGAGCTCACAGGTATCACCTCCCCAAGTCACACAGCTCTGCAGTGGCCGAGGAGATGACCAAGCTCTGATAACATCATCAGTCAATTCACCTTGAAAAAAGTCCTTTCCTAGACAAAAAGACCTTGCCAGGACATCTCCACTTAACATGGGGAAGCCCAGCGAGGACCCCGCCGGATGTCAAAACACTCTGTCAAACTCAGTCTGGTTGGTGGCAGCCGGGTTCCTGCCTTGGTTCGCCGGCTGCTGGGGCATGTGCCCGCCCCTCCTGCGCGGTGGGGCCAGGTACTCAAACATGGACTGGTTGTGGGTGGACAGCATGTTCTTGAGGTCTGAGGGCATGGGGTCGGACCAGAAGAAGTCGTGGTTCAGGGCGTCGTCGCTGTCGATGCGCTGGGCGGGGTCCAGCACCAGCAGCTTGTCGATGAGGTCGAGCGCGTAGGGGTCTTTGACGTAGGCCTTGAGGCGATCCTTCACCTTCCGCTTCTGCCCCTTGGGCAGATCCAGCTTCTCGTACAGCTCGTACTTGTCCACGTTCGGCCAAACCTGGCAAGGGCAAGGAAAAGGGCAAGAAATAGTTATGGAAAGGACAAGCCGGTTTTGGTTCAAACGCCCTCAGGCAAACCAAAATAACAATTCTATTTTATAACCCTCAAGCTGGCAGACATTGTGCTGTCTTTGTTCACAGCAACAAAGAGGCACTAAAGGCCTGAAGACATGTGGACAAGTCAGGACAGTCTTCCTGGTGTGGAAACAATGCTCCAGGATTTCTGGTTCCCCCATGAAAGAACTACTAGAGAGTGTGGTTCAGTTCAGCTACCACATCCAGAAAGATAGTGACAAAATTGATTGCTAAATAATCACCTGGATGTGGCACCTTTTATCCTTAGAAAGCAAAGCCTGCTGCAATCACCAGCACTTATCTGGATCTGGGAGAGACCACAGCAGGTAGCTACTTGCCAAAGAAAGCGCCTTCAGTGTATTTACATAATGACTGTGACAGCAGGATGAGGACTCTGCAGCTGCCAGCACAACATCCCGCAGATCCCAGTCTGGGCTGAGATCCCTCAGCTCGCTCCCCACAAGAGGGCAGGACGAGCTGCTGATGAAGGAGGAGCCGAGAAGGGGCCGCGTGCTCACACCAGAGCTGAGCTGATGCCGCAAATCACAAGACAGAATTCAAGAGGCTTTTCAAGGTGACCAGTGCAAAAACACCTGAGAATAAAAACCCCCACCGTTCTTCAAGCAGAAATTGAGTGTGTTTGTCTGAGAGACAACCCCAAAATGCAGGTTAGAGATTCTCCAGCCTCCCTGCCAGCAGCAGGCACACTCCACTGCTGGGAGCATACAGCAGCCAGCACACAGGGCTGGGAAGAGGCCTGAGTGCCTGGTCCCAGACTCTGCCCACACTCCTGCTCTCCACAGCTCATCCCCACTCTTGCCCTCACCTCTGGCGTGATGGATCCACAGAGCTGGCTGATGAGGGTGAGCTGGTGCTGCTCCGTGTTCCCCTGCATGATGGGGCTGCGGGTCCACATCTCTGCCATGATGCAGCCTGCGCCCCAGAGATCAATGGGGGGGCCGTAGTCACGCTCCCCTAAACGGAGATGCCCAGTTAGTCTCCCAGAGGGCCGAGAAGGACCAAGAAGCTGGCAGAGCCCACCCAGGGCTCCTCCTACCTAGGAGCAGCTCTGGGGGCCGATACCACAGGGTCACCACACGGTTGGTGTAGCGGTTTGGCTGGCTGTTCTTAGCCAGGCTGAAAGCTCGAGCCAGCCCAAAGTCCGCCAGCTTCAGGACCCCATCCCGCGTGATCAGGACGTTCGCTGCTTTCATGTCTCGGTGCAAGATCTGTACGAGGACAGACATTGAAGAGTTAAGTGAATAAAGTGCCTCCTTGGGTACCTGGGGCCAGCACGATGCTCAGGCTGCAGAGGTGGGAAACAAGGATTTCCCTCCAGCCTGTGCTAAGACACCAGCTCCTTGGAAAGCCACCCTCTGAGTGCAGCAATGTCTGTCCCATTACCTTGTTTCTGTGGATGTAGTAAAGTCCATTCAGGAGCATCTGCATAACTTTCTTGATCTCTGACAGTGTGAACTTGACATGAGCGTTGCTGAGAAGGCCAGCCAGGTCGTGCTCACAGAAGTCAAACACAAGGTAGATGCTGCCCTTGCACCGGTTGTATGGAGAGGCTGCAGGAGAGGCACAGAGAGGCTGTCAGTGAGAGACCCTTCACCAGGTCACAGCTCCTCCTACCTCCCACAACCCTGCAGCTCATACAACATCCCCTACACAGAACCTCAGGGCACAGGAACACAGAGAACCAGACAGCCTGCAGGCTTCAAGGTCATTTTTGAAGAAGAACTGAGCAAAACTAGCAACACAAGGAGACGAGATGAGGATTGGTACAGCAAATGTCGTCAGACAGGCAAGGAAAGGGCATGGCAACCTTTGAAAGCTTCACTTCGTGCTGCTCTGGGCACATAACAGCTGTGGGGCTTCCTCCCTGCAAGCCATGGCTGCCAGCCAAGCACCAGCGATAGAGAAAGCACCCACAGACAGCCCCAGGAAAAATGCAGAAACACGGAAAATCTGTCTAATCTCACATTAAAAAGTGAGATTTCCTGCAACCTCAAACAGGATCTGCAAAAACGGACTGATCTTGATGAAAGTGATATAAAACTCCAACTGCAATTTGAAGGCAGTGACAGCAGACTAAGTGAAGCAATCCATTTCAATCTTGTTCCTAGAGCACCCACACAAAACATTATTAAAAAGAAAGGCTGATTTTCATCAGTTGTAATCAGCAAAACCTGCTGATCAGCATCTCCAACCGGAAAAGCTTAGCCCCCACAGAAGCACACTGCTCTCCCCCCAGCCAGGAGGGTGCCTGCCACACTGGCTTTGCAGCTCCTCACACAGACACAGCCCCAAACACACCTTTCCTAAGTAAAAGGAGAAAAGCCTCATTTACTGCTTGACAACAGTAAATTAAACACTTCTACTTTACTGCAAACTGAGGTCAAGGTAGATTTGGATGAAAACTGGAATACAAACAAAACATAAGCAAAAAGGGAACAAATGACATGTCTACAAAAATATTTACTTTTGGTATGCCAGACACTCTATCATCGTAGTTCTTTTAATCACACAGTGAATTAAAAATTAACTTGTCACTGGTGTTTTTACTCATACCTATTCAGACAGTAATCTACACACAACTGAGTACTGCAGTATCTTGAATTTCCCATCCCTAGGCCAGACATTTCTGCCTGTTCAGTGACTGGACTTTTTAAAAAACACCAGATACTAGTCAGATTTGTTTTTACTTCACTGACATGACTGGCTAGGGAAGGGCTGTAACACCAACTGTCACTTTCCAAAGTAATTTTCCAGTACTGAAACCATGTAAAGGAATTATATATAAACTCTAGCAAATGTAATGAAGCAGTTTCACTGGAAACAGAGGCAGGCCAGGTGTGCTGAGCACTGCAAAGCAGGGGGGCACATGGCATCAGGAGGGAGGGAGGAGGTGGAAGAACAGCTCAGGAGGAGTCCCAGCCCTCCCAGCACAAGCAGTTACATCACCTACAGAAAGAGATGCTGAGTGAGCCTCAGCTGGAGCTGTGTCATCAGCTCAGAGCTGCCAGGAACCATCACAAGCCAACTGAGAGAGGCAGCTCCAGGCTGAGGAGCTGAGTTTAAAGTCTCCCCAGTGCTGGTTCATTTAAAGCCTCTCAGAAGGGAGATTTCCAGCACAGGCAGCATTCACTGCTGTGGCACAGGCATATCCTGGCAGGACTACAACAGCTTTTTCCAGCTGAGCTTCAGCAACGTCCAGACTCATTTAGAAACTCTTTTCCAAGATAAGTGACCTGTCACCCCATGTCACAGGCAGGAACAGAGGCCTGTGCTCAGCTAGACCAGCACAAGACACCAGCCTGCTCAGCAGGGCTCAGAAAAGCCATCATTAACACAAGGGAGACCCTGCAAAGTACCTTTGGTCCTGCAGATTTCTATGAGGTTCACCACATTCTCATGCTTGAGCAGCTGGAGGATTTTAATCTCTCGCAAGGCTGTGATGGGAAACTGGAAAACAGAAAGAATGGAGGTTGGAGGTGCAGGAGACCAGGCCATCTCTGCCAGAGAACAGGAGAGGTGTGACCATGCAGCTTGGCAGGGCCCACCCTCCTCTCATCATCTCCATTCACAGGACATGGCACAGCCCAGCCTGAGCTGCAGAACAGCCTCTCTGGCTGCTGCCTTTGCTGTTTAAGCTCTTATTTCTCCCCCCAACAACCCCTTAGCACACGTGCTTCACACATCACCCAGTTCTTCCACAAGCACAGCCAGTGTGGAGCCCTGTGCTGGGGGTCCCAGAGGAGAAGAAACACAGGGGAAGTGTCACTTCCCAGCAGCCATCCCGTGCAGCTCAGTCCCCTTGCTGCTGCCATGTGCCTTTGCAGCCCGGGTGACAACAGCCCCAACCCAGCCGTGCCCCACACTTACCCCTTCCTTCTCGTTTTCCATCAACACCTTCTTCAGTGCTACTTTCTTGCCTGTCTGCCGATGTTTGGCTTTGAAAACCTCCCTGTAAAAAACAAACAAACAAACAAAAAAAAAAATCCATGAGCAGCACAAGGAGAAAGGAACCTCAGGAACAAGCCCAAACAAGACATGCTAAAGCACCATACAGAGAACTCTGTGCTGAGCCAATATAGCCACATTCCCCCTGGGCCAAAGGCCCTCAGGACTCACTGAACCAACAGAGAGCCCAGAGCTCTTGCAACCTTATAAGGATTTTCAGTAATGTAGCACATTTTGAACACAGAATTGCACATTTGGAGCCAAGTTATAGGTCCCCACCCTGTTTTCAAGGTTAACTCTGCTCTGCCAGAGCTGTGGCAGAGCGGGATCTCAGGCTGGGGAAAAGAGGGCGCAGGAGCCAGACTGGTTCTCCGACGGCAGAGGGGTGACCGGGCAAAGGACACGCGAGCGAGGAGCACCCGAGGCTGGCGCCCATGGGCCGCGGGGCTGGGCCCCGGCTGCAGGCCTGAGGCCGGGAAAGGCCGGGGCCGGGCCGGGCCAGGGAGGGCCGAGACCGGCGAGCACTCACCCGAAGGTGCCCTGCCCGATCTTGGCGAGCTTCTCGTACTTGGAAACCTCGTCGCAGAAGGGGCACTCGACCATGTCGTACTGCTTGGCCATGGCGGCCGCGCCGTTGCCACAGCACCGCGTCCCGCCCGTTCCGCCACGTGACCCACCAGCCCTCGCGCGGGGCCTTGTGGGCGTTGCAGTCCTTGGGGCCACCGCCATGTTGTCCCCCCTCATGGCCCGGGAGCACCGAGCGGTCCCCGGTGCCCGTGGCCCTAAAGCGCGTTGCCGTGTGCCCGGTGTGTGCTTCAACACGTCAGGAGTTAAATAAAACTTCTGCTCCTGCGGCTGGGACGTAGGGAGGCCATGGCCAGGCAGGCGGACTGGTGCAGGGGATGCTGAGTTCCTCCCCCAGCCATGGCTGTGTTCAGGTGCAGGAGCTCGATCTCAGGCTGCTCGAAACTGGTCCCCAAGGTGGACAGCACCCAAGGACTGAGCTGTGGCAGAGGTGACTGTCAGCATCCTCATAATGGGAACCACCAGCGCCCTGGGAATGGGAACCGCGGACACCGGAGCCCTGCCAGGTCCAGGCCACCTTGTCCTGCATGGTGACACTCTTATGGAGCACGCCAATGTCCCCAGAACCAGAGAATGGCTGATGGGGAGCGCTCGTGAGGGCACTGACGCCACCCAGCTCTCACCCCACAGGGGCTGAGCACCAGATGTCCACGGCAGAGTCCTGTCTGCAGGGCTGGAGCCTCATCCACACGGCTGTCACGCTCCTCTAGGGCTGCCACCTTCTCCAGTGGGGCGGGCACTCTCTTTTAGGGCTGGCACCTTCCTCTAGAGGTTTTTGGTCATCCACATCTGGCAGACATCCCCAACCTGGCGTGCAGAGGTGACTCTTGAGCAGCCAGGCAGGTGCAAGCGGCCACTGCAGGAACGGTGGGGACAGCGTGAGGGCTGGCAGGGACAGCAGCGGGGCAGGGAGCAGATGTCAGCAGTGGGGAGGAAACGCTGAGCGAGCGGTGAGTGACAGCAGGGTGCTTGCGGGGGGGGCAGGAAGGGAGGAGCGGGCAGGGAAGGGCTTCACAGTTTCATACTTGTCCCTCTCGGTCCCCACGGCCTCCGAGCAGCGCGGCCATGGCCGAGGGCCAGAAACGACGGAGCTTCAAGAAATTCAGTAAGTGGCCACGGGACAGGGTGGGTGGGCAATGGGGTGCTCACCTGGACATCTCGGTGGGTGGGAGGATGTGTGAGAGTTAGCGTTGAGTGTGTGCTCACACGCTCTCCGGGTCATCCCATGCAGGGATGTTTGGAGCTGTGACAGGCTCTGCTCTTGTTAGGAGACTCACAGGGGTGAGGGGCTTTGGAGGTTTCCATCCACAGGGCTGGGTGCTGGGACTGGGACCAGCCTGCTGCAGCCCAGCCTGTGCTGGATGGTGAGATGTGACCAGAGGGATGCACAGCAGGGTTTGGGGGTCTTCACTCTTTGACTCACACCCTTCAGGGTGCGTGGCTTGGGTACAAGCTGCTGCTGGGGGCTAGGGCTGGCTGGGACCCTCAGCCCAGGGTGCTCCTGCAGCACAGGGACCGAGGTGACACAGAGGAGCTGGGGAGAGAGCCTGGGAATGGATTCCCACTGGCTCTTCTGGGAGGAAGTGCTTGATACCCACCGGGAGCGAGCTCTGCACTTTCTCACAGACCTCAGCTTTCCCCCAGAGCCCTGAGGGGAGGCTGCAGTGGCCTTCACCCCATTCCCAGTGCTGGGCTGTGCTCTCTTGCATTCCTGCCACGGGGCTGGCGCCAGAGGGGGGCCAGTCCCTCTGCTCCCTCGGGACCCCTCCACTGGCCAAACCCAGGCCCCATCCCAGCCGGGATTTTCCTTTGTGGTGGAGTGCTGGGGAAATGGGAAAAATCCCCCGTGCTGCCTTTCCCACCTTTCAGCAGCCCCCGGAGCAGCAGGTAGCAGAAGATGCTTGGGCTCCAAGGGGCTGCTTAGCACAAAGTAGATTTGCCTCTAACTGCACTCAGGCCACGAGGTTTCTGCCTCGCAGAGGAGCTTTTGGGATGCAGCCCCTCCACCCTGTCCGGCTGCAGGGATGCCCCGCAGAGCCCATGGATGGCAGCTGGAGGTGGGAATCCGAGGGCTGAGCAGCCCAGCACACCCGGGTCCTTGCTCAGCACCTCTGCAATGTGTCGCTTCCTGCCCTGCCAAATCCGCCGTGCTTCGCAGAGCCCCGGGGCGGCATCAACATCGCAAAAGCCCCGGTGACACCCAGGGCCGGCAGGGAAGCACAGCTCAACAGCACTGCAGCCACAGGCTGGCTGACCCCGAGTAATGACACCGGCCCGGCAGCATCCGAGCCTGCACTGCAGCGACACACAGAGCTGAGCTGGAGCTGAGGTGTGAAATGCAAAGCCGCCCGCCGGAGTTATAAATATTTCTCTGGCGAACATGTTCGTGCTCAGCACTTGCAGGTGGCAGCTGGAGCAGGCGAGGGGCTGGATGAGGAAGTGGGGAGGTTATCTCTCACCCGCAGCAGCACCCGTGATGGTTCCTGCTCCTCCGTGCTGGCGGGACATGCACATGTGGGCAGGTCATGTGCATCCAGGACCCCCATTCCCTAGGGAGATGCCGTGTGTCCCATTCTTGCATCCTGCGGGGCTGTCCTGAGGCTGTGGGGATGGGCACAGCCCTCTCCAGAGTCCCCAGGAGGAAGTAGGCAGGCAGAAATAATTTCTAGAGTTGCCTGCTCACCAGGGTTGGGTGTTTCCTCCACCCCTCAGCTGTGGCAGGAAAATGCAGCTGGACTTGCCAGGCACAGGAGACTTCTGCTCCCTGAGGGACCAGGCAGAGTTCCTGGGTACCCAGTAGAGATGCCTCAAGCAGCATCATGTACACTGCAGACCACAGGGATGTTGTGCCAAGCTGGGCCTGCAGATGTGGATGTAACAGGGTGACACCGGGCTGTGTAGTGCCCCATGCCCACCCCAACTGAGGACCAGGGGCTCTGGCATTCCCCATCATCACACCATCATTCCAGCAGTAACCCCACACTCATCACTCCTTTCTCCTTGCCAGAGTTTTTCAAGTTCAAAGGCTTCGGGAGCCTGAGCAGCATCCCCCGCTCCTTCACCTTCCGACGTGTCTCTGTGGATCCCAGCTCTCTCAACAGTCTCAGACCACACCTCTCACCTTCCCATGGCTTCCTGGGAGAGCCCTTTGACAGCACCCAGGATGATCTCAGCACCATGCCCAAGAGCCCTGGCCCCTACGCTCAGTCATCAAACATGTACTCCCATACGGGCACCATGCCCAGGGTGAATCTGGGCAAGGCAGGAAGGAGCCTGGACAAAGACAAGAGTAGCCAGAACTGCTGGGAGAAAGGGACTCCCAACAACAAAACCCCCCAGACAGCCCCGCTCCCCAGCCTCAAGTGTCCTGAGGTGTCCAGCACCTCTGGCCCAGGCACAGACTCACCCTTGGCTGCGGGAGAAGCAGAGCAGAAGGAGGAAAAAGCTGAACCTGGGGACACCATGGAGACAGCAATGGCCAGGACAGACCAGGAACCTGTGGGAAATGTCTCCTGCCCTAGGACAGAGGCACCGAGCTCCAACCTGGCTCCAAACCCCAGCCAAACCACAACCCCTGACGCAGCAACTGGAGCAGAGACCACTGATGGGGATCTGCTAGAAAAGGCGCAAGAGCATCCTGACAAGATCTCCCCAGACAGGTATAGCCCTTGAGGTTTGCTCTGCCTTCTGCTAAGACACCCCTTTTGTCCCTCCAGGGCAAGAGGAGGGGGCTGGGACAAACCAGGGTCACTGCGATGTTCTCCCGTGCCCACAGTGCCAGCGGGATGCACCTGGCCGGTGGGACAGCACAGCTGGAGCATGGTCAGGGCAGCGGCTCCATGGGAACGAGGTTTCCTGTGGGATTTCTGCTCCCTCCTGTTTCCGGACGGGGTGGAAACATCTCGCAGCCGCGCTCTGCCCCGGCATCTCTTTGTCCTGCGGCGGCTGCGTTCCAGCACCAGGATGTGCTGCTGCGGAGGGCTCGCACCAGCACTGTTACAGCCTCCTCCGCCTCTCACTCTCCTCTTTTCCACCCCCTCTATCCTCTCCCCCTCTGCCGAGCAGCACTGCCTCTCCCAAGGCACAGGGGCAAATCCTGAAACCAGACACTTCGTCCCCATTTCACCACCTACCATTAAACCCCCCCTCTGGGCACAAATCCCCCACTCCAGGCACAATCTCCTCCTCCGGGGGAATTTGGAGGCTCAGCCCTCTGAGATGACGGATGGATTTTTGGAAGGGTTTTGACCGCAGAATCAACCAGAGGGATTTTTATGCCCCATGGCATCTGGGCATAAGGGGCCAACTGCGACCCCAGCCCAGGAGGGCGTGTGGGACTGGGGACACAGGCAAAGGTGACTCCAAATTTCTCCCGAAAACATTTCTCCCCCTCTCCCTGGCCTGACTCTCCTTTCTCTGCACTCAAGTGGCCCCTGATGTCCCTGCTCCCCCTGCACCGCCCCGGGGCCGGGGGCTCGTTTTCCTGACACTGAGCGTTCCGGAGGTCCGGGTGGTCCCGGGAGCGGGGTGAGGAGGAGAAATTCGTGCCGGCGGTGGGAGCCGGGCTGTGCCGGCCACACATTCCGAAGGGTGGGCCGGAGGAGGGCTGGGACGGGAAGGAGGAGGGTCCGCCACCGCCTTGCGCGCCCCGAAGTCCCGGCGCTCAGTGCAGGGCGGGAGAGCGCGGGAGAGCTTCTCCCCATCCCGGAGCACAGGCGCTCGCTGGATCCCGCAGGGCCGATGACAGCGCTGAGCAGGAGGTTTCCCACCCTGGGACAGGGCAGGTAAGGGGTCCTGGCCCCCCGGCCACCCCTCGCACCCCGGCACAGCGGGATGAGGAGGGAGAGGCTGGGAAGGGGCTTTGCTTGGGGCGGGCACAAAACTTCGAGGCAGATGCCGGAGCCGAGCCGCTGCTCGGGTGCCGAGGCCCCCAGCCCGTGGTGGTTTTTCCTCAAGGAAAGAGCTGCTGAAACCGCAGCAGACCCGGCGCCAGGGGCTGCGGCCAGGGGCTCGGAGGTTTGGGGGGCTGGTGGCGCTGCCGCATCCTTCGGTGAGCAGAGAGTCCCCGAGGAGGGTGCAGAGGACTCACCCAGACCCTCTGTCTCCCAGAAATTACTTAGATCCCAAGCCACTGTGGCTGGGAGCCAAGCAGCAGTGGGACATGGGTGGGTCACATGGGTGTCTTGAAGCTGGGGAATGGGTTCCCAAAAATTTGGGGCCAAATGCTTTTTTGCATCCTGCAGGGTTTCCCCGATGATGAGTGTAGCCTTGCTGCTTGCCAGGGAAACTGAGGCACTAGAGTGACCAGGGCAGGTCTTGGCATCAGGGTTATTTCTGCCACTCCTCACTAACCTGGAGCCCCTGCCACAGCCCCTGGCTCAGGGAGCAGCCGTCTGCCAGAGCCATCCCAAGGCCAGGCCCTGCTGTGGGGCGGGTGGGAGGAAGTGGGACCGGGATAATGCTGCGCCCCAGCCCTTCCTCCTGTGCAGGCACATCCCTGGGGTTGGGGACAGTCTGTTCCTGCCAGGCCATGGCAGCAGCATGTTCCCTGGGGGGGAACAAATACGGCCCTGGGGCACATTTCCATTTTTGCCCCCGGAGTATTTCTGGTAAGGACAGTCCCCAGAAGAGGGTGGGCTGAGGATGCTCCTACGCAGGAGGGCTTTCCCAGAATCAGGCCTGTGAGGGGGGAAATTGTGCTGCTGTGGGACAGGGAGTGGCACACAGCCCGTGGAGCTGCTCAGAGCAAGGCGGTGGCCGTGACTCCAGCAGAGACACGCTGGCTAACGGGAGATGACCGCTGGCAGGTCCCAGGGCGGACGTGACTCGGTTTCCCTGTGTGCGCGGCCGCGCGCGAGGCACGGAAACGCCGCTTCCCGCAGGCACTGCCTGACACTCCCTGCAGACCCCCCTGGCAGCACTGCCAGCCAGAACCTCCCTGGAGGCAGCTCTGCAGAGCGGGAAGCTGAGGCACAAGGTGCCCAGATTTGGTTCCCCTGGGGTACAGCCTGCACCCAAGGAAAGCAGAGCCTAGGCTTCAAACCAGGGCTGGACTCACAGGATCCTCCTGGACTGTTCCCAGCAGCCAGCCCGGAGCTTGGCACATTTGCGAGTCATGGTGATGCCTTCCCGAGCCCAAGGGGAGCAGCCACCCCACCAACCCCCCAGTCCCCAATACCACTGCTGTAGCTCTGGGTCTCAGCAGCTCAGCCACGGCCGCACTCCAAAGGCAGCCCTGGAATTTCTCCCAGGCTCTCGTCTGCCCCCAAAAATGCCGTTTCCTCCAGGAATGTGCAGAACCAGGGGGGCTGCGGTCCCAGCTGCTGCCCTTCCCCGGCACAGGGGCCTCTCCTGCCCGGGCCCTCGCAGCGTCTCCCAGCTGCTCCCATGCTCCCGACTTCCTGCCCAGAGGCCCCCCGTCCTCCTGCCGGTTTTTCTCACGGCTCTCGCAGCACCAGGCAGCTCTGCAGCGTGTGAAGGGCAAACAGGCTGGAGAGGCAGCGCCGGGGTGGGCAGCCAGCCCACAGCTGCCATGGGGAGTCTGCATCCATCCCCGCTCTCAAATGCTCTGCAATTTTCTTCACCTCCAGAAAAGTATGGGCTTGATTTCCAGCCCCTTTTTCCCCCTCCCAAGCTGGACACCAGGGGATGTGATCTGCAGTGTGGGCTTGGAGAATCACAGAATTGTACAGGTTGAAAATACCACTAAGATTGAGCCCAAACGTCAACCTGGCCCTGCTGTGTTCACACTAAACCGTGTCCTTAAATGCCGTGCATGAGGCAGGGAAACGCTGCTTCCCACAGGCACTGCCTGACACTCCCTGCAGACCCCTCTGGCAGCACTTCCAGCCAAAACCTCCCTGAAGGCAGCTCTGCAGAGGGGTAAATTGAGGCACAAGGTGCCCATCCACGTTTTTTAAAGACTTCCAAGGGTTCCAGAAGTGGAAATTGTCTTCTGTAGGGTTGGACACTACGAGATGCTCATGTAGACCCTGTCACAACCCACTGTAATGCCGTGGGCGTTGTCCAGTGGAAAAATGTCTGGTGGTGGTTGCCTCTGCTATCCCTGCTTCCCTCTGGGGAGGCCACCAGGCACCACCTTCCACCTGGAGAGAGCCCACAGAGGAGGAATTTGGCTCCCCAGGGTTGCTACCAGTGCGGGTTTCAGGGAGAAGTTGTGTGCAGTTTCCCGTATGTGTCTGACAAGGTGGCTCCTGGCAGGGAAGGGACATCCCAGGTCTATGATGATTTTGGATTTGGTTATTCCTTAGTTGCAGCTGCCTGTCCTGGTGTTGCAGCCTGCCATCCCCAGGCCCCTGTTGCTGCCTTGTGCTCAGGCAAGCAACCTTGGCAAACAGTGGGATGTCCATATTGAAGCTTGGCATTGGGGAGGCAACAGATTCTGGATTCTGGTTAGAGATCTGGATTTTTGTATTTTATTCTGAAAAGTGAGACCTCAGGACAGCACATCCCAGCTCAGGCTGTTACAACCTCTCTGCTTTTGAACTCTCTGTTGTTCCCCTGGGACTCTTCCATATGGAAGGACATCTGGACCTATAAGAGCATGAAAAGCAGTCCCAGTCAGGACATCACAGTTCAGGTCCAGCTTTGGTGGGAGTTTGAATTCTGTAGGGTCACACAAAGCTATAAAGTCAAAAATGCTTGTCTGGGTGCTGTGTCCCAACAATTGCCTACTGGGAATGCAGCTCTGCCAGGGAACAGGACACAGGGCCCCCCAGCTGGACGTGTATCCCCCAGCACTGTGACCTGCAGGGACCCCAGCCTGGCTGCTGGGTCTCCCTGGTTCAGCTCACACAGTCCCAAGCCGATTTGGGGTGAGATCCTCTAAAAAGGCCTCATTCTCCCCTGATCGCATTAGGGAGGATAAACCTTGTGCTGAGAGTGGGCACAGAGCAGGCAGGAACAGTGCTGGGGCCCTGGGAACCTCTCCCAAAACCATGGCCATGCTCTTGGCACCGTGGCAACACAAGGGGCACAGACCCCAGCTCCTCCAGCTGTGCCACCACTGCCTTTGACCTGAATGTCACAACTTACTCCCTTTTACTTATGTATTTTTATTGTTCCTCTTCCTTTTAGTCACCACGATGGCCTGGAGTCTGGCAGTGAATACGTGAAGGTAAGACACAAAGTGTGATCATATCCTGTCTCAGCTGGGTGCCAGGGGTGGAGAGGGGATGGTGGCCCTGGAACTGCCCAGGTCTTACACCAGCAAAGCTGCTCAGTTCTGCACCCCTCCTCCCATCTGGGCTCTCTCCTTGGCCCTGGAAGATATTTCTGGCAAGGCCAGGGAAGACAGAGGAGACACAAACCCTACGTGGTCGCCCCAGTGCTGATCCCACAGGAGCTGCTTGCATTTCATGTTCCCAGATACTTGTGAACGCTCACAGACGCAGCCTCCTCCCTCCGCCCCCACGTAAAGAAACGGAAGGATTTGAGCCACTTTCGTGGCTGTCACATGAAAGTTGGTGTAAATCTCTCCAAATCTTTTGCTTATCCTCCAGCAAACTATTAACATTCCTGAGGACTCTTCATGTCTGGCCAGAAATTCATTAGTGAGGCGCCTGGCTCTGGAGGAGAGCGGCCCTTTTGCAGGAGGCTGCTGGCACAATAGGGCACAGGGCAGGCACAGAGGAGCTGTGGCAGGGGTGCTGTGAGGTTTGGGCACAGAGCATCAAAACCCACTGAAGTGACAGGGTAGTCACTGCCATGACATGGCCTTTGGGCTGCTTGTTTAAGGAGAGTTGGAGCTTCCTGAGTCCAGTTGCCCAGTGGGGGCCTAATCTAGTCTACCACTGGGAAGATGGGGTTTTTGAGAAGTGACTTGAGGTGCCCAGCTTGGGTGGTCTAATTAGCACAGAGCCCTGCACCTTCATCTTTTGGACTTGGGGCTCCTGGTGGTGGCTGTAGCCAGACATGGAAATGTGGGAACCCCCTGTGGCAGCACCAAGTGGCAACCTTGGGAGAGAGCTGGCTGGACCCTGAGCTCATCTGCTGCTTCCAACAAGGGTCACCACCCTGCATGTCCATCCCTGGGGCTGATGAGGACCCCACATGTCGAGTCTGGCAACTGGCAGCCTCTGGGCATTGGGGTCAGATGAGGTTTTTGATGTGTAGCAGAGCAATCCCGCGGGTGGGATGTTCTCCCTGCGCCCTTAAGCCATGTGGGACTGGCAGAATGGGAGCTCACAGGGCTGGAAGTGGGACGTGTGCCAGGACAACAAAGCTCTGACTGGGCGTATTGGGTCTGGCTGTGATGTAGTTCATTTTCCCTGCAAAGCCAATACACTGGCCTCTGCAGGGGAGGGCACTTGTATGGGGACCTCAAGATATGCAGAGAAACTCCTGCTCGCACCAGCAATTCCTGTGAGGGCAAGGAGGGATGAGGGAAGGAAGAGAATAGTTTGGGGTGTTTTCCCTGGCACTGTCATTGTGTGCACCAGAGATGGACACATTTTACGGCTCATGATTTAATAGACTGAAACAATCCAGGTGGGGAGCGAGGGATATGGCTCTGCCTTTGGGATCAAGTACTTTTTGGTGAGCCAGGAGAATTCCCTACCATCCAGTCAGATCCCAGACCTGAGCTATCTGGCTTTTATTTCTCATCCATCCCCGTGGTGTCCAGAAACAACCCATGGGCTGTGATTTATACACCACTTCCCTTTGGTCAGAGAAGCAAGTGATGGCTGCAGTGACAGCAGCTATTTTAGTCAACTCAGTAATTATCTAGAGTGTGAGTGACCGGGATGACAGGGACACTCCAGCTGATTGCAGGCGCTGTGCCTGGCTGGCAGCCCGTGCAGCTGCAGGGTGCTCAGCACCCAGCAGTGTTCAGCCCCAGGTCCTGCAGGATTTAGGGTGGGAAAGAGGCTGCTGTGCCTGCCTTTGGAGCAAGGGAGGATGGGGCTGGGATCTGCCACTGGTCAGTGCAGCTGGGAGGGAAACAGGCAGAGGGGAAACACTGGTGAGGGGTGAGCAAAGGAAAGACAGGAAGAAAAGAGTCAGTGAAGGAGAGAGTCTGGAAGAGGGAGAGAATGCATTGCAAAGCCCTCATGAGCAAAGGCTGACAGGCAGGTCTTTGTCCAGGTGTGCACCAAGGATCTGCCAAACATCAGCCCTTGAGCTTCAGCTGCAAAACGCCAGGGCTGGTGCTCCTATCACCAAGCCTGGCCTGATTGGACGTGCAACCGGGAGCTAGAGAGGGTTGAAAAGCCAGGATCAATAAGCACTTGGTAATTAATGTGCTTTAATAATAGCCTAAGGGCTGTTATTTCCAAGCTGCCTGGGGATCTGCACACCCAGCTCTCTATTTCAACATCCCAGCCACCCCGGCTTTGGCCTTTGTGCAGGTGAAGGAGCTGCAGAAAGGTGTTACCCTTTGGGAGAGCAGCAAGCATAAAGCTGTCACACATCCAGTGAGAGCTCAGTCACAGATTTTCAGCTTCCCTCTGAGAAGGGACAGCACAGTCATAGCTGGAGGACTTCACCCTGCAGCACCCCGTGAGGCTCCCACTCACTTGTTGGTGAAAGCCCCAATAGGAAACGATGGAGCCCATCACAGGGGAGAAGCCCTGGCAGGAGGATGATTCACCATTGCATCTTTTTGGAGCAGCATGTCCCTGCACGGTGCCATCTGCTCTGTCCCTCAGCCCAGGCAGGAGGCGAGGAGGAGAGTCCCTGCCCATGCTGGTGGGGCTGCAGGCACCCATGGAACCCGTGGGATCTGCTGCTCCATGTTCCCTGCCCGCAGGCTGTGTGCTGCCACCAGCTCTCCCATGCCTCAGCCCTGTCCTGCTGTTCAGCTGTGCTGCTCTCTTGTCTCCTCTCTCCCCTGCAAAGCCAGGGGCAGAGTGAGAGCCTGGCCAGCGCCTCTGAGCTCTTTGTTCTGCGCGGAAGAGCTGCTTGCTCAAGCAGGGACCTGTATCTCATCAGCCTCGGATGCTGTCTCCTTGCCTGGTAATGTGAGGGGCTCGTTTGAATTAATTAGCAGGAAGGCTGCAGGGTGCTGTGGTCGGTGGCAGCAGGAATACCTCTCCGAGGTCACAGTGTTGCCTGGGAGGCACGGGGCTCCTTGGGCCAGGACACGCTTTGCAGATGGGAGGGTGAAGCCCCAGTTACTGATGCACAGCCAAATCCAGGCTGTGCAGTGCAGGACAGATGTGGAGGGAGAGCAGCAAGGTGTAGGTCCCTGTCACTGCCAGGGCTGAGGGAGCCCCTGCCTGTCTCCAGCACAGAGCAGCTCCCAGCAGTGGCTTCAGGCAGGGGTTTGGGGGATTTATTCAAGAGTCAAGGCTGGAGCAATGCTTTGAGTCATCAGTGCTGCCTTGCACATCCCATACGTGATACTGTGGCCTTAATTAAACCGAAGCAGAGCCTTAATTAAACACAAGTCAGAGACAGCCTACACAGGAAACAGGCAGCTGGCTCCCTGCCATGCGAGGTGGGCACTGGTGTATCTCCCAGAAAGGTATCACCATGTAGGGGTGAAGGAAGACAGGATGGGCAGTAGGGGACAAGGCTGCCCCTGACCCACAGGCATCACTGGGGAGAGCAGGGAGATTTGGGATGGAGAGAAAAGGGGTGCTGGGTGTCTGATCCCCTCAGAGGAGCCAGTTTCTCTCTGAGCACCGGCAACCAGAGGTGCTGGTTCCCCTCAGGTGTGTCTGTTCTCCTCTGAGGAGCTGAGTCACCTCAGAGGAACCAGTCCCACTCAGGGCACGGGCAACCGGGGTGCCGGTTCCCTTCAGGGATGCCCGATGCCCTCAGAGGTGCTGGTTCTCTTCAGGGCACAGGCAGCCGGGGTGCCTGATGCCCTGAGGGACGGTGCTTTCCTTTGCAAGATAGGACTGCCGGTTCCCTTCAGGGGTGCCTGATCCCCTCAGGGATACCTGTTCCCTTTGCGACATGGGAGTGCCGGTTCCTCTCGGAGGAGCCGGTTCCCAGTTCCCCTCAGAGCACAGGCAGCCGGGGTGCCCGATCCCCTCAGGGATGCTGGCTCCCTTTGTGGCATGGCAGCGTAGGTTCCCCTCGGAGGAGCCGGTTCCCAGTTCCCCCGCAGGGCGCAGACAGCCGAGTTGCCGCTTCCCCCCGAGGTGCCGCTTCCCCCCGAGGTGCCGCTTCCTCGGTTCCCCTGAGCCGAGGCGGCCCCCAGGGGCGGGCCGGGGCGGAGCCGCCG
>WBNO01027761.1:43964-57285 GCA_013400575.1 Peucedramus taeniatus | reverse complement strand
GGCGCGGAGCCCCGGGCAGCCGCACGCGTGGGGAAGGCGGCGGGGGCAGTGGGAGGGGAAGCGTGCGGGGACCCCCGGCCACGCACCCGCCGGGGGCTGTTTCGACTCCCGGGTGCAGCGCGGGAGAGCGGAGGAGCCTCCCCGGGGAGCCCTGCGGTGCCCCTGCTCACACCGCTCAGAGAGGCGGCAGCGAGCGCGGGGTGAGCCGAGCACCGGGTCGGGGGGCAGAGCTCGGCCCCCCTGCAGCCAGGACCGCGCAGCCGAAGCCACCACATTCCCCCAGACCAGCGCTTTGACAGGCAGAAAAGTCTCTGCAGGGAGCCCTCACCTGCAGCAGACCTCATGACGGGGAGCGTTTAGCATCCCCCAAAAGGTGGCATGTGCCCGGAGCATCACTGAGCACAGGAGGGAGATTGAGCCCAGATGAACACTCAGCTTTTTGGCCCGAGTTTCCATCTCTGTGCTGCACTGCACAGGTCTGACTGGTGGGAGAAAGCTAGGCTCCATCTGTCACCTGTCCTGTGGTGGTTCCAGCACTGCCACTGTCTGGGCACAAGTCTAGGTGTCCTATTTTTGGACTCTGGCATTTGCACAAGGGGTGCATGGTGCTGGGAATTGGTTCCCTCATTTACTGAGTTCGAGAGCGAAGGTGTTTAGGACTGCAGGAGCCAAGCAGGCTCTGGTCTGAAGCACGAGCTGTAGTGTACTGCAAGTTAGAAGGGAGCCGGCAGCCAAGAGAGCTGGCAGTCTTATTCAGTACTCCTGCTGAGTGAGGTAGGTGCCGAGCTTTAGAGATTATTCTGGGTAAGACGGAGCCCAGAAGCAGCATTTCAAGTCTTGTCATGATTGCGGCTGATCTCAGCGCAAAGCCAGGGATTTTGATTGCTGGTGGGGGTGATGAGGGAAAAGCAGCAGAGCTTTTTCCACTTGTCCAAAGGCCACTGAGGAACACGGGGATGTGCCCTTGGGCTGCACATTGCAGGGGGTGAGCAGGTGCTTTCAGCCAACTGCTGCCAGAACAAGGGAGGGACAGGTGAGCATCTGGCTCTTGTGTGGGGATGTGAGAAGGGATGAAGGGCACTCCATCCCAACCCCAGAAAGAGTCAAAAGTGAAGCCCTAAGTGCTCACCTGGCTCTGCCAGATCTTTCACCATCTATTTGTGTCCAAGCGTGCCCAGCAAACACACACTGAAGTCCCCATGAATGACTGGAGCACTTCCAGCTGACAGCCGCATCCCTGCTCACCGCCAATGGCGGTGCACCCAGCCTGGGAAGCACTGACATCATTTCTGGCCAATAGCAGCTCCGAAAAGGGATGCAGCAGCAGCCGCTGCCGCCGTCTTGGAGTGAGATAAGTAAAATATAGATGGATGGAAATGTGTGTATACACACACCATCACTGCATTGGAGACCTGCTCCCCCGGGGTAGCAGTAGCAGCATACTCCACCACCCCGCCACACAGCCTGGGGTGCTTGTCCCACCTTAGAGCACCCAGATGTTCCCGGCCATCAACCCCAGCTGCACCCCACCCCTGCCAGCGAGACAGAATTGCTCCAGAGCTGTCACAAAGGAGCACGGGCGAGGGGAGAGGACACCATGCGGGTAGCCAGGACTAGTCCTAGGAAGGGCTTTGAACTCTGTAACAAAGATCTTGAGCCAAGATCTGCCGTCAGTGGGGACTAATGGAGATGTGACATAACCAAGAGATGCCTTCAGTCACCTATGAGGTGGGCAGATAGGCTGATGCCTTCTCAGAGGCCATTTAGGTTCCTAGACTCATTGCAAGAGAGGACAGAGGAACAAGGGTTTTCCATATGGATATCAGGATCAGCAGGACAGACTGGCTTACAGCAGGACATGCAGACTGAGAGTAAGCCCATAACAACCTGGGGATCGCTTGTGGTGGGGTTTTCTTGTGGTTATGCAGGGTGGAGTAACCATTTTTGGGTGGTGCCTGGACTGGTAAGTGCAGCAGTCCTGTATCAGGCAGGCAGAATGGTTCTTGGGTTTGCCATGATGCTCAGCAAGGATGTTTGCTCCAAAATACATCACTAAAGTAGCCCATTGCCAGGTGTGGAGGAAGCAGAGAAGACCATTTATGCAAGTCTGTGGCTTTCTCCAGACACCTGTTCCCAATGGCTTTTTAATCCCTTTCCTCACAGTTCTGCTTCCCAGACCCCAGAGCTGCTCCAGCAGCCAGAGCAGGGGTGGAGAACTCCAGAAGGAGCTAGGATTTTCCTAGTGAGGGTCCCAGCACAGGACAGACAGCATGAGCAGGAGGGAAAACATGTGCTTGGTGCCTTGGGGTTAGTCAGATGTTATCAGCAGGGTGGGGTGTGAGTACACCTTGCTCTCCAAGCTGACTTCATCCTCATCTGCAACTCCTCCAGGTTGGGAGGGAAGAGCAGGAAAGCAGAATGGAAATCACTCCAGTTTCATAAGATTACCTCTGCAAGGATAGAAAGCCAAACGCCAACCTTTGAAGCTCTCCTTAGAGCAGGCAGAGTGACGCTGTTTTATACACACCACAGGCATCAGCACCCTCCATCCCTGCAGCTCTTGCCCTTCCACTACCCATTCCAGTCCTTGCCACTCAGCTGGGAAGCACTTCCTCCATCAAGAAACCAGCACAGAGAGTCAGGGAAGCAGGCAGGGATGGAGAGCCTCAGGAAATGCATTCTCATGGCAGCTGCCCCATTGCATGGCTGCTCCAGAGGATTCCCCAGCCCCAGGACTGTGGCACAGCCCATCGGGGCACTCTCCTTTCTCCAGCCGAGCCAGCTTGGCTGCTGGTTGGGATTCCTCAAGCAAAGCTTGGCATCATCTCTGGCAAATTTTGAGCTGGTTTGTCTGGTATGGCTGGTTTGGAGAACCGCTCTAATCCCCATTTCTTCCTGCTCAGCTGGAAGATGCCTTGGGGTTCTTCATGCTGGAGCCCAGCACCACGCACTCCAGCCAGACTAATGGGAGTCCAGGCTTTTCCCCACACCCAGCCCACTAGTATGCAAGACCTCACTTGGGGCTGTGCATCTTTAGTCGTTCCCTTGGCACACGGAGAGCGCCGAGCGATGCCTTTCCAGCGCGGCGCTCAGACATCGCTCACACCCTGCTGACAGCGCCCGGCTGCCCGCGCTGCCTCGCCAGGCTGTGCCGTGCCAGCCTTGCCAGCGCCTCGGCACCCGGCCAGCTGGCACCTGCGAGCCGGGCTCCTCCGAGACACGCTCCCGACGGAGCGGGGGAAACGCGAGCGCTGCTGAAGGGCTCGGGAGGAAACTCGGCCCTCCACAGTGCAGGGGTCCTCTGCACCAAGGGCTCCTGGGGAGCCCAGTTCCCGCACAGAAGGGGGAGCAGACGGGATTTTGGCAGCGTGTTGGGGTAGCGTGAGGGACTCGCAACAAGGACTGGCCTCAGTTACATCACACCAAGGAAAAGGGCTCCCTGTGATCAGTCTCATGCTGCCTCCCCAGCCATTGTCCCCTGACAATCACTCCAAGCAGAGGCTTCTTGGTGGCCATGCAAATCAGGTGGGATCTCACTACTCAGGCAAGGAGCTGAAGGAACAGTGCCCTCCACATGGCTGGAGAAGGTGGCTCCTGACACCCTCTGCTCACAACTAGGCTCCCTCCCCCATCTGCAAGATGCAAAACCTTCCTTGGCCTCTCCCAAACCTCCTGTTCTCTCCTGCTAGCTTAGCTCATGGCTCCTGGCATGGATGCCAGCCAGCTGCTGCCCAAATCTGGGCTTGGAGACACCGGGCACTGCTCAGCTGGGCCTGTGTTTTTGTTACCCTGCACATTTGCATGGGGAGGATTTGGAGGAAAACCCAGATGTACAATGCTGAGCAGAACAGGCACTAATCCCTGCTCCAGGGGTGGTGGGGGGAGAGCTGTAATCCAAACTGCTCCCAGCTCAGCTCTGATGGCTTTGACCTCCACAAACAGCAGAGGTTCCTGGGGGGTCCCTTGATGCCCCAAAGTTTGGGGGGAACTGTGTCACAGAGAGGGTGCTGCAGTCAAGGGTCCCCCAGCACCCCTCGGCCAAGCCAGGTCTGCTCCGTGGCGATGGATTTGTCGCCATGGAAACGGCATCTGCTCGGCCTGGGCCCCCCAGGAGGCAGCCGGACCCCTGCAGCATCCGCCAGCTACCATTTATTTTTAATCGGGCTCAGCAGCACCGGGTGGCTTTGTCTCCAGGAGGGCCCAGAGCAGCAGCAAGTGCTCAGCTCCCTGCAGCCCTTGGTCAGGGAGGGACAATCCACACATCCCTGCAGCTCCAGTCAACAGGGGAGAGGAGAATAGGGAGAATAAACATGGTTGGATGAGCAAGTCAGAGTTCAATCCACACTGTTTTCATAGGCTGCTTCTACTCTCCCACCACCTTTGACTTGACTGGAGTTGGGAATGGAGGAATAAAGGCAGGTCTAGGCTGGTGAGGACAAGCCCTGGAGAGCACAGTCCAGTGCACAGGCCCTTTGCCACTGCCTCCTTCCATCTCCCCAGGCTGGAGCAGGGTCCCCAGGACAGGATATCTCCTGGTTTGGCAAAGGAATGCAGCTACCAGAAGGGATGGAACATCTCCTCTGGGGGAGGAGAGGCCTGGGGTCAGGGTCATGCTGAGGGACTCTCTGGGGTCCCAAGAATGCCACAAGAGCAGTGGGTACAAGGCAGGAGAGCAGCGCAGTTCTCTACACTTCCCCTTGCTCACAACCAGTAGAGGAGCAGAGGGAATCGATACAGGACACAGAGAATGAGGCACTGGGCAAAAAAGTCAGCTCCAAGGCAAGTCCCTGAGGTGCTGACATGGGGCTGCAGCCCCCTATGCTCTGGGGACCCAGCTGCCACACAAGGCCAGCTATGAGTGCCAGCCTGCTCCTCTGGCAGTGCCAGAGCAGTGTCAGCAGGGCTTCAAGCCCATGCCTGTCCTGCAAGACAATACCAGAATCCTGCCCCAACAGGCACTGGGGAGCTGGGCCAGCCTTCACTGCCTCCTTACTGCCACTGGAGGGGAGACAGGCCACCAGCCACCCTCGCTCCTGGCAGCAAAGGAACAGGACACCCCAGTAACCCCATCCAAGCTTCTTTGTCCACAGCAGTATCTCAGGATACCCTGAGAGGGTATCCCCCTCTCAGGACACCACACATCTGGGATATGGAGGGAACCCAGGAGTCTTGGCTCCCAGGCCCTGCTCCATCACGCAGCTGTGTTGGTACTCCAGCAGGATCACCTCAAAGCCACTGTGTCAGACAGAGGTGGCCTCATGTGAAGCACACAGGAACCCCAAACCTGTGCTCACATCCCCAACCATCCACTGGCTCCACCATGCCAGCAGCTGTCCTCTGGGAATACTGGCCCAGCAGCAGGCAAGGAGGGAGGCAGGCAGGCTCCAGCCAGCAGACACATGAAGCCATCATCCCTTATCTCTCCAGGGGAAAGGAGGGGGCAGATTGCATCCTCCAGGCTCAGGTGCACCAGTGCTGGTGAAAGCTAATTTCTAAAAGCTAATTTCAATGCAGAAGGTTCCCTTTACATTTGTCATTACTATTTATGTTGCCATCAGGCTAAACACAGTGAGTTAACCCTTTAAAAGAAGAACTGTGGTAGATGTTTAAAGAAGGAGCAATAATGCAGGTTTCCTCCTGAAAGAGTGCTTCTCATGGCAGTTCAGCCCCAGAGATGTTTAAGAGGTTTTATCCTGCCCAACCACACTCAGCTCTCTCTAGTAGGGGCAGCACACCAGGCACAGGGTGGCCAGGCACGACAGGGATGTGCCACCAGGAGACCCTCCAAGTGCTCCCGGTGACAGGACCTGGCCATCAACAGGCACATTACCACATCCTTTGCCACAAGCAGTAATCCTCACACACAGCTGACTTACCTGGCCTTTGGGGACAGTGGTGCTCCTGGCAGATGCCACAGTCCTCACATGGAGATCCTGCCAGCCCTTCCCTCCCCAGTCCCTGCACTGCTGCGCTGCCTTACATTCTCTCTTCTCCCATACAGTTTTCCAAGGAGAAATACATCCTTGACTCATCACCAGAAAAGCTTCACAAGGAGCTGGAAGAGGAGCTGAAGCTGAGCAGCACTGACCTGCGCAGCCATGCTTGGTACCACGGCCGCATCCCCCGGGAGGTGAGATGGGGAAGGTGGGTGGCTCTGGGCACTCTTCACTTGGAATGCTGTAGGAGAGTACTCTGAGGCCACACAGAACCACCAGCCTGTCCTCCTGGGAAACATCTGGTCAAGGGCTTGATTAGCTCTGAGCTGCCTGATTTTGCCGCAGCCAATGCCCTCTTGTGGCTCAGAGCTGGGGGAAAGGGAACAACCAGTGCCCCAAATTAAGTCCCAGCAGAGCATCCACTCATGCCCTGTGGCTGGGCTGAGCTGTGCCCTGTCCCAGGAGAGCATCCACTCATGCCCTGTGGTCCATCCAGCGTGGCTGGGCTGAGCTGTGCCCTGTCCCCCTGACAGGTGTCCGAGAGCCTCGTGCAGAGGAACGGTGACTTCCTCATCCGTGACTCGCTCACCAGCCTGGGTGACTACGTGCTGACGTGCCGCTGGCGCAACGAGCCGCTGCACTTCAAGATCAACAAGGTGACAGTCAAGTCCAGCGATGGCCACACCCATGTCCAGTACCTCTTCGAGCAAGAGAGCTTTGATAACGTGCCTGCCCTTGTCCGCTTCTACGTGGGCAACCGCAAGGCGATCTCAGAGCAGAGCGGGGCCATCATCTACTGCCCCATCAACCGCACCTTCCCCCTGCGTTACCTGGAAGCCAGCTATGGGCTGGCCAACGGGAAGCACGGGGGACCCCACAGCCCCTCCAACCAGAAAGGGGGGCACATTAAGAGGAGGAGCATCACCATGACAGATGGTCTGACCGCAGACAAGATCACCAGGGCTGAGGGGTGCCCAACCAGGTGAGTGTGCAGTCTCATCCTGGCTCAGCTGAACAGAGGGTCAGCCTCAGGAATGAGGCAGGGCATGCTCAGTCACTGCTCTCTGGGTGCAGAGCAGAGGCTGGGGATCAGGGATGGAAAGGAGACCAGCAGAGGCATGGCGGGAAGAACCAGTACTCAGCTGGAACTGGGTTTTTCTCCCAGGCTGGCTGCCAGCCATGCTGAGCTACCACAGCAGACGCCCAGCGAGCAGACATGACTTTAGCATTGCAGGCCAGAAGCCAGAGAGTGTTTTACAATCACCCAGTCCAGGATTACCAGCATGTCAGGGCTTGTTAGAGCCATGGAGCTGAGCTTTCCCAGGCAAACATGAGAGGAGAGTCACTCCCAGACATCAAGACAGCATTTGTTGTTTGGTTTTGAATGGCCCTTTTAGTTTCAGAGCCCTTTCCATTCAGCATTTGCTAGGAGTTACCAAGCAGAGCTGAAAGCCTGATGGGCAGGAGGAGACTGATGGGTCTGTGCTGATGGAGTCTGCACAGACCCTGGATCACAGCCTTCACAAAGCTGAGCTGTTCACATTAACCTTGGCCAGCTGGGCTTCTCCAGAGGTGGAGGAGGAGACTTCCTTTGTATGGTTCACATTTGGCAGTCCCAGGCTGCCCAGAGCTCTGCAGGGAAGGCAGGGCCACACACATATCCTCACATGCAGCAGCCAAGGGCAGACCCATCTACCCCTGCCTCCAGCAGGACACAGCCTGTTGTTAAGCCAAGCTGCTTTCTCACCACCCTGACCTTCTGAGCCCAAGGGTGAGAATGCACCAGCAGAAAACAGGCAACCAGCTGTTACAGCTGGGAAAAGGAAAACACTCAGACTTCCAGAAGAGCCCAGATCCATCAGTCTTGCCTCATCAGTCATATTTTCCCCAAATCCCTTGTCACCACCACTGCCATCCCATTCTCCTCCCACTGCCGAGGCACAGTGCTCAAGACCAAACACATCACAGCAGCTTAGCCCTCACCCACAGCAGGGAGGGCAGTGAATTACCTGCCATAACTCCTTGCAACCCTCCCTACATTCAGCATGTTTTGCAGCCCCATTGACACACAGTGTTTGCGTCAGGCCACCACTTGCTGTCCCACCAGCCCAAGACCTGGTTGCTTGTTATGTAACTTCCCAATTCCATTTCCAGGTGCTTTCCAGCTCTCCTAAGCTTTGGGTCAGAGCAACAGTTTACCTAACTAGCCTAACAAAGCTCCCAGGTAGAAATACAGTAACACAGTGTTAGATACCACTTTGCAGCACACCCTAGAAAACAACTGTCTATGACTCTGCTAGATTCACTTCCCCATGGCACCCTGGAGCAGAACAAACTCATCCCATCCCAAGTACCTTGGCTTGGCATGGCATATGGGTGCATTGCTCTGCTCTCCTCTGTAGGACCCTGCAGGCAGGTCTGTCTCTGATTTATGGGGGTCTGTGGGTAGTGACCCCTTCTGCTCCCAGCTGATGCAGGGACTACCCGCTCGCTGCTCCAGCTGAGCTTGTTATGGGTGGTTGTGGAAGGAGGTGATGATCCAAGGGAGGTGTTGGGGCAGCAAACCCTCATCCCAGCCCCTCTGTGCTTGCCTGGGCCCTGCTTTAAGGGACTAACCTGTGCCCTCTGCCCCCTCCCCAGCGTGTCCCTGCCCCACCACAGAGACATCATTCGCAACTGTGCTGTCAGCGTGGACCAGATCCAAGACCTGCACTCCCCGATGTCCCCCATCTCTGAGAACCCAGCATCACCTGCCTACAGCACAGGTAGGCATTGCCTCTCCATCCCTCTGGGCACAGTGGGGCTGTGGATCAGCCTGGACTTGGCACTGTTGTGATGCAGGGACCTGAGGAGGGGGACCTTAGGGACAGGACCTCAGACGGTCCTCGGCTGCATCATTGTACAGCTGTCCTGGGATCAGGTTGTTCTGTTTTGGCAGAGCGGTTTTCCCTGAGCCCCTTGTCCCTGGCTTGCTGCATCTGTGGCCCCTGTGTGTGTGTGCATCTTCAGGCTTTGATAAGTGTCCCCTCTGCTCCCTACAGTCACACGGCTAAAGCCACATGCCTGCCAAGGATCTGGAATCACCCCAGCCTCTCCGGTCATAAGAAGGTCCAGCGAACCCCAACTGTGCCATGGGAACAACAGCAAACCTCTTCCAGACCCTGCCCACAGCTCCCATTCCACTCCCTGCCATGGGTACGCCCGTGCCTCCCCCTCTCCCTCGGTGAACAGCTACAGCGACCCGGACACGGGGCACTACTGCCAGCTGCACCCCACCTCACCCATCAGCAGGGACCGGCCAGCCCACGACACCAAGCAGCTACCAACAAAGAGCTACGTGGAGAGGCTAAAGGTGGAGGAGGGACAGAGAGGGACTGTGGAGAACAGCTCTGGGGAAGCAGAGGCAGGGCAGAGGCTGAAAGCAGAGCTGGACTTCAAGGGCTTTGTGCCCCCCACCATGGAAACAACCTCCTCCTTCAACCCTGCTGCCTTCCAGTCCCTGCTCATCCCCCTAGATAACAAACCTCTGGAGATGACTGTGCTAAAGAAGGTCAAAGAGCTGCTGGCAGAGGTGGACGTGAAGACACTGGCCAAACACATCACCAAAGTGGACTGCCTGGTACGGCCAGGGCCTGGAGGGAGGGATGGGTACTGCTGCCCTCCAGTCGATCTGGGTTGGCAGGGATCAGTGCATCCCTGAACATCAGACAGCCCCTGAGCACTGGAGCATCCCTGCTGGGCTCTGCCTGGTGTATCAGCCAGGGCAGGCAGAGGCTGGGCTGGGGCAAGAGGCTGCCCAGCACACTTCAGCCTCTCCTCAGTTAACAAAGCTCTAACCAGCTTTCACCTTCCTTGCCAGGTGGCCCGGATATTGGGTGTGACAGTGGAGATGCAGCGGCTGATGGGGGTGAGCTCTGGCATGGAGCTGCTCACCCTTCCCCACGGCCACCAGCTCCGCCTGGACCTGCTGGAACGGTACGGCACAGCACGGCCAAAGTGAGCCCACTGGGCTGCCCTGCACAGCCTGGTCCAGCTCCCCTGGCTGTTCCCAGCTGGCACAGGGGAGGGGAGAGGAGGAGCCCTGTCTAAGCCCCCAGAGCATCCCCCCTCCCTGTGCTGACCCTGCTCTGTGTCTTCCCCCTTGGCAGGTTTCACACCATGTCCATCATGATCGCTGTGGACATCTTGGGCTGCACAGGCAGCACGGAGGAGCGGGCAGCCCTGCTCCACAAAACCATCCAGCTGGCTGCTGAGCTGAAGAGCACCATGGGGAACATGTTCAGCTTTGCAGCTGTAATGAGCGCCCTGGAAATGACACAGGTACAGGGACACTCCTTTAGTCCTCATGTCCTGGACTCAGCCCGCTTCTCAAAATGCATCCAATCTCCCTGTGTCCTGCAGGCTCCAAGAGTCATTGGGACGGGTGAAAGGGGAAAATGCCCCGGGTAGGAGGCATGGGGCCACATCCGCTGGGATGCAAGCAGGGAAGGGGAAGAGCCATCCCCTCCATGGAGCAGACAGCCTAGTCCCACCAGGATCCAATTGTTTTTCGGTGGTTGGGCTCTTTGTTTTGTGCTGGGCTGTGTTCCTGGGAGGAAATGAATCTGCCCTCCGGTACAATACAAATCAGTCTCAAGGCTGTGGCAGCAGCGTCTCTGGGCCACACTGCTCCCTTTGGAAGATAAAAGGAGATTAAAATTCAATTTTAAATCGAGCCCAGCTGGGAAGTCTTGTTTCCTGCCTGCACAAAGGAGGTGGAATGGCTGCCCCCTCCCTGCATCTCATCTTCAAGGCCGCTGTGAGGGAAGTTGCTGTCCTGGGGCACGGGCAGGGGAAGAAATCCTAAGCCTAGCCTCAGTGCCAGAGCTGTGCCGTGTCTGGCCATGAGCACCGGTGCAGGAGGCTGGTTTTGGGAGCATCAGGCACTGTTGTGTGCAAGGCTCTGGGGTCAGGCTGTTCTCCCTGGTGCCTGGAAGCTGTGCTGCCCCCAGCACCTTCTACCTGCCCCATCTCCTTTCAGATTGCCCGGCTGGAGCAGACCTGGATGGTGCTGCGGCAGCGGCACACCGAGGGTGCAATCCTCTATGAGAAAAAGCTTAAGCCATTCCTGAAGAGCCTGAATGAAGGGAAAGGTAACAGGAGCAACTCCCCTTGTCTCACTTGCTTTCTCCTTCCTACTTTTGTCTGGGCACAGCGTCACTGTTTGAGAGCTCTGACTCTCTCCCAGCTAGTGCCAGACACCCTCTGGCTGCTGAACCACCCCAGCACTCAGCAGAGCTGGTCTGGCCTTGTTTGCCCCTTCCTTCCCAAGGAAGTATTTCATAACTAAATAAAACCAGCAGCTGAGCTAAACTGTCGTGCTTGCATGGCAGTGAGTGCCAAACCAAGGGACAGGGCAGCCAGTTGAAAAGATGAAAAGCCATGTGTCTCTAAAGCCTGGTGCCCTGTGGTCTGCAAACCTGCTCCCCATTGCAGCCCTGGGAAATGCAGCCTGAGCATGGCCATCAGCTTTCCCTTCCAGCACAGCAGAAACCCTGGCTGGGAGGAGCTGGTGTTAGACAAGGCACTGGCCCCAGGCACAGCGATCAATAGACACAGCAGCTGCTGTGTCCAGCTGAGCCTGAAGCCTCTCCTGGGAGCATGGTGGCAGCATGGCAGCGTTTGGCCACACGAGCACTCCACAGGGAGATGAGGAGGGGGACACAGGGTCACGGGGCCATGCAGGGTCCTAAGAGTGCCTCTCTCCCCAGAAGGGCCACCGCTGACCAACACCACCTTTCCCCACATCATACCCCTGGTGATTCTCCTGGAGCGGGATGAGGCTCTCACGGAACGCCCCGAGCCCTGGGAGGCCACCGACAACGGCGTGGAGGTGGTCATGGCCCACCTGGAGGCAGCACGGATGGTGGCTCACCACGGTGGGCTCTACCACACCAATGCTGAGGTGAAGCTGCAGGGTAAGCACTAGGGACAGCAGAGCCCCTTTCCCTCTGCCACATTCTCAGTGTGCAGCTCCAGCACCAGGATGGAGCATCCCACAGGTGCTGGGGTGCCATCCCAGGGAACTGACTCTCCCTCTTGCAGGTTTCCAGGGCAAAGCAGAGCTGCTGGAAGTCTTCAGCACCGAGTTCCAGCTGCGCCTGCTGTGGGGCAGCCGTGGGGCTGAGAGCAGCCAGGCTGAGCGCTACGAGAAGTTCGACAAGGTGCTCACTGCCCTGTCCCACAAGCTGGAGCCAGCAGTGCGCTTCAGCGAGCTGTAAACCCCCCCAGGCCCTCAGAGACCCCCAGCTCCCAGCCTGCATCCCACCAGTGGCTGTGGGGCGAGGGAACGGACCAGGCACCCAGCATCAGGAGGAGGAGAGATGGCCCAGAAAGGCACAGGCACGGGTTGGCAATTTTGAGACAAAGAGGAGGAAAAGCAGCCACCTCAAATCTACCACCCACCTCTTCAGGACACAACAAGCCAGGGGTCCACACTGCTACTCTGAAGAGTGGGGACAGTGTCTGGGCAAGCCAGCATTGGCCTCCACACCCAGCCCTGCCAAGGTCTACACGGTGCCCCTCACCTCACCCTTTGGTTTTGTTTTTTTCCATCTCCATCTTGCCCACAGCTGCTGGATCCCGTGTGTAAATATATTTTCACAATTACTTCTTGATGTACAGACTTGTGAAGGACGGTCCTTGTTGTAAATAATTAGGCTTATTCATTTTGTCATGTAAATACATGTACATATCTCATGGGTTTGGTTCTTACATACAATAAACTTTTATCCTGTTCCTCAATGGGACCCCCTGTCCTGTGGGTGTCCTTTAAAGGAGCCTCCCCTGGGGGAGCAGAACATGGGAAGGGCTGATGGGAGGAATCACCATGCTGAACCTGGCCCCAGACCCCATGGTGGCCCTGTGACAGCCCTTCTGAGGAGGGCTGTGTGGTGTCACAGAATCACAGAATGGTTCAGGTTGGAAGGGACCATAGTGGGTCATCTGGTCCCACCTCCCTGTGGACTCCATGCCCTCTCTGGACAATCTGTTTCAGTGCATGGTCACTGCATAGTAAAGAAGTTTTTACTTGTGTTCAGGTGGAGCTTCCTGGCATCAGTTTCTACCCAGTTCCTCTTGTCCACAGCACCACTGAGCAGAGCCTGGTCCATCTTCTTGGCACCCCCCTTCGGTGTATATGTGTGTGTGTGTATGTGTATATATATATATATATATGAGCAGAGATGCAGGATCACCTTCCTGATCAGCTGGCAATGCTCTTCCTAATCCACCCCAGGATCCCACTGGCCTTGTTTGCCCTCAGGGCACACTGCTGGCTCACAGACAGCTTGTTGTCCACCAGGATCCCCAGTCCTTTTCTGCAGAGCTGCTTTCTGTGTCAGTTC
>WBNO01027761.1:28994-43532 GCA_013400575.1 Peucedramus taeniatus | reverse complement strand
GGCCGAGGCCGGGAGGCAGCAGGCGAGGGGGTCCCGGGAGCCAGCGCGTCTCCAGGAGAGCCTGCCCGGGGGTCCCTTGGAGCGCGGTGTCTCGGCCGGGCGGCAGCCGGGGATGCCAGGGCCCAGCGGGGCGGCCCCAGGGACGGGACGAGCGAGGACAGCCCCCGTTCTCCAAGTCCCGGTTTCACTTCGTTTCAGGTCTGGAGTTTGACTTGGCCACGAATCTGGTGGGGCAGCCCCTGGTGAGGCAGCAGGTGATGAAAGGAGTGAGGGAGTTCCTGGAGAACCCGAATCCGGTGAAACCCCTCGTGATGTCCTTCCACGGCTCGACAGGAACAGGCAAAACCTACGTGAGCTCCATGCTCATCCGCTACCTCTTCCAGAGGGGGCTCCAGAGCCCCTATGTTCACCACTTCTCCCCCATCGTGCATTTCCCCCACGCTGAGCAGATAGAGCAGTACAAGGTAAGGGACGCCACTCGGCAGTGCCACTTCACTGGGGGGTTTTGGCTGTGTCTGGGTTGATCCTCAGTACATATGCATTCAAGCTGTTTCCCGAAGTGCAGTAGGAATAAAAGCTCTTTGTTTTCCCTCTTAGACAAACACAGCTGAGTGAGTGGCTCCATACACTGGCTGAAGGATGCACTAGTAACTGTGATATACTCAGTTATTACTTTCGTCCTCTCCACAGCAGTCCCTGCCCTGATCGTGTTCTCATTCTTAAATATTTACACAGCTCTTTGAACGCACAAACAAAAGTGCTTGGCTTAGATGAAAGGCACTAAAATTTTCCCATTGCTTTCCAAACAGCCCAATGGCTGTAAAAACCTGCATATCACTAGACTTGTAATCCCCTCCTCACTGAGCACACAGCTCCCTAACAGCAGCTCCAGACTCTCCATGGTGCCATTCTGTCTCTTAGAGCTGAGAGAAGAGAGAAATCAAAATGCCAGATTTTCAGCAGAGTGGGAATTCAGCACACCTGGACCTTTAGTTTCTGGGTGTTTGGAGAAGTTATTTGTTGTATTGTCCTTAGAAGAAATGCTTTTGGAAAAGTAAATCCCTTCCTGGCTGAAGTGCTTCAGTTAGGAGTTTCACATGCCCCCAGGCAATGTGAGTGGTTTTGTGTGGGCTGGGAAGTACCTTCAGCCATGATAAAGAGCTGTTCTGGGTCAGTGCAGGCACATGTTTCTGCATCAGAATGGAGGCTGGCAAGAAGCTGGGAACTGTGTAGATACAACAGGGAATGAGGAGAATGTGGGGAGCTGTAGGAGTCAGAATCTCCAGTTTTAGTGTGCTGCCTCCTCCTTTAAATCTGTATAAAAAGACCTACAGTGGGATAAAAAAGCTGGTAAACAGCCACGGTGTGAAACCCAGAATGAAGGGGCCTCCCCAGCACTGAGTCTTTCAGTTCCAAATGTGTGGTGCTGTGCAGGGACACGCTGCTCTCAGCACCTTTGGCTGTGCTTGAGCTCCTGCCTCAGCCTTTACTCTGGGGTGCTTGAGCCTTCCTTGCCCTCTCCCAGCCTTACACTTGTGGGTGTTTTTCCTAGGAAAGCCTGAAGCGCTGGATCCAAGGGAACTTGACAATCTGCGGTCGCTCAGCGTTCCTCTTTGATGAGATGGACAAGATGCACCCAGGCCTGATTGATGTGATCATCCCGTTCCTGGGGCCCTCGTGGGTTGTGTACGGGACCAACTACCGCAAAGCCATCTTCATCTTCATCAGGTGAGAGAGGCCTCTCCCTGGGGCCTTCCAGATCACTGCTGCTCATTTGGGCAGAGGTGACACCTGCTTCAGGGCACACACTTGTTCTGCCTTTCCTTCTCCAAGCCTTGAGCCTCTACAAATGCCAGGAGATGCTGTCTCACTGTGAACAGACAGATCTGGAGAGTGTGAAAAGCCTCCTCTGCATGATATTTGGCTGCCTCTACAGGAGTTATTTTGGGCCAGGCAGCTGGGAGCTGCTGGCTTGCACTCTGCAGGCTGGTGGGTGTCAGGTGCCACCTGAGACACCATTTTCCTGGCTACACAGTGGATAAGCCTCTCATTCTTGTGCAGCAATGCAGGAGGGGAGCAGATCAACGAAGTGGCATTGGCTTTGTGGCGCGCCCGCAAGGACCGGGAGGAGATCAGCTTGCAGGACCTGGAGCCAGCCATCTCCAAGGCAGTGTTTGAAAACCCTGAGAGTGAGTCCATGGAGCTGAGCTCCTCCTGTAGCCCCACAGCCCAGCACAGGCAGCCAGGCCTGTTCTAGGAAGCCACCCACACCACTTGACTCCTCCCAGGCAGCCAGAAAGGGACAAGGGGGTTTTGAGGGATTGGCACTGCGATCCCCTTGAGGTTTCCTTCCTTCTGAGCCAGCAGACCTGTTGCTATATTTAGCAAAGTTCTTGGGAGACAAGGTGTATTTGCAGCTGGGGGCTGGCAGACAGCACAGCACACTTGCCAGAACAGCACTGAGCTGTATTGATCCCCACTGCCTGCCTGCATCTCCTTGCCTTGCCCTTAGCACAGGGAGCAGAGCTTAAATTCTGACTAGACAAGCTAAATCCCCCCATTCCTAGAGAAAAGTCTGTTTGTGGGGGAGGTGACAACTGATGGGTTCAAAACCAGCAAGATCTCTCTTCAGCAGAGTATTCTGGCTTCACACAAAGCAGCTCTTTGAACTTCAGGGACTGCAGAAACTCTAAAGGTAAAACCTCCTCTTCCTTTCCTTGTGCAGGTGGCTTCTGGAAATCTGGGATCATTAATGAACATCTCATAGATTTTGTTGTGCCTTTCCTCCCACTGAAGCACCACCATGTAAAGCAGTGTGTTGTCAGTGAGCTTGTCCAGCAAGGCCTCGAGGTACGCCCGGGTGTCGTCCAGGAAGTGGCTGACAGCATCCCCTACTTCCCAGAAGAGGAGAAGTTATTCTCATCAACAGGCTGCAAAACAGTGGCCTCTCGCATCAGTTTTTTCTTCTAGTCGCTGGCAAGGGCCTCTCTCAGATCCATGTGGAGCTAGAGAGCACCAGGGCTGGTGGGATGTGCAGTGGGAATGGTGTGTCACTCTCCACAGCACAAGTGCTCTCCTGCTGAACTCTCTCCAGCTCCAAGGAGTCCACTGCAGGATGCAGCTGCAGGACCAGGTGCAAATTATGTAATTTAAAGCACTTTACTGATTGACTCTTGGCCAGGTAAAGGTGGATCCACCACCTGAGACGTGTGTGATGACATGGGGAAGATGCTGAGAGGGTCTGCAGTGTCAGGGGGGTTCTCACCCTGTCAACAGCACCCACCTGCAGCTCTCCCCACTTCTGGCAGCTGTTGATACCCAATATGTTAAGATTCTGAGCCCACAGAAGAATATTTCTCCCTTACAGCATTTTAACAGTTTTTTTAAAACCTTTTTAAGCATAGCTGTGCCTCAGCTCCTTGGCACAACGTGAGTACTGGTGCTGACTCCTGTGAACACCTCAACATGGCAACGAAGTTTTTTCTCCAAGGAAGTTTTAGAGCCACCCACATTCCAGTTTCCTTTCACTGTGAATAGGTGCTTGGTAGCTTCAACACCAAGTGAGGGGGGTAATGTGGGAGAGGGCAACACCTGATCTGCCACGAGCCAGGCTCCCCTACCACCCCTTCATCCATCTTTCCCCTAAGGGCCAAAGGATTTCCCTGTAGCAAACCAGGAAAACAGCAACAAAAGACTTCTTGTTTTACCAGCAGTGAAGAATCTCATCCTACCTCCAGGGGAGCCCACAGTGCTGCTAACGGTTTGAAAATTCCTTTTATTCAGTGATGGTTTCTACAGCAGAGTTGGTGCTATGAGCTGTGGAGCTTCTTGTACATCCTTCTGCTGGTCAGACCTTGCAGGCTTTGGCTGGGCCAGCACCCCTGCAGCTTCTGGGGAGCGTCACAGGGGGGGACCTGGGGACAAGTCAGAGAAGATTAGTGCTCCAGACTGCCAAGCATGGGGTGCACAGCCTGGCTTTGGCCCCAGTTTTAATATCCTCTATGCTGTTATAATAAGAGGTCAGGGGAACCAGAGTCATTCACTTGCTAGGAACAGCCTGCTCAAGGGATGGGTGTAAGGACACATTGCAAACTTCCCAAGCTCTGCTTGTTCCCTGCATGGAAATGAGCTGCCAGTGCTTGGGATCGTTCCAGCTCCGGACCCTGAGCTTTGGGGATTTTAGACACCACCCAAAGGCTGCCCACGAGCTGGCCCAAAGACAGAGGCAAAAATTCTGCCTCTTGCAAAAATACGAATTTCTAATTTCAAAATAAATCTTTTAAGAATTAAACAGTTGAGGTCTTTACATGGATTCCGGACTGCAGGTAGTGCGGAAGGACTTGGAAGATGATCAGTTTCACAGTGGTGTGCTGCTGGGCTGGGAACTGTCAGAGTGCCCTGGAAGAAAGCTGTGCCCTGCTGGCAGGGTGAGGAGCCAGCCAGGGCTGAAGGGTGGCCAGGGGAAGGCGAGGGGTGATGTGTTCCCCCATCCAGCCCCATCCCAAGGGCCGGCACGCGAGTGGAGACGGAACGGGCACACACAGAACACGGGGCACTGCCCAGTCCCGGGCATTCGCTGCTCCTGCAGATCCCTCGGCTCCCCTCTGCAGAGCTCCTCACGCTCTGCCCCATGAGGGGGCTTCCCAGCCCGCGGCCCCCCTAGCGCCCCGTTAACGCGCCTCGCCTTCCCCACCACCACCTCCTCTAGGACCAGCCGACCCGCGGGGAATGATCACAGCGGCGACACCGCGACACCGCCCCCGACACCGCCACCGCCCCGACACCGACACCGCCCCGCCGCCCGCTAGAAAGATAGCGGCGCTGCCCGTAACCAAGATGGCGGGGTGGGCGGGGCGTTGAGCGGCGCGGGGGCGTGACGTCACGCGGGCAAGGANGAACGAGGGTAGCTGGACTGTGAGGGGAACGGGAGGAACGGGGCTGTGAGGGCAACGGGGCTGTGAGGGGAACGCGGCTGTGAGGGGAACGGGAGGAACGGGGCTGTGAGGGCAACGTGGCTGTGAGGGGAACGGGGGAGCTTAACTGTGAGGGGAACGGGGCTGTGAGGAGAACAGGGTGGATCAGGACTGTGGCCGAGCAGACGGAGCAGGGCTGTGAGGGCAGTGCCGGCGGGGATCAGGTCATGGGCGAGCACCGGCACGATCAGGGCTGTGAGGGGAGCACCGAGGGAAGAGGGACTGAACGGAATGCTGTGTGGATTGAGGCTGTGAGGACCCAGCCAGCTGTGGGGAGCATGGAGGGAGCAGGTCTGAGTTATGCTGGAGGGGATCAGGCCCGTGCAGGGGCCAGGGGCCTCCTGGTGGCCCATCAGAGCCCTGTTGACATCTGTCATGCAGGTGGCCGGCCTGGGCAACTATGGGCTGCGAGGCACACGGCACAGTGTGGGCATGGAAGTGCTGGACCAGCTGGCCCGGCAGCTGGCGGTGGCCGAGGGCTGGCGAGTGGACAAGCGCTGCTGTGCTGATGTGGCCCTGGCCACAGCCCACGGCCTGGAGCTGGTGCTGCTCAAGCCACGGAGGTTCATGAACCTCAACGGGCTCAGCGTCGCCAGTGCTGGTGAGCAACTGGGTCAGCCCCAGAGCCTCTAGTGCCACCAGCCCCCTGTGACAGCCCTGCTGTCTCCCTGCCCTCCATGGCTCACTACAGCCCCACTGTGCGGAGTCAGGGCCTGGTGAGTCTGTCTCCCCCTCATTTCTTAGGTTGTGTTTCTGTTTCCAAAGCTGAGGTCTACAGCCTCGGCCCTGCAGACATTTTCCTGGTTCACGATGACCTGGACAAGGCCCTGGGCAAGGTGGCAATCAAGCTGGGAGGCAGCGCAAGGTATGGGGTAGCCCCAGCTCCCTGATTGTGTGAGCTGGTTTGAGGCTTTAACATGCCCCTACAGACTCATGGGCTGTTCTTGGCCCCATCCCACCAGCCTTGCAATGTTTCAGCTCTTGTCCTGGGCTGGATCTATTGCAGAGGCAACAGCTGGCTGTTTGGGCAGCCTCCCAGTTCCTGCCCTGGCAGGGAGGGCAGGGAGCCTCCTGGAAGCGTCTGTGGGCTGGATTCAGCCCACTGACAGCACATGGGCTTTTTATAGCACTCTGCCTCCACTGTGCCTGCCCAGCTCCTGGGGCAGGCTGCAGACATTTAACCCAGTAAAGCTTCCACTGCGGGATGGGGCAGGTATGGTGCTGGGCCCCAGTGCTCAGTCACACATGCACCAGCTGCAGCAAGAGCCAACACTCTGTCCCAGCCCCGCTTCCCTCAAACCCCCAGCCAACTGCTCTCAGCCCCCAGGGCTGGATGTTCCTGCAGAACCAAGATATGGGGATTGCACCCCTTGGCTGGGACCACATTCCCACATTCCTGCAGCAGGAGACCCCAGGGCTGTATGGGGGGTGTCTCTTACAAACTAAGTGTGGGCTTTCTCTTTCTCTCCCAAGGGGACACAACGGGGTCCAATCCTGCATCACTGCTTTGCAGTCCAACGTGAGTGGGTGTCTGTGGAAGGGGATCAATCCTGTGCCCCCATCAATGCATGGCTTATTCCCCCACTCCCATTTTTCTGATTCCTCTTAGACAAGCCCCTGCTCCCTTTCCCTCCTTTTCTTCTTCCCCTTCTTCCCGGAGGGCTGTTGTCTGTCTGGCCGCCATGGAGAACATGGAAACAATTAGCTTGAGTGCCTCTGCCAGACCTGGCAGGAGCCTGGGATCTCGGCACGGCCCAGCAAAAGCCTCTTCCAAAATTATGTTTCTTGGAACAAGCACTCAAAACTACCTGGAAAACATGAGGAGCTGCTCCCTTGCTGCCCAGCCCCACTCAGCACTGTCACCTTGCCTAGCTCTGTCTGAACACTTGAGGGGAAGCTTCCCCAGCTCTCTTCCTTCCTCCCCAGGAGATGACCCGGCTCAGGATCGGCATTGGGCGGCCAGAGGGTGACGTGACAGTGCCCAACTATGTCCTGTCTCCGTTCAGTGCTGGGGAGCGGGAGAAGCTGGAGCAGATCCTGGCCCAGGCAGTGACCTGCCTGCTGGAACACATCCAGAGCCGAGCACCTACAGAGCCAGGGGACAGGGGCTGACACAAACCCCTGGGGACCCTTGTGGCTGATGGACAGGGTGCTGCAGGCACTCCGGAGTGACCGTGGTGTGGAGCAGAGCTGGCCCAGCTGGGTAGCCTGGCTGGGCCCTGGGGCAGCCTCCTTCCGTCCCCACACCAATCCAGGCAGCTCGTGTCCCACTTGAATCCCTGCAGAGGCTGCATGCCTCAGTTTGGCACAGAAATTAAATAAACCCTCACCCTGACTGCCCTGCTCCTGCCTCTCTTCCATGCGCCACCTGCTGAGCTTGGGTTGTCCTTGGCACTGCAGCTCAAATCCGTGTTCCCATCCCTATCTGACCAGCAGTGTCTGGAGGGAGGCTTCTAGTGAGAAATGGGGAGCAATAGGAGCTGCTTCTATAGAGTCCAAAGGCAATTCAGCTTTGTTGAGAAACTGGCAAGCACGGAGAGCCTGGAATCTCATAGCGTGCTGCTCCCACGTGCAGTAAGTTTCAGGGCTGGCCTCACTGGTTTGGAGTTCAGTGGTTTTGGCCGAAACTGTGGAGTTTCCAACAGCTGCAGGAGTTCTGGCTTCCCGCAGACCCGTTGCAGGTCTCGTGGAGAGCGCAGACTGAGGCAGTGTGTCCTCACCACTGCTGTGTCCCAGCGTCCTGGGCTGTGCCAGCATGTCCCACCCAGCTCTGTATCTCATGGATACTGAGACACCAGCAAAGGCAGCTCCTCTCCCACATCCCAGCAGGCACTGGAGCAAGCTCTGGGACACTTGCTGGCTGACATATACCACAGTGTTTTTGCCGCTTCCATTCTCTGCTTCAGCTGGCACCAGACATTCTTCTGCTCCATCCCCAGCTCCTGAGCTCCTCCTGGAGCACTGAGGCTGCCTGGACCAGGAGAAAAGCTGGGAAGCAGAAGTGTGCCCAACCTGTCACCCCTTCCTCACCCATATTTATACTGGCTGGGACCCTGCACTTGAAGAACAGGCACTTGGCCTTGTTCTCCAGTAGATCCCTTGGATCTTCAGGTTCCCTGTGATCTGGAGCTGGTTGTTTTCCTTCAGGAGGTCCCTGCTCTAGCTGTTCAACCTGCCCCAAATCATGCTTTCCTGAATCACTTGGTAGTCTCAGACATCTTACTGGATGTCTGCTACCAAGGCCTCCACCTCCATCACCTCCACTCCCAGGGGAGAGCTGAGCTGCATGAAGATGACACCCAGACCCCAAGGGTGAGCTTCAATCTTCCTCCCCACCCCACCTCTCTCCTTCCCTCTCTTTCCCCCTTACAGATTTCATTCCCAAAGTTCCCAGCTGGAGGAACTGCCAGACCCTTGCTGCTGCAGCACTGAGGTGACACCAGTGGGGTAATGCCCTGAGAACTTGGGTAAATGCCAGTACTCAGCACATCAGCTCAGTCTGCTTTAATCCTCCCTGGGCTTCCACCCAGGCATGGCATGAGGGACAAGCCCGGTCAGTGGCAGGAGGCCACCACGTGTGCCAGCCCAAAGTCCACTCCCCAAAGTCCAGGCTGGTGGGAGACAGCAGAGCTGGCATCACTTGGGACTGTCCTGGAGATGTGTCCTCAGCAGAGATGGAGCACAGCGCTCCTCTGGTCTCTCCACTTGGCAGGGAAAGGCTTTCCTGGGACAAATCCTGCCTTGGGTGGATTCGTCGCATGCAGATTCGAAGAACCCTCTGGGGCTCTGTCCAGGGCAGCTGTATCTCTTGAGTGGGAGTGGGCAGTATAAGGACCTTGCCCATGGTGATCCCAGCTGTATCACAATCCCTCATCCCTAGGAGGCATGGACACAGACATTAGTGGTCACGACAGCAGCAGCCCCAGCGTGTTCACGCCTGCAGCCGAGGCAGTGGGAGGGCTGTTTTCCAGCCTCCCCCGGTCTGGCAGCTCCCAGGGCAGTTCTGCTGCCAGGACAAGCAACCTCAGGCAGGGAAAGTCTGACCCAGCATTAACTGCGTCTGTGCTGCCCTGGGGCTGAGCCAGGGTCGCCTGCCTGCCTGCCTGCATGGCCACAACCACAAAGAGACCCACTTCTGACAGGAGCAAGCAGTGCTGGGGTGAAACATTCCCCCAGGAGATGTCCCAGCCCTTTCCACACTGAGGAGACTTTTGCAGCAGGCAAAGGAGCATTCTCCCTTCCTCACCTGAGGGGCTGGGGAGCAGCATGGACTCAGGGAGATGGAGGGCCCTGTCCCCGTGTCCCCTCCAGCCCAGCGCAGCCACACATGGGACATCCGTGTCCCCACCACTTTCCCCACCTGGACAAGACAGCCTGGTCTGTTTCCCAATGCTTTGAGTCTGACAGGGAGAGCTGCTGCATGACAAAAGCAAACTACACATGTGGCACACATCTGAACATGGCACTTGCAGGGAGACACTCCTGCTCTGTCCCCTGTGCCTGGGTCTCACGGCCTTGCTCACCATCAGAGTTCATCACGGGCTGTGGAGCGGAGGTGGCCAGCACTGCCCCGTGAGTCCCTCAGTGTCTTCTGCGAGCCAACCCAGTCAGTCTTCTTGGCATCATCATCCCAGATGGTGGAAGTCTCAGTGTCACTCAGCCAGTTGCTGTCCCCAGCATAGTGAGTGGGGTAAACCAGGAGGGGGTGAGCTGAAAACACCAGCAAGTCCCGTGGGGAGAAGTGCCGCTTGTAATCCTCGCTGGGGAAAGTGGAGCAGACCCGAGAGGAGAAACTGGCTTACCGAGCATGGCACAGGGGAGGAAAACCAAATCAACCACCCAGGGAAAGCTCCATGCAGGGCAGGGGCTAGGGTGGGATGTGGGGTACCAGGCATGGAGCCGGGGAACGCTGGGCAGGAACTGTGGAGGGATTACAGAGAGGACAGGACCTGTCGCTCCCACCAGCTGGGGCCGGCTCTTGGCACAGAGTGGGTCTCTGGCACAGCATCCAGCTGGCCCTGAGACAGAGCTGTCTGGTGCTGTTATGCCTGCAAGCAGGGGGCTTCCAGCTACTGCCAGTGCATATCCAGAGCCCTAATCTGTCCCTCTGTCCTCCTCCAGCCTGCCTTTTACATGTCTGATCCCTGTGTTTCTCCATCCTGCTCACTGGGTTTCCCAATGCCTTCTCTCCCAAGACTGGTGCTCACTCACCTCCTAAATTGCCTCCCCCTCCCCAGACAAAGCCTTATCGCTGACCCTCAGCCCAGAGAGGGGCATGAAAGTGCTCCAAATTGGGGCTGAGAGCTCCTACCAGGGGCAGGGGACCACACAGCCCCCCAGCACTAGGGTACAGGGGGCTGCTCCCCGCCCCTTTGCCATGGGGCCAAGACCCTGTGCAGGGCCCACACCAAGCTCCAGCTCCATTCCTGTTCCCCCACCCCATGCTGGCAGAGGGCCATTTTCCAGCGGCCAGAGGCCAGGCAGCGGCCGGCTGAGAATGAGCTCATGCTACAGATGTTTTCCTCCAGCATGAGTAACGCCTGCAAGGGGGGGGAACTGGGTGAGGTGGTGACAGCAGAGAAGAAACACATTGTCCCACACTGGCATGGCCAGACCAGCACCCTCCTGCACAACCTGCTCCTTACTTGGGGTGCTTGTCATACATGATGGGCAGATACTCGTCCACCGGCAGCATTTTGGAGAGGGGTTTGGTGGCCAGCAGCTTCTGTGCCCCATGGTGGGAGATGGCGTAGGCCAGAGTCCAGTATGAGTACCCGGCCACCACCAGGTTCCGCACGCCTTTCACAGGGGCCTCATCCTCGTCGTTCACCTGTTTCCTCCCCAGGTAGCTGTGGGGTGGCCAGGGAACCATGAGAGCCAGCCTCGGGGACCCCCACCCACATCCCCGTGGCCCCAGCACCTACATGAGGTCCCAGTCCTGCTGTGCCTGCTCCAGCTCCTCCATCAGCCGCTGCAGCCGTGCTGGGAAGGCAGCCTCGAAGCGCACATCATCCTCGAAGACCACGGACCGCTCCAACCTCCGGGACACGATCTGGGGGAGGGCACAGAGGTGCAAGCCTATCCCAACACCACTCTGGGCCATACTGGGACCACTGTCCCTGCAGGACACCCCTTCTCTCCAGGTCCTCCTAACATCTGTGATGCTCACAAGGTCCCTGCCCACTGCTGGTGAGCCTTAGGGATCCCATGGTCGCTGTGGCCCCATACCTCCTTCCAGATATTGTAGTGGCTGAGGAAGCAGCCAACCTCGCCCTTGGTGAGCGTGCGGCCGGAGAAGGGATCGTAGTACCCGGGTAGCAAGTCCACACCCAGCACCTTGATGTCACTGCTGTTGAGGGTGCTGCAAGGCGAGGGGCTGCATCAGCGAGGTGTCCCCCCAGACACTCCCCGTCCCCTCCCCAGGGTGACACCAGGGGACTGGCTGAGTGGTCTCCCCATGGTCACCTGCCATCCACAGCATCCACCACCCGTGGAATGATCTCCAGCTCCTGCAGGGATGCCAGCATTCGCTGCCGCCGGTCGGGCCTCCGCACCAGGTTGATTAGGAAGATCTGGGGAGGAAGAAGAGAGCCCCAACAATGGGGTTTGTTGTCATGGGGGACACACAGTCTGCCCAGCTATGGCAGGATGGGGACAGGGGCTCGGTCTCTGCCATGGATGGATGCAATCAGAGAGATGGAAGCAACCAGAGGGATGGACAGGGGGACACGAGCGGCTCCACTGAGCACTTACTTCATCAAAACCCATTTTTGTGAGCGGCCTGGGCAGGAGAGAAATGTGCCTGGAGCGCTGCATGGGGGGACCATCCACTGTGGAGACAGGAGACACTCTTCAGTGGAGCCCAGATTCCCCTGGCTGGCAGCTGGGGCTGACAGCCCTGTCAGGACCTGGAAGCATCCAGGACCTCTCCACCCATGGGCACTCACCCATGGCCTCCAGCGTGAGGTGCACAAAGTTGGCACGATCATCCTCCAGTGTCTGGTGGGCCTTCACAGGAACATTGATGTAACCAAAGTGGTGCTGGTTGCACACATGGACCTCCACGCCTGCCAGGTGAGAGAGGTGAGCAGCACAGCCCCCCCAAGCCCCTGCATCCCCCAAAACCCCCATCACCCTCACCAGCCTCCTGGCAGGAGTAGGCAAAGACAATGATGTCATCAAAGGCCCAGGTGTAGTTGGGATGGGGAGGGTAGAAAGCCAACTGCAAAGTGTCCTCCTTCCGCAGGTCGATCAGGAAGGTGGCATAGACCATGGGGACACGGAAGCAGCCCGCCCGCTGGCGGTTCTTGGTGGGGAAGTAGTCGGCTGTCCGGCGATAGTAGCCCTGCGGCATCACACCGGCACAGTGCCCCATGGCAGAGCGCTCCTCCACCACGGGGGGGGCTCATTCTGGGGCTCTCTGGGGACGTACCTGGGGGGTGATGCCACACCAGAAGTTGGAGTAGAAGGTCTGTGAGTCCAGCATGGGGGCCACCACTGACTTGTTCTGCGCCATGAGAAACCTGAGGGTCTGGTTGTTGGTCAGGATGCTGTCAGTGTCCATGAACTGCGGAGACAGCACAGGTTCTGCAGACGTGCAGAAGCCCAACTCAGCCCCCACCCCACCAGTGCCCCAAGCCCCTTACCAGGATGTAGTCTGCCTGCTGCTCCCGGGCATAGGTGAGAGCTTCTTGCTTCAACTTCATCACATTTTCATAGCGTTTGTCACTCCAGTGCTTGGGACCAAGCTCATCAGGGTAGGAGCTGGGCAGGGGGAGGCAGGGGTTAACCTCACTCGCTGGGAATGCACAAACTCTGTGCAGGCTGTTCCTGCCGGCAGGCTGAGTCAGCCCCACTCTGCTTTGTTCCTCCTGGTCCCGGCCAGGGAGAGTTGATGCTGCTCCAGGAGCCCAGGAGCCCCTGAGCCCACACCTACCCCACCCAGCACTCACCCAGCCTCACCTGGGCTCCTCTTGCACCTTCCAGGCCACTGAGTGATAGTCCTTCCCCACCGCCCCCAGCCACTCCTGCAGCATTGCTGTCGTGTTGTCTGAGTTGTGGTCTGTTGCACACCTGAGATAAGGGGACATCAGCCTCTGGGGGTCCTCCTCAAGGGACAACCAGGACCTCACCCTGCACTAGAAATGCTCACTGGGCCAAAAGACTGAGCCAGTGACAGACTTGCTTGGGAATGTAACATGTAATTTGAAGGAACCAAGGCTGCACAGGCAGGAGGGGGAACACTAACTGGTAATTTCTTCCTCGGTGCCACCGCCAGCCAGGCTGTTCCACAGCTCCCACCCTGCATCCCTGCAGCCCCGTGGCAGCCCTGGACATGTTCTCCTCACCCCAGCCTGGTGACTGCCCACCATGGGCATTGCAGCACAGCTGCTTTGTCCCCCTGTCGCTGCACCCCACAGTACCCCTGTGTGTCCCACTGTTCCAGCACTGAGAGGAAAGGACTCAACAGCAAAAAATCCCCCTTCCTGAACATTCCCTGTGCCGAGCATGTCACCATTCCCAACTCTCACACCCGTCCTCAGAACAATGTTCACAGGGAGCTCAGCACAGACAGAGCTCAGCCCCCCTTGCACTGGCACAAACCCCAAGTTCCCACACTCCTTGGCACCCTCGACTTGTCAAAGAGCCCCAGGACATCCCCTAGGCAGCGGTGTTATGGGGATTTGACAGATTCAGGGGAGAAGGCAGGATCTGTGTCCCCCCCAGCTCCATGGGCTGCTCTTCAAACACCCTGCAGGGTCCTGCAGACGGGGGCTCGGGGGGAGGGTGCAGCGGGTAAAGGTGAGGACCCCCCTTCCCCTTCCCCTGCCGGCAGTTGACCCCTGCCCTGCCAGGATCCCCCTGCCAGCCCCGCCTCAGCTCCCCCGCAAAAGCAGCTGCAGAAAAGTTTCCGACAAGTTCAGGCGAGAGACGGCAGTGGCGCAGCGAGGAGACTGGAGACTCCTCTTCCAGCCAACCCCAGCACGGTAAAGGGGGCTTGGGGGTGTCTTTGGGAAAGGGAGCCTGAGGGTGAGCCCTGTAAGGAGGGGGAAGGCAGCGCCTGTCCCTGATGATGCAGAATCCCCTTGTGCCCAGGGGTCTCCTCTCTCATCAGCCCTACAGCTTCCTCAGGGGAAAGGTGAGGGTCCTGTCCCTTTGCCGTGGGGCAGCCCGAGCCCCTCCTGCTTCCCTGCTGGGTGCCACACACGGGGCAGAGCCACCCTTAACATTTTGGGGCTGGGGACGCTGCTGCCAGCGGGGTCCCTGCCCCCTAAAGATCCCCATTCCCCTGCAGGCCCCCATTACTTCGAATGTGTTCTGTCCACCCAAGAGCCCCCAGTTCCCCCACTCTCCCTAGTTCCCCCCCGCACTGTCCTCCGGGTCCCTGCTATCCTCGGCTCTCCATTCCCCTCAGAGTCTCCCTTAATTCCCCGGACCCTCCTTCCCCCCCACTATCCCCACTCCCCTGGGGCTCCCCGTTATCCCCGCGGTCCCTGTGGCTCCAGCATCCCGGCTCTCCCCGAGATGCCCATTCCCCCACAGCCCTCTCCTCCCCTGGGGTCCT
>WBNO01027761.1:0-18546 GCA_013400575.1 Peucedramus taeniatus | reverse complement strand
AACAGAGAGGCTTTATGAATCCACCAGCCAAACGGCTCGGCCGGGGCTGCCAAGGAAACCCAGGAGGAGGAGGGAAGCATTACAAGATCCGAGCAGAATTTCACCAAGAGCCTATCTAGGACAAAGCTGGAGGGGGAGAATGTTTTAAAAGGCTTTTATTTCAGAAACTTTTTGTTGCTCTTGTTGTTACAGGATTTTGCTGTACCCCTCTTCTCCATCCCCCTGGCTTCCTTCATCTTCCCATTTCTAGCTTTTTTTAGCAGTGATTGACAGCTTTTACTACAGCAGGAGCTAAGCCACCTGGGTCTACCTGCACTATCCAGGGGAATAACAGCTCCTGGGGAAGGAACCCATCTTATCTGAGCAAACAGCTGGGGGGGATGAGAACAGACAAACCCAGCCTGAGGCAGGGTAGAGGAAGGGCAGGCAGCAGTGCTGAAGATGAACCTGCTTTTTCCCATTGTGTTTCAGTCCGTTTCAAGCTGCACGCCACACAGGTTCCTTGATTTTTAGCCAGCTTCTACCACTGCCTGGAATCCCCTTCCACTGTCCTGGCCCAGCTAAGCTAAGGGCCAGGAACTCGGGACAGAGAAGAGCTTTTGGCCCGTCTGTGTCACTTACAAATGGTGTGAGCCGGACTCAAGTTGCTGTGGCTGGATTTGGAAAAGGCTGAATATCGGTTTGTCACCAGCAGTGGGTTGAAGTTGGGGCTCCTCGGATGCAGAAGCACTGTAGGCTGTGGGTGCTTTTAGTTACGCAGGTTGTGGAGGGATAGACATGAGAGAGGAGTCAGTGAAGTCAGCTGAGGGAATCACTCTCTGCATCAGAGGAATTCCTCCGTCAGGCGCAGCGCGGGAAAGGCTCCGTGCGCGCGGCTCTCGGGGTGCTGGGCCAGCCTGCCTGAGCAGGGCTGCTCCCCACCTCCTCAGCAACTCCTGAAGATCGAGGGCTCTCAGAGCAGCACATGGTGCAGATCAGCTGTGAGAGGCACCGACTGAGCACCCGCGAGCCCTCTGCTCCACGACAGCCGCGGCTCAGGCAGGAGCCGCTGCCGGGGATCTCTGCATCCGCTGGAGCAGCGCCGGAACAGGTGAGCAGGGCGGGGGGAGCGCAGGAGCACAGTCCTGGTCAGGCACTCCCGGGAGCTCATGCAGCATGTTGCAGACCTGTTGGTGCCAATGCTGTCCTCTCTGAGCCCATCCCTCTGCTCTCGCCGTAGCCTCCTGGCTGGCAGGGGCCAGTCTGTCTTTCCAAGGAAACTTCTGGAAAGCCAACAACACCTGTGCCCTACAAGAACCACACACACCCACTTCCACTGTGCTCACAGGACTTCTCAGGGCATGCAGCAAGAAGCCTCTTCCTGCCACTGACACAAAGGGTTGAAACCCAGTGACTTTCTCAGGTCTTGGCACTTTAACTGTGCATCTCCAGCCCCAGCCCTTCTCCAGCCAGACTGCAGCTCCCACCTGCACAGAATGCAGTGCAGCCCGATCAATTCTGTCTGTCACAGTGACAGAAAGATCATTTGCTGCCCTGATCACTCTGGGCTGTCTCAGGCCGGGTGAGGGTTTGTTTCCCCTCCAACCAAATCGTTATAAATTGACATCATCATGGGCCACTACTTCACCCTGCCTCAGCTCTGGTATGAAAGCAGCATGAGGGATCAAAAATACAAAACCCAAAAGGCCTATTTCTCTCCTGCTTCCCCTAAATAAATATCATAACAAAGTGAAAGTCACTTCTGAGGGCTCTGGAGCTGCCATGTTTGCTACCCCAGGGAAAAGCTAGTCAAGCCCCCTTTTGTTTCCTTGCACTTTCTCACCCTTCCCATGGTTGGTGCAGAGACTGTACCAACATTAAGCATTGTGTTAAAAGAATCCTGGTTCCCAGCACCAGAACACCTCACTGCATGTTAAGACATGTTATCCTACTCAGGGTTCAGCACCCCTCTTCCTCCTGTCAGAGAAAAACAAAGTCCCACATGCTGAGGTGCTCTCTGCTTGTTAGGGTACCTGGAAGTGCAGTCAGGAGAGGTGAAATGAGGACCAAAAGATGGATGCTGTGGTGGTGGACAGAAGGCCGCAGGCTGGCGGGGCTTTATTTGGATGTCTAGAACAAGTGAACGCAGTGGGAAGATGCAGAGACTGGACACAGGCAGTTCAAGAGAGGTTTGGGTGGGTTAAGGTTTTTGTTTGGCTTTTTTTTTCCCCAGGGATTTGGATTTACATCCTCTTGTTTTTTCAGGAGTTCACCCGCCGTGCAATGTTGAGATGAAAAGCACATTATCCTGGTCCTGGAGTTTATAATCCAGCTCACCCTGCAGGCCAAGAAAAAAAAAGAAAAATTGTTTAAATGTCATTTCCAAATACAAGCTGCAAAGAGAAAACAGCTCATAAAAAGATGGTGAGTATTAGGGAGAGCAGAAGGGGACTGATGTTTTCATCATAACAGAAGCAAAGGTGAGAGATCAGCCACAGTGCTGATGCTCATCACCCCACACTGCTTTCTGGACCAGGGTTTTGACAGAACAGGTGGTTGCCTGAGGCAGGGAAATGGTGAGGGGCTGTTTGTTGTCTTAGCACAACAGTGGGCTGAGAAGAGAAGACATTTACCAGGTGCCTGTTTGAGTTGAAATCTCCCTGTGGCCTTTACCTGCCAGGCACCACTTGACTTCAGGGAAGGTGGTTCTGTGTGGGGCCTGAAGGTCCCAGGTGCCCCCCAATGCTGTCACCCCACGTTGGGGGACCTGCCATCAGCTAGAGGTGCGAAACCCAGTGCCAGAGACCAGGGGAAAAGGGTGATCTCTCTTCAGACTTTGTCTGGCTGATGAGACTCAGCAGGTTAGAGAGAGGCTCCAGGCTTTTGAACAGCCACAGTACAGGAGATAGATTCCAGCCTGCCCCTTCCCCCTCAAATATGAGATGCTTTGCTTGGGGCAAGAATCAGAAATAGCTGCTGTGAGAGCAACCACAGAAGAGAGAGAGCAATATTTTCAACAAAGAAAGTCAAACTGAAGGAGTACAGACCATTAGTTCCCAGTCTGCCTCGTTGATGAGCACCAAAATTCCTGGCCTCCTGTAGAATAGAAAGAAATAATTAGGATACAGGGCTGCTAAAAAGCTCCACAAATAGTTAAGAACAAGGGATGTCACAGCGCAGATCACAGGCCGACTGCCTGTAATGCCAAAAAAGGGATCCTCGCATGGAGATGGAAACAGGTACAGTCTGTGCCCTTTCTAGATCAAATAAAGGGGACGCAGGAGCAATCCCAAAGCTCATTTGAATGAAAAGGCACCGTTCAAAGGATGCTCCAGGATGACTGCATTTCCGTACCGTGCAGAAAAGCCAGGTAATTAAAACCCACGCACGACAGGCGAGCGCAGAGAGCTCAGTGTGAAGGCAGGGAAAGCCATTCCAGTGCCCCTAGCAGAGGCACTAAACACCTGGGATCCACTCCAAGCCCCTGATTCTGAGCAAAGGGATTCCCCCTCTTTGATCTTCAGTGTCCTGCAATTGTCTCTCCTGTTACCAGGGGACCTGGCACACGCTTCAGCTCACAAAGATCCGTGACGAATGTTAAACACCCCCAGCGCCACCCCGCAGTCAGGGATGGCTTGCACAGCTCACTCTGCTCCATTTGTCTTGCCTTTCTTTTTTTTTCTACCCCCCCTCCATGAGACTGGCCCCATTTTGATAATAAAAATACATTTCCCAGAAGAAGTATTTGTTGGCATTTCTCAGAATGACTGCTTCAGTCCCAGTGATGTCAGCAGGGAACAGACAGACCTGCTAAAACTCCTGGAATTGAGGATACAGGTGCTGCTCTGTTCCAAGTGATAATGAAGAGAAAGTATAAATGGCCCTGCTTCATGTTTAAGGTTTAAAGATTTGGGGTGAGGGCTACAAAAGATGCTCTCTGTGCAAGGTGTGGGTGGGATACCTCCCACTATCACTTAAGCAAATCCTGTGTTTTCATGGTCATTGACTTACTCAATAGAAAATCTGCCCCAGAGGAAAAATCCCCCAAACTGTGGGGATCAAGAGAGAAACACAAGGAGGATTCCTAACAGTTGTACTTACACAGATTCCCCTTGCATAAATAACTCTGGTCGCTCTTTCAACAGATTCTGTTTGATCCACTTGAGCAGGTTTCTGATATCCCCTGGAAGAAGGAAGGACAGGGTTTACAAACTAGCTGATGGCTCCCGGTGATGCCAGAGCAAAGTGATTGTTTATCCACGAAAGAGCAGATGAGGAGCATGCAGGATGGATGGGGATAGCTGCAAAGAAACTCACAGACAGTCCTGTCCCTGTGGTTTGGCAGAAGAGGTTTCCCACAGAAAACTCATCCCACAAAGAATGAATGCAGTTCCTGCTGAAGCACCAATCTGGCAGCAGATTCCTGATGTTCAGGTCTCTGACACACCCCATGTCCTGTGCATTATCTTGTCACCCAACAAATTATGTCTAATTCTTTTGTGAGTTTAATTAGATTTAAGAAGTACAAACAAGCAAGCCTAAGAACCTGAATGGAGCAAAGACAGACACTTCTGCACCAAAACCAGCACAAACTCTTGGAGACACTGGGAGCTCTGGAGCCCAAACCTGTTCATGGCCATGCATTAAACAGACAGAAGGGCTCTGGCCCATAGTTGCATTTTGGACACTTAGAGCATCCCTCAGCATCACACCTGCTGCTGTGGAGTGTTCCCCATGCTGTGCCTGCTCCCTCCTTCTACACTTTATGCTTAGAGCTTCTTTATTAAAGCTCAGCCTTTATCTTTCCATTTCAGTAGGTGACAGGAAGGATTTGTCTTCATGTAAAAGGAGGAGGAGACACTGCTGGCGGGTTTTTATAGTATCAATTTTACTTTGTGAGGCAAAAACAATTTCTTTAGTGATAGCATCAGTTAATTTCCTATTGGAGAGGTGAGAAGAGACAGAGGGGGGGAACAATCCGTTACAGGGTTTAGAGAAGCTGACAAATTGCAAAGTGGAGTTCTCTTGCATTTGCCTCTATATTTCACTGTTCCACAAACCACTTCATCATTCCAAATCCACAATCAGTTATTCTCCCGAGGCTCCTTTAAACAGCCCTTTGAAAGCCCCAAAAGAGTTTTGTTTGTTTTCAAGAAGCGAGGAAGCTTTCTGAAGGCACAAATCCACCAGTGAGGGCTGCAGCCCTGCTCCAGGAGGAGCAGGGATGGCAGGAAGGGTTTCTTATGTGAAGTAAGCTCACTGCAGTCATGAGGTATCTTTCCACACATGCTTCTCTGAGTTAAATTCACTCTGTGTACCATTCCCCATGTGTTTGCTTCATGACCAGCAATAATATGTGCTTTTGCAGTGGCTTGCCTCAGCCCAGGCCTTACCCCAGGATTTTATGGGATCATGGATGTTACCCACAGCCAAACTGGGGTTGTTCCAAATAATGTCACCCTCATTACTTCTGTCACACTCAGGATGAACAGCCCTGGTGTAGACAGGTGCACATCAACTAGGCAATGGGGATATGTCCATCTGCAGCAGATGGGGGCCTCTTCTCCTGGGGAAAGGGGGAGGGGGATGCTCTGAGATTCCCTCTGTTTCCCCTGCTTTCCCAGGGCACTGGTGCCTCCAAACCAGCACTCTGACCCCAAAACCATGATCTCACCACAGGGCTGCCCACAGCACAACAGGTACTGCTACCTCCAAGCACTGGATCACTCTGATCTGGGCAAAAGGAGCTGCTTTGTGCCTCAAAACTGCCTGGTGAGCTGGATCACCTGCCTGGGGCCAACCCACGAGTGCCTTGTAATGATATGTAGTTAAAAGAACAAAACAGACCATTTTCTACCTCCTTCCTAGCAACATGCACCAGGGACAGGGAGCACCACTAAGAAGGTGTGTGTATTTACATATACATACATATATATATGTATGTATACATACACACACGTGCACCACAGTGGTCAAACAACCATCAGAACAAGAATTAACTACATTCACCTTCCCCTGAAAAACACTCCTGCAACGTCAAGCCCCCAGGACCTCACACCCAAATGGCTCCTGCTCTCCATCACCAAGAAATGAAAGCTGTAAAGGAAGGAAGATGGAGAGGAGCCTTCAGGAGAGGGAGGGGGGTGTGAAGGGGATACCAGCCCCACCGCAGCATCGCCCGCGAGCTGTTTCATATTTATGCACTTGCAGCAGGGCACACAACAATGAGCTGTGCCATATACCATTCTCCTTGCATGGAATAAGCAGCCCTTTCCTCTGGGACCTTTCAGGAGAGATCATTTAAACAGAAACACACTGCACTAGCTGGATAAAAGGCAGCCACCTAGAAGCAGCCTGGACAGAGGGGCGAGAGGACTGATTTATTCGAGGCTGAGCTGGAAGACTCCCTCACCCCATCTCCTTCCATAACAAATGTTATTTTCAGTCCCACCTGAGCCAACATTCATTTACTCCTACCCAGAAGTCACGTACACACATACTGAAGAATTTAAACAGGAAAAAACCCCAGACATCCCTATGCATGCCTGAAGCTTGCCCGTTCCAAAAGGTACAAAAATTAAGACCCTTTCTCCACAGCCAACTTTAAGACAATACTTTCATCTGCTTTATCAGCACTGAATTTTTTCATGCACCTTCATTTCTCTATGTGCTATACACCAATATTACTAGAACAAATCAATTATAAAGGATGACAGACGACCACAGCCACACCAAAACTATCTCCCACAAGTAAGATATCGAAAAGGAACAAGATTACTTCCATTGCAAGTGGTCTGTGGAGAAGCCATCTTGCAGCTCAGTGCCTCAAACAGCAGTCTTGATCAACAGCTCAGGACTCTGTGTTCTCATGATGGAAATAATAAGAGGTAAATTATAGCACAACTGCTTATCTCTTACAGCTGACATATGTAGTGTTCCTAAGACATTTTCCTTCTGATACTATGCTACAGGTCTAACAGGTTTCCAGCTGCCTGGGCCAAGGATTTTCCATGCAAACAGCAGGTTCTCTACAGATGACATATAAAGAAGGAAAAAATCTCAGCCTGGTCAGGCCCCACATCTGCTGAGAAGTTAAACCATCGTTACAATGCAGCGATTTCACACTCGTGTTGGTCTGAAGCTGGCCCCCATCACAGAACAGAGGCATCTGCTTTGGCAGGAGCACAGCTGTACTACAGGTGCTGTGATTTGGCTGCAAAACCCACCATGCATTTTGGCTCCAGAGGGAGGTTCAGGTGAGAGCTGAGACAATACAGCATTTTGCTCCAGCATCACCAACTTGAACCCAGCTCATCCAAGGAATGATGTATTTTTATCATTGCTGCATGGTCCTATTGAAATCTCTTTGGTAGCCTACTCCATTTCACTCACAGCAAACAAATGTCACATCAAAAAATGCACTCTCAATTCTCATTAACTGTCCTCTCCATTGGCAGCATCAGAGTGAGAAGCAAGACTGAACCAGCCAAGGAAGCGGAAATATTCTCAAACTGCAAAGGAGGGACTGAAGCACATGGTAGGAAATCCCTGTCTTATTTCTACACAGACACAGCTCCTGCTGCCTGTGCTAGCAGTACATCAACCCTCTCCAAATTCTTAGGAAAAAATAATCTAAAGTTAATTAAAAAAAATAAAAACCGACAATTGTGTGAGAAAACTGCTTAGTTCAAGTGCACAGATGGGAGCTCAAGCCCACAATAAATGCAGAAAAGCCATCAACCAGCGAAACACAGCGCTCAGGAAAACGAGATGTGTGCCTGCAGTGACACAAAGTCATTGCCTTGTCACGTAAGAGGATGGGATGCAGGAACTGCAGTGAGCACACACAAACCCCAACAGCCTCGGCTCCTGTTCAGCCCAGCTGCACCACAAACACTCCTGGTTGTGGCAGAGAGAACTGCACAGTCTGCTCTGCCCTCCTGAGAATCCTCCAAGGCCTGACCACCTGCACTGCTCCAAATGCTCCTTCATGAAGAATCCGCTGAGCTTCCTCTGCAACAGGAATGCATCTAATAGTCCATTTTAGCACTGCCTGGGTACATTTGCACCCTCAAAAGGAGGGCTGAAATCCATAGATCTTTCCTAGCTCAATAAAACCTCCTGGGCCTGACAGATCCATCAGTGACAACTCAGAAAAGAGGGCACTCGCTGTGTGCAGAGAGAAACCAGGTGCCTCGAATAAGAAACACCAAGCTGGGTGTTGCACTAGAAGGATCTCACAATGAACTGATAAAGGTGCAGAAACATGGAAGGATTTTGTGCAACCCTGATACCCAGTTGACACAGACACACAGCCCTTGGCTTCCAGGGAGCTGCACAGGTCACTCACAGATTCACACACACATTCAAGGACCAGACATCTCTGAGCCCTCTGCCTTAAAATCCACATACAAACTCGCACAAAGCCTCGAAGGGCACCCAGAAGGTGTAATTACACCCATTTTCTTGCCTTGGTTGCAGAACTGGGAGATTATTTCAGGGAAATAGGGGATCCCTATAAAGGCTGAACCATGGAAAATTCCCTTCTGGTTGGCAGTAAATAAGATATATGTGGCACTGGTCACTAAGGGGTCAGTGCTGCAGGAGCACGGCGCTTTCCCGGGCCGCCTTGCGGACACCTCCCTGTGGGGGATCATTTCTTTGACCCAGAATAAGATCATTTATCATACTGACCATGGCTGAGCTCCAATTTGCTGAGGTCACTAACTCTGGACGAGCTCTGCTCCACCCACATTCTCAGCCACCGGCCTGTAACCATGACAAAGCCCCTTCCCTGCCGCTCCTCTGCCATTATTCCCCCTGCCTGCATGGAAATGTATGGAAAAACAATTTGTATGTCCCTTTCCCTGCTTAAGCAGCTTGTTTTAAAACAGACAAACCAGCTCCTAATACCTGTGCTCTTCCAGGTGCATGACTGCTCTTTGCTTTCGGATCCGAGCAGATCCTCCAGGAATCTGCTCTCTAAAAGAGCTCAAAACCAGATCTAAGGGATCCTTCCAACTCCTCCAGCCTCCCATCTGATATGCAAATCACTCTCTGAAGCAGACCATGATGTGCCATAAACTGCAGAAGAAGACCTGGAATGGCTGATAAAAATGGAGTCACAGGCAAATGGATTTGGTATTACACACAGTGAGCAGCCAGGCAAATTTTGCAGCAAGACTAAAATCCATTTTCTCTGACAAGTGCAAAAGCCAATCCTGCCACACACTGGAATGGGCAGTGATTTAAGTACTAGGGAAGAAATTAGGGGGTAACTAATTAGGGGGTAACAGGCATAAGAGAATTGCAGTTGTTGCTCTCATCTGTTCTTGTCTGCTACAAATGAACATCAAGGTCTTGGCTTCTGTAATTTTTAATTGCTTTAAGATGTCTTTTTCTTGCTTCTCATCTAGAAGAGCAATGCTCTTCTTAATTTTCTTATGTCCACAAAATGGGAGAGGATCACAGAGGTCTTTCACAGCCTTCCTGTCAGCAGTGAATACTCAGATCCCAGCTATCACCCAGCAATGCTCAGCCCTGAGGTTTTAATCACAATGCTTATGAACTGGAGAGGAGCTGCTTGGGATCTTCCACTCCCCACAAATTGCTGGTAGGAAAATACAAGTTCAAGAGATCTCCAATCCCACTGCTAGCCAGCAGCAAGCCTCCAGATCCATCAGCTCCCATGACAAAAAAAGCAGCTTCGAGCTGATTCTCAGGGTAAACCTAATCCCTACTCATTTCCAAAGTCAGAGCATCTAATCCCGTAACACCCAACGCTATTGTCACTTCAGGCTCCCCAATAAATGCCAGTGCACCAAACTGTCTCTTTTAATTAGGATCACAGATCACTAGTGTTGGCCCAGGGTCTTGCCTCTCGTTCAGAGTTGTCAAAGGAAGGAGCTGAGAGAGCCTCAAAGACTATTGCCCCAGCAGCCAAGTACCAGTCTGGGGATCGCAGACATTAAAAAAAGCATCTCCTTAACAGGTCCTGTGATTTTATCCCTCTGCCAGCACAGAATTATTCTCAACAAAAGACTGTCCTGAGCCTTGCCTGCTCTGATTTTAAGAGGCTTGAGCACTGTAGACCTGCTACCAAAGCCCAAGGAGACTGTGCCATGGTCTAATAGTTTTTGCAGTCAGGAATCTTCTGCTAATGCACTAAACTCCCATTTCTTCATTCCTCCCTATCAATCTATACTAGATGATATTGCATCATGCTGGCTATAATCTGTCCTTCCCAATGATAAAGGAGATATCCCACCTCATCACTTTTCCATTCATTTATCCTGTTTAACCTTGAATGTTACTGGTTAAATTTTTTTTAGGCTCTCAGCAAGACAATTCAGAGAATGCATTACTAACCACCAGCGTAAAGCTTTGCCAAAACCCAGCAAACTGAAATTTCCCCTCTCTCCTATTTTCCTGGTTTCTGAGTTTTGGGTGTGTGCACAGGCACTGAGGGCTGAAAATTAAAACCTTATTGCTATTAAAGAGACAACACAGAGCTGATATGCAACCCTGAACCATGGAGGAAGGTGGCTGCTCCTGCCAGAGTGGAGAGGGATTCCCTGGCAGCCTGGCACTGCTCTGCATGCAGCCAGCCTGGCTGGGGGAATTCCCTGGGCTGGGCTTTCCCTGGCACTGCCAGCTGGATCAGAAAATGCCTTGAAGTCAAATCCTTGCCCCCCTCCCAGCCTGGCTGGTGGCTGTGTCCCCTCTGGCTGCTGGATGAGTCAGTGTCTCAGCTCAGCTCAGGAAACTGCCATGATTTTATTCCTCTAAATACAGAAATCGCCTCTCACTTTTGGGCTCAGATCTGCTTTGCTATTATTAGGCTTTCATACAGGGCCAAGCACCATTAAACCGATTCCTGTCCACCCAGCCCAGCCACCCCCACAGATACTCCAAGCTCCTCAGTCTTACTTGAAAGGGAAAAAGAAAGGGCCAGTGAGATGATCAGGGTGGAGGAGAGGGGGGGGTAAGATTTACAAGTGAATGGAGGTAAGAATGGAGCAGTTTGTGGGATAAAGGGGCTGCGGAGGGAGCTTTACAGATGTGCAGAGGGACGGCGGCTCATTGTTTAATTAAGCAGAAAGTGGCTCTTTTGAAAAGCAATTTTGCACAGGAGCTCTGAGCTCAGCAAACAACTCCTGCGAGTGAGGGCAGGAGGAGAAAGGAACAGCTGGCCCGGAGCCGTGTGAACCGCATGCTAAGCGGTTTAAAGGGCCCGGATCCTCCTCCCCAGCCCTGCTCCGCTGCCACCCTCTGAACAGCGCTGTCAGCACAGCAAATCCCACCAAGAGAAAAGAGCGAGAGGAGGGGGGTGGGACAGCGGGGTTATCCTGCTAGGTGTCCGCACTGCAATACAGCGGCTGGGAAGGAGGGTGTAACAGCCAGGCTTTGTTATCCCAGGGATTTGGTCACACACAAGAACTGGTTTCCCAGTGCCTGGGAAGCTCCTTCCACAATGAGTTGGGATGAGCTGATCCGGTAAAGCGGCTCCACGGCCTCCCAGGAGGGTGATGGGACTGCCCCTGTGAGGACAAGCGTTAATTTCCCTGTTCCCTCTAAAGGGAGCCGGAGCCTCGCTGGGACAGGCTCCTGGAGCTGAGCCCCACGCCAGGATCTGCTCCATCGCGACGCGGCAGCGCTGCGGCATCGCCACAGCTCTGCTGCTGCAAACGCTGCTCACCCTGACTGCTGGCAGCAGCTCCAGCCTGAGCACCCACCCTGCATCACCCACTGAGCTCCCTTCCCTTGCCACCAAATCTATAATTTCCTGCCTAAAAGAGATGCACGAGTGGGATGCACGAGGAGGGGAATAACCCAAGTCCTTTGAGAGCTGCAAGTACCACACACTGTGGCTAAAAAGATTTGACTGCATGAAGTTCCACAGATCTATGGGGTTTTTTTTTAACCATTCTAATAAGCCTCTACATTAGCAAATATATTTTTATTCTTTCTTTGGAGCAAGTTTTAAAATGTTAGGAATAATAAACAGAGCAATAAAAGCATGCCAGAATATTAATGACTCAACTACGATGTACTACCCAGCACTAGGCACTTACCAACATCCAATGCCAACTGCTACTCTGGATTTTACAGGTTCTTTTGGTCCAGCACCCCAGTCAATGCTGAACACATGCCATGCTGTATTTTGTAAGCCACCCTGCCTGTAACATAGGTCTGATCTCTCAGGATCCCCAGGCTCTTTTCCCAGAAGATGAATGCTCCCAAGTCCCCAGCAGTCCTCCATGCTGTGCAGAACAAGGCCCCTGGAAAGCAAAGCTCTCGAGGAGCACCCCATGCTCTTCTCTACAGGGGATTCAACATAAGCAGTATTTGGCAGATTATTTTAATTCTCCCTCTTAAAAAAATGTGATTGGCAGTGGGCTTTTTTTTCCCTAGCGTTTTGGTAAAGGGAAACCACAAACAATTACCAAAACACACTGATTAATAATTTAACCTTCTAGACATGTAAAGTGCCAAAACACAGTGTGAATTCTTGATTACCCAGAAGGTCCCAGTGAGCACCAGTGAAACTGCTGTTCCAAAAACACGAGTCCCACCACTGAAGCCCCAGGAGAAGTTGGAATTCAAAGGTTCTGTGACAGCAGCTGAGCAGCCTGCAGCACAAGTGCCAGAGACTTTACACACAACTCCAACCTCCGGTACAACATCCACAAGACAGCACAGCAGAGAGGTTTTGTAAACACTCTTCACCAGGTGATGCAGCTGAGCTAAACCTGAAACGACCACAAGGGTTAAACAATGCCAGTGACTTCCCACCCTTTCAAGAGCATCCATGCAACTCACATGGCCAAGACAAATCCACCACTGTGAGTCCCAGTGAGATGGAGGAAGGAGCTCCAGCATCACTTGCAGAGCCATCATACAATGATCTATTTGATTACTGAAGCACTTGGTTAAATTACTGTGGCTTGTTTCAGGAGGAGGCTGCCAAATACATTTTCAGTTTTTAATCTAGGGTTTCTCTCTTTTATGCTCCATTGTCTCTAATAGCCTCTTAGATGCTTGAAAATAAAGTTGATTTCCCTGCCAATTTAATCCTCTCCATGTGACAAATATCGTTATTCCCCCAGCTGCTTTCTCCCACACACACTGTTTTTATGCAGAAGAAGCCAACAGGGCATAATGCCTTTAGATCCTCAAACAGCATTATCAGTGAAGTCATCAGGATAGCCAGAAATTTGGGACAAGATTATTGTTTAACTTGAGGTCTTCTTTCTGCAACAGCTCTACAAGATTACACAGTCCTGCACAAAGTGTGGCTTAAGTAAATCTGCTGCCTATGCACATACACCACACCTTTCTAAGTTCCCACTTTGGCAGCAACTTCAAAATGCAGGCTGAGACAGCTCTGCTTTGGAATAAAGAATTGCTATTTAACTGACATCAGGATACAAAATGCCCCCTGGATAATAAAAATAGGTCCTGCCACATGGCTGTATCCCTTGTGGCTTGCTCTTGTCCCATTTGCAGCTTCCTTCCTTCTGCCTTTCCCAATCCCTCCAGGAGTCCAACTCCAGGCATCAGAAAAGAACAGAGAATCAAATCTTCTTGAAAAAGTTAACTGGATCTGGAACCCACTTACTTTCCATCTAGTGCCTGTTACCAGGAAAAAAGAAATGACCACATAAAGAGTTTGCTCAAGCAACATTATCATTTAGAGAACACTGACTGCCCCTGCCAACTATGGAGCACAGCTTGTTTTATTAATGTAAATATTTGTAGGCATTTCTTCATATAATTTTCCACCTCCCTTCCCTTCTGGGATATATATAAAAATGCCTAAACAATTAAAATGTAGGTGGGCCCCATAACCTAGAGAGAAGCAACTGTTCTGCAAAAAGGAGGACAAAGACAAAAATAACCTAGAAAAAAGGAAGAGTAGGTAAGAGAGGCCAAAATGGCCAAAAATAAACTTGGCAGCTAATGAAATCACTTAAAATGGGGTTAGAAGTGCAGGTCTTCAAGTAGTGTTCATACTACAGGTCTTTCCCTGGAGAATTCAGTGATGGACATTCAGGGTAAGGTAAGCAACAGGGTGTGCCCAGTAGAACTGAGCTGTTTTATTTCTCTAATCATTGCAATTCTGGCTGCAGGGACCTGGCTATGCATATCTCTATTTACCCAGAGATAGGAGAGTTAAAATTTCTTAGTGTGAACAAGGGAAATACACGGCATTAGGAACAACATAAAATTTCAAGAAAATTATTCATATTTTCTGGTATGATTCCATTGATTCCTCACCACTACAACATAATTGTCTTCTGCAAGTACCATGAGGGGTGTTTCCAGTAATTCCTTACTGTCAGACATTCAGGCCACCTCTGCTTGCCCCATCCCTGGGCTGGGTGTAGATGTCACTACAGCAGCTGCCTCACAGCTCAGTTTATGCTCCTCAGATGCTGCAATCCCCAACCAGCCCCAGAATGAAACCTCCCTGACAGTCAAGGCACAAACAGCAGCAAACCAGGGGAGCTGACAAGGGGGTACTGCCAGTTCTGCCACTCCTGTCACAGGGATAGCAGCGTCTGGAAAACAAGGCAGCGGGAAAAGCTGGGAGCAATAATGTGTTAGCTGAATCTGGAATGAATCACTGGAGATCATGAGTTTGAACCCTGAGGCTGAGACAGATCTTCAGGGAGAGATTTATCCCTCAGGATAAATGCAGATCCCACCAAGGCTGCAGAAGTCTTCCCAGCAGCTTCAAGTGGGAATGGATCAGGCAATGTTCAACTGCACTGCTGTCAGCCACTGGGCTGGAAGAATCCCTCTTTGGTATCAACAGCCTCCCCTCCCCTGGCAGAAATAAACATCTCCTGTAATAACCCCTTTTTCTTCAGCATCTGATCGTGGTTTGAACAGCACCAAAACAGTGGGCGTTACTGTGTATTTTAAATTTGCAGAGCACTGAAGAAAATTATGCTCTAGCCCCCAAGTTTATAAACCAACTAAATGAGTGTTTTAGTGTTTCTTGGCTACCTTTCATTTAAGGATCTTAAGTGCTTCAACAGTGCTGGAATTTAATGCTGAATTCTCTTGTGATACATGAAAGTATCACTAGCAACAGGGGAAAGTTAAGAAACATGACTAAACTCAAAGCAATTCAGCATCAGGTCATGTTTCTGGAGCCTTAGTCCTTGTCCTTAACCACAAGATAACACAATATTGCAGTATTCCTATTATATTTGAATTACACATATTTATGTCCAAGCATCAAAAGCACTTCTACCAATCTCTAATTACTTCCAGGCACAGCAAAAAGATTTCAGGCCTGGAGGTTCCCAGCACCCAGATTATGGTATCAGCCATTTGTGAGATATTGGTTGCTAACATTCCCTCATGGCTTTGTGTTATTTTGGTTCATAATCCCACTCCAACAGCATAAAGCAGTGCTATCTAGCTGGAAAAATTCAGAACATACCTGTGGCAAAATTACACTACAACTGAAGTATGCACACAAGTAACTGAGTTAGTGCAGCACTGCTCAGTATTGATATTCCAAATTGCAAACCAGGAATTATGACTGCTTATCCCTTGAACACTGAAGTCCTGGTTTTTATTGCAGAGAAGGCCATGGGCAGGATGTCCAGCATCCTATTTGAGCATCAGGTTTACTGTTTTCAACTGCAGAGTTCATATTAAAATGATCACATTTACCTGAAAAGTCAAATGAGTAGATAAACAACATTTATGTTACATTGCTGCACACCCCCCCAAAAATTTATACACCACATAAACACACACACATACATATATGTGCCTCTTGGAAACCTCAGAACAGGCAGGAAAAAACAGAGGAGAGAACATGTTATTGGTGGTTTTAAGTACCAAGAAAGACAAACATAGACTTGATGGAAACATCCAGAGTCTGTTGTCTATCCAGCAGGAGGGAGGAAAAGCCTTAAGGAAGGACTTGATTCACAAGTGCTTAGAGGACAGGAAAGACCTCAGGCTTTGAGAACTAACCCCTGTTTGCCAAGCTGCCTGATCCATGGCATGTCTGAAAGAGCTTTTAAAATACTTTGATCCTTGCTGGCAACTATAGGTGCTGTACAAACCAGCTTTGTTTCATTTGTTGTTCCTCTGTGAAGTTATCCAACAGGTTCTGATACTCACAAGGCTCTGGTTGACAGGGCAAAGTCACCTGATGCTTTTTGACACCATTGAATAAGAGTTCTGCACCACCTCTGAAATAAAAACAATGAACCACTGAGATTTTGCTTTATTGTCAAAAGAAGGCAGTACAAAAGAGGCAATTTACATAGATGCCACAACAGAGAAAACAAATGACACAGACTATATTTAGCACAGGATTCCCTTTGTCTTTTTTTTTTTCCTGTCACAAACCAGAAGTCCACAGGGGAAGCTGCCAGCTCCCACTGCCAGCACAGAGAGGAGGCTCTGCTGTGGGCCAGAACCCCACGATGCCAGGCATCACCCCAGTGAGGATGGTTCCCATCTCCATGTGCTCCCAAACTGCTGTGCAGCACTGCTTCCACTCCAACAACTCCACAGCCACCACACTCCACCCAACACTGCTCATCCCTAACACCTGCTGGCCAGAAATCTCAAACACTGAGCATCCTTCTGGAATAAATATTCCCCCAGTTCCCAAGTGTGAACACACAGAAAGGGGAAATGACTCAGATGAAATTACAGAGCAAGTCAGAGCCAGCAGCCTGAGAGTCCTGGCAACTCTTTCTTCATCTAGTGACTACAAAGTGTCCCAGAGAGGGAGATTTGACTGGGAGAAGCAAGTGATGAGGGTGACAAGGTCAAACAGAAATAAATAAATACACAATCTTCCTCCACTGAACAACCTGATGCTCATCCCTCTTCTGACACTTTGAATACTTTAGGGAATACCCTCAGATAACAACTGATGGCCTCTGCAAGCACAGGAGATCAGGTGTGAGCAGGGCATGCAGGCAAAGGAGCTGGTCCTCTCACTGGAGAATAATGGGATTTGAACTGGGTCCAGGCACTTAACCCTAGGCTCTTCAAAAGAGTAATTAATTTTTGTAACTACAGCTTAGAAGCCTCAGCAAGCTCCTTGCCTCTACTCCTGCTCTGGAAAAAGTACAATTGTGAAAAATCTTGAGCTTTACCAACATCAGTCATTTTCCATGATGTTGTGAGGCCACAGGCCAAACTCAGATTATAAAACTTTTACCATCTGAGTAGGGACATGGATAATAAACACAAAAGCTATTTCAAGTTACATGACACAGCAGCAGAGAGTGAGTTTTTGACTCCAGACTGAACTCTATGCTGGCCAAAGTTTCAACAACCAGAGAACTCTTAAAAAACTCAGTTCACTTAATATTAAACTGAGGTAAAAATATGACCAACCCATTTTTAAAGGGCATAAAATTGGCAAAATGTTCTTCCAACTTAAATGCAGATTACTTTGGAAAAACTCTCATATGAAGTTACTTTCTGGGAACTTACTGGTGCCTCTCCTCCCTTGGAAACCAACATAATAAAGAGAAATATTTAAAACAAGCAATCCTCACCTAAGTATCAACAAAAATACTTCCAGATGTTATTAAGTTCCTTTAAATTCAATATCTAAAAATGCCACAGTAGGTTTCCTTGGCTCTGCAATGGCAGAGCACAACAGAACCCTTGTTATGCCTTGGGCAGCATTACTTATATGCAGCAACTCTCCTAAAGAGCACTCTGTTGGTGTTCTTCCACCAGCTCACAACAAACAGCTATCTCAAAATTGAAGCAGTGATTATTAACATGAGCCGAGATTCATGTGAGGGAACGAGTCATAACAATTATATGAAAAACATTTTTTCATGTAATGAAAACAAGGTCACGCTTTGTTACAGCGGGAAATGTAGATTGCAAGATAAGGTCCTTCTGTAAGGCGAGAGCTGTGGGGAACTCAGCTGTGGTTCCTACATAGAGAGCTCATTTATGCATTTCCAAGGGAAGCAAAAATGCATCTCACTCTTCTGGGAAAATTAGGAGAGTTGCTGCAGCTGGAAGCGGGAAAGATAGAGGAAAGGATTCTTAAGGAGAAGGGTATTTAAAGGGTTATGGCATTTCTGTGTCCGTGAAAGGGTGGGAAAAAGCGAATAAATAGCAGCCTTTTAGCTTCTGCTAAAAGGAGGCTTTAACGAAATAACACAAGTATTTCCACAAATATGCACAGCTTCCACTGCAAATGCTTTAAGACCCCAGGGCCAGAGCATGAGCAATGCTGATACTACAGCAGCAAGGGCCTGGAAACTGAAATGCTACAGAGTGAGAACCTGGCAGCTTTACAGAGCTGACAGGGCTCCAACACAAAGCACAGTGAGGGCACGAGTCCACACACAAACACACACATAGACAGTGCTCAGAAAAAAAAAAAAAGCCGAGAAACGAGAGGGAGGTTTTCATAAATAATTTTAATAATTAAAATTAAAAAAAAAAACAAAAACTAAAAAAGGTTGAAAGAAGTGAAAGAAAAAGAAAGGCCTGGCACAGGACGTTCACAGAGAGACGGGAGCGAGGCCCCGGGACAGACGGGCGCAC
>WBNO01027758.1:2873-31855 GCA_013400575.1 Peucedramus taeniatus | reverse complement strand
AAGTGCATTAAAAACATTCAAACATCAGCTGGAGAGAATGGGCCACAAATACAACATCCAATTGCTCTAGGGGTTTGGCCACACTTGCTGTCTGAGAGAATAAGTTAAATAATGAAATGAAAGACCTACTGGACCATCGCAACGTGTGTAGCGGCACTGTAGTACACATTGTGAAATGAAATGCAAACCTTCTGCCTCTCTGAATGACTAAAATGGATTGTGTTTGAGACAAAATTAGTAATTTATGATCAGATTAAAAGAATACCCAAGACATTAACTTGGTGTTAATGTGAGAAAACATTTTTTCAAGAAAAAATGCATGAGTAGTTTACCTATGGAAGGGAGAAGAAGAACTTACCATATTATTCAAAGATATTTGTATCAATTGTGTTCAAAAGTAAGTCTGTGAGACTCTGGAGACTGCAATCAGGGTAATTTGGATAAATGAGTGGATTGTCCTAAATTGGACTTGGAAACATCTTTCTAGGAAGTTTCCAGTTGAAAGTATAATTACAGCACACCATAATCTTTCTTTAGCTCTGTCACCTCCCTGTAGCAGCAACAAAATGAGAAGACTCAGCAAATGCTGTAAGACGTAACTTCTTCCTTCCCTTTTGTCTGTACTGTTCTTATTAAGCCCTTCTGGAGTGATGCAATCTTTTTTATAGAAATGCTATTCAATAATGCTCTAAAATGGTACTCCATTACTTTTTTTCTTCAATAATTTCAAACAAATATATATATTTTTAAGGCTGATACCACACACTGAAAGCAATTTTTAATAACCCACCTTGAAGGTGAATGTTTAAATGAGGGAAATCAGAAAAAACCAGCACTTTCTGCAGTACATAAATGATAAGTCTCAAATGTAGTAGGCATGAAATTACATTTGAAAATATGCCTTTTAATATAAAACTTGTATAAAGCACTTTCATATGTAAAGTTTCTTTTCCTTGTTTGTGCTTTGGTAAAAATGTGCAGAAGGTTAGGATAGATAGAGACAACTTACAGGTAGCACACAGAATTTCTTCAGAAAAAAAAAAATACATGGGAAAGCAATCTGATTTTTGCAGCCTTAAATGTTTTAGAGAAGGAAACATTTGTGGGGATTGTAAATGCCCTTTGAAGAGTTTATTCCAAAAATTTTCTTTTGGAGGAAGGGAAGTGAAAGATGTTCTCTCACAAACATTCCTACTTTAAATAGACATTTCAGGAGCACAGATTCATGACCCATGCTTTATCTTGATAACTAAATTGCCACCTGATAGATAAGATCTACCATTTGAATTGTGTAGATTTTGGTGCTCTGGCTGTTTAGCTGTGTTAACTGTATTTTTTTTCAGACTTCTGTACCAGCAAATATTTTAAAAACATAAAAGAATCAATAATAATGTAAACATATTCTCAGCAGAGGATTAAAAAATAACTGAACCCCATCACCTGCATCATAGTCATACATGTCACAGCATCCTAAGGCCTAGCTCCATCTTGAAACACACTGGGCTGTCTATCTCAGCTCAAAGTGTTAAACTATTCCATAACTGAAGTGTTTCACTGGTTGAAAGTCTTTCTATTTTGATCTAAATTTATTCCTGGCAACTTCAGATGCATTTGCTTTCATGGCAATGTTATAGTGTAGCTTACAATTCTTTATTCTTTGCAGGTGCATGTCATAGACAGAATACTTGCCTCTCAGTTTTCCTAGCTGTGGTCAACTGATTTTTTAAGCTGCTTCTAGTTTATGGGCAGCTCAAGTGCACTTTCCATTCCGGAGCTTAAGTCCCTACTGTGCAAGGAGCTGATGCTCATACAACTGCTTGGTAATCAAATATCCAGCTGTGAAAGGAATTGAGCAAGATGAGCCAACATTACAGCTGTAACTTTCAAACCTCATTACAGCAACTGCAAGCCTGCAACCCAACCCTTGTGTAGAAGGACCCTGAGAAGATATCATTTCACACTTGGAACTATGCCCATTGCTTCCCTTCCTTAAGCTCCTCAAATCAATCAAGTGCCTTTTGACAGCCTGAAGATTTCTGCATGAGATTTGTAATGTTTAATTTGAATTTAACCCGCTTTTCTATATATCAGAACTCATTCCTTTTCACCAAGCTAGCCATATATGAAGAACAATACCTTCTATTTTTACAAATTGTTTCTTCCAGAAAGCTGTATTGTCTTAGTTGGTACAGTCTGATCTTCAATTAAATTACAAAATTGTGTGTCCAAATTCCCATTTGAATTTGTCTCGCATTGGTTTTTCTTCTGCCTTTCTTCTTTAAATAAATGTCCAGCATTTTCTGCTGAGATTTTCTGCTTGAGATATTTATACACTTCAATCAAGCTATTTTTTTTCACTCTTCTTTTTTGATAAACTAAGAAGATTAAGCTCCTAAAGTCTCTTACTTGAAGCAAATTTCCCTAACTCTCAGGTCATGGTTTAGTGGCTTTGTTCAGTACCTTTCCAAATGCTTTAATGTCCTTTTAAAACTCGGACATGGAATTTGATGCAACGTCCCAGAACTGGTCTCATTAATATCGTATAAAATAATAAGTGACCTTCATGCTTCTACTCACTCTTTCAATCTTTCCGCACCACTGGACACCACAGTAGCGCAGTGAGAACTTCACCACAACACTGCTGAGTTGTTTGAGGAATTCTGAGTCCTTCTTCGCTGCTTTCTCCAACTCTTCCCATGTTTACAGTTTATACATCTCTTAGTATCCTTCCTCTAATTGTTTTAAACTCCTATTAAATGGGCTGACTTTGGAAAAGAGGTTGTGTTCTTCACATCATCAGAATTTATGTCTCTGTCAATTCTTTTTGCATTTCTTAGTTTTAAACCATCAATTGCTTTGCGTTTTCTTCCAGATTATAGATGGCATTGCTGAGCACCATTCTTACAAGTAGCTTGCTTTCTCAAATTTAGGATGTGGTAGCTGATCTGGAGAGACTGCATCTTGTCTGTGTCAGGCTGCTTCTTACTCTCTAACATTTAAATCCCACTTGAAATATCTTCAGCTTGACCTAGCAGTTTCTGATTCAAATATGGCTCTTTGTAGGTAAAGTACCTGTGCTTGAGGAGAGTTTCCTATCTCAGTGATTGAAATTCCAACTTGACAGGCTTCAAGGCATTGATGCAAAGCTCATCTACCCTCAGATTTTAGGTGAAAAAATAAGTTAATGGATAGAGTGGACCAGAGACAGAAGTAATTATAGTCCTTGTGATTCTAATTTTCTGATCTTGTCTGGTGTTGTGTGACAGCTTATTTGAAACAAAAATTCTTACCCTAAGTTTTGATGGTGTAAATTTGTCTGGTCACAAATCATTTTTGAATGTATCTTTTGACATTTTCAATTTTTTTCTCGATTCTTGTCCACAACTTCAGTTATCAAATTTCAGTTGTTTTTGAAGGCTTAATTTACATTTTAAAGATGTTCAGAATACATCCAGGAAATTTAAGTCAAGTACTGTTCAAAGTCTGAAATTGGAAAATGGTATAAATCCTTGTAACTGTTAGTAATATTTGCCAATAGCTCACAGGAACAACTCAGGATCACCACCAGGGAGAGCATTCTTGTTGGTAACTTTTCCTCATAAAATATAAACAGACCAGAAGACTGTGAGGTTATATCTCTCTCCAATAAAAGACTTAGGAATGGGAAGCTTCTACCTCTGAAAAAAGTGTGCAGCTTTCTTTCCCAGTCATTTAAAGTCACATAATGACTTTATGTTAAACACAAGTCCATTGTACCTTGTTGGTATTAAAATTCTTGCTGATATTAAACTCCTATAATTCTGCCTCTTAGAAAATACATGCACAAATTCTTTAAAGAGCTGTGACAGGTCAGAATGAATTCCCTCTGGAGGCACGCAAAGCCATTCCTGGACTTACGCAATAGTTGTGTATCAAGGACGAAGTTATGTGCATTATTAACACTAAAAGGAGCTCAATCCATAGTTCATGAAAGGAGTATACCCTCCTCTAACCCCTTAGGCCTAGCTTTCAGAGGCATTGTGCAATAAAACTGAATAGCCCTTACCATGCAGAGTAAATTTTTATATTAATCTGGAAACAGAAAACCCCTTCCTAAAATCCAGTGCTTTACTCGGGTTTTACTACATTATCAAGTCTAACTCCTTTTTACCTAGATGAGCATTCCACATGTCAGCTTTGACTGATGAAAGTTTTATTTGTCCAACAGTATTCTTGAAATACATATTTTCAATAAAAGCTAAATCAAAAGGGCAGAATTCTGCACAACTCAACCAGCTTTTACTCATTACACCCCAAGCTTAGTAAAAGGGAAAACATTCCTTGAAGAAATATTTAGTTACAAAATACAGCTGACTTTTGAGATAAAACTTGTTTACACAAAAGGTATTAATTATGCTGAATCTATTCTTTTCATAAGCAGGCATTAAATTATTCACGATACTCTGAGACTTAAAATTGACTAATGAAAGCAAATATTAATGATGCCATCATATGAAAAGGTACATGTCACTTTGAGAAAATCCATAGTCACAGTCATAGTCACAATCATAGTCAATTACTATTCTTCCCAGTCAGCATTAGTTACCTAATTTCAAATTACTTTATTCAATGGCAAAGCAAGAGCTACAAGTACAACAAAGAAAGATTTACAAAAATTTCAGTGAAGTAAAAAAAGAGCAGTGAAACAAGTTCTTCTTTTCCAGCAAATGATATTCAAGCAAACAATGGGCCTTTCTATATTTGAGTTCTAGATAATTTATGTATGTTAAGAATAAAAAGATAGAATTGCATATCCCGTAGCATAGAAATTTTATATACCTAAAGAATAGAAATATAAATTCCTTACAGAAGATTACTAGAAAGAAGTCTAAGTGTTTAAGTGTATATACTAAGTGTATACACAACCTGATTTTCCTGCCTTCCAATTAGATAATACCCAACAAAGGGTAATCTGACTCTTGTATTTTATTTGCTTTATAGACATTAGTGAGGCTTTACAGAAGCAGTAGTCACTACAAGTTGTAATAATGTGATGAATCAGATCCATTCAGAATGATTGATAATGAAAATTATGGCAATAGGATAATTTCAAACTGAACTATAAAAAGAATATGTTGAATTCTTACTTTCTTAGAAACAGAAATACATTCTGTTGCTACAGGAAAAAATAAAGAACTGGGTTAGCTATTGAAAGAGAGTAAAGAAACATTTTTTACTGAAATAGCAAAATATTCAAAACAATTTAGAAATATCCAACAATTTAACAATTTAGGGAAAATTTAAGAATATACAAATCAACTTACACATAATTAGAATAGAATAGAATAGAATAGAATAGAATAGAATAGAATAGAATAGAATAGAATAGAATAGAATAGAATAGAATAGAATAGAATAAACACTTGCTAAGCAAATAAACTCAAGGATAAAATTTAACTTTCTGATTTAATATTACAACTAAAAGACTTAATTTCCATTTTTAATTTAAATATGAGCAAACCATAGCATTCTAGAGACTTCTATGTTCATATTCTACGTGTCCCCAAATTTGTAACTCTCAAGGATTAATGTGAAATCTGTTTTTATTTAAGATAATAAATCCAAATTTCAGACTTGAATACAAAAATTTTAGCAGACCTTTTAAATGGAAGTTTCTATAAAACTGTAACATACCTGTATGGAATTTTTCCATTTTGATATTCCATCCATTGTTAAGAAGCAAAATTTAGCACAGGCTTTTTATGAGTCAGAAAATTCCTAAAGGCTTTACATTATTCCCTGTGTTTACATCTAAACAAAAAACATATTAAAGTAGTTCTAAAAGAGCGAATTGATACGGAGACAATGAATTGGGTAAGTAAAAGAGATTTAAGTCCTGTAACAGATTTTTGTCTTGAATTCAGCACAAACATGCAAAGCTCTTTATCTTTTTCGAGACTCCAAAAGCCACAAATGGTTCCAGTTGCTCCGTGTATCACAATATTACTCAAAATTTATGTATTTTCTGACTTTTATTTTTCCAGTGTGTTAGACAGCACTCAAATAAGAGCTGTTCCACAAAACAAAGACTTTTCCTTTGGGTCCCATGGCTGATCACTGTGCCACTACTCTGCTCTCTTAGCATGTGCAGAACACAGTTTAGAATGTCAGTGGGAGTTTTACATGTATATGAAGAGGAAGCTATAGGAGATGGCATTTGTCATGTGGCCCTGAGAAGAAAAGTTTGTCCTAAAATAGTTTCTTCAGTAAGTCATTAGGGTTCTGTTTTGTTTTTTTGGGGTTTTTTTACCCACTGTAGCAGTCGCTTTTGTTTTAACAGAAAATGAAACTTTAAGACAATGTCAAATACCACCTGCCAAGAGATTGAGCTGTTTTATTATGGTTACATATCAACATAAAACAAAAATTTGTGATAGTAGTTCTGTTCTAATCAAGTCCTTAGTACTTTTTTCTTTTTTTTTTTCTGATCCAGGCTTCTATCACAGCACACTCAGTTAAAATAGATAAATCTCAGAATAGGTGCCAAAATATAACATTCCACATACACAGCTACTTCTGTAGATGACATTATTTAACTCTGTGATAATAATATTGACTACTGCTGACTGAAAATGTTATTAAACTTTAGAAGTTCTGAGGAAGAAGTAACCTATAACTGTGCAGCATAGCAGAATAAAATTTATGTATTAAATGACAGATATAGAAAAAACTTACTCTTTCAATTTCTTTGCTACTGCTATTTTTGAAACATTACCTAGCTTGAAAGACCATCTTAGCTTTCCTGTTTTCCTGTTCCTACAGAAATGAACTATGATTGACTAAATAAAATCAGAGTTTCTCTAACAAAACTTCTAACAAATTTTTGTTTGTTTTTCCTTGCTGCTAGCTTGGTAGCCACAAAGGAAACAGACAGTGCAAGATCTCGTAGCATGCCAATGTCGCCATCCGATTTCCTGGATAAGCTAATGGGTAGGATGTCAGGCTATGATGCGAGGATCAGACCAAATTTCAAAGGTAATTTCAAAACTAAACTTTCAGTTTTTTCAATATGTCAGCATTACTGCTCACAAAAATGCAATTTCTGAAACAAATATGAAAACGAAGAGGTACATTCACTGAAAAAAACCCAAAAAGTGCCTTATTTGCCTTTCTTTTGTATGTGTGGCAGTTCATTTCAGCAGCAATACACTCTATGCCTGCCACTTTCACAGCTGCCCAATTGCAGGCCTTAAGTAAATATACCTTATCCTTAGATTTATCTAATATGGTTTGTTAGTTTCTTTCCTTTCCTGAAATGATTACCAATGGATTCAGATTCCCACCTTGGATTGCCATAGCATGAAACACGACGGAAAGCAGGCTCTGTGAAAGATTGGCCAAATCTTCATATCTGTCTGATTCTAAAGAGTGTGTTAATGATATTGACCACCAAACTCAACACAACTTATCTTAGTTTCCATGTCTACCACCAAATTATTTTCTTCACTCCTGGTCCCCATTTGTACCTTGAAATGCCAGATGGACCATATTTCCTATTGTTCTTTTCCCTATTCCCTGTTCTCCACTGAAATTGCAAGTTCTCAATATCTCAATACATGGAATTTTGTCTTGGCATGTGCTATTTATGCACTTATCACAAAGAAGATTCAATTAAAACAAAGCAGATTCAAAGGCTGAAACAGTTTACAAATGGAATGACTATGTCTCCTGAGGGTCTTAGCATATTATCCAGACTCAGGCACAATTAGAGTATTTAATGAAGGATTACACAAACCATATTTTTATATGAATATGCAATGTATCATACAGACAAAGGCCATCCATTCTGAATTTCACACACAGTCTGGGTAAATTTAACTCCTCTTTTTTTTTTTTTTTGAAAATAAGGAGTTCTAATGTTATAGTGGAACCATATTTAATTCTATTACTGAATTTTTAAATAAGGTATCAGTCTTTAAATTACCCAGAATATAAATAATGTTTTGAAAGAATAAAGCTATTGTGATTAAAAATTATATTATTCTTACTATGCCTTAGCTGCTTTCACCTATGCCTATCTTCTTGAGTCCAAGAGATTCTCTTAGCTCTAACATTTCACTCTAAAGACTTTACTCCATGTTTACTACAAAAATTTTCCTTCAAGCTGGCAGTGCTTTCTCCTCTAAGTCATCTGTCACTGCCTTTCCATCTTAATTCTTATTCAGCAAGAAATGTTATAATTTTTTGACATCTCCAAGTTCCAGAAACTTAAGTGGTTTTGACTCTAAAGCCACTGCTATCTGCTGGTTTTACCAGAATTTGCCCAGCCTGATTCAGAAGGACCATGTAAGAGGTTTGTCAGATTACTTCCTCATCAGCAAACCATAAACACTTGGTTGTGTATATATAAACTTGCTACCCAGGATTTACTGCAGCTGGAAATGCTTTGCTCTTTTTAAGTTAGTGATGCTGATATTTCTCAGGAAATTATAAATGTGCGCTGGAATTTCAAACACATCTCTGTATGATTTGGGGATTGAATTTTATAGTTTGTCATGGACAGCATCCAATCACAATCTTCGGATGGGGCAACAGTGAAGAATAGGCAGATGGCTTAGAGATTACGAAATTAAATGCAGTAGTTCTTGAAAGTATAATTCAAAGGATTTAGAGCCTTGTTTTGTAACTGTTGAAACTTAAAGAGACAAAACCTAATTTGACGTTGTTCCTTTTCAAAAAGTGCACACTCTAAATTTTCTGGACAGCTATGCAGTTTGAATAGATCTGCCCAGAATGATTCAGACCTACCACTAAGAATAAGTATCTCCTTAAGTGACTTTGCCACTTTTTGGTTAGTTTTATTACTCCTACAATGAATGCTGGGGCTTAATGCCTTTTTGAGGTATTAAACTGGTGATAGTTTTAAAGAAAGAGGGTAAGTACTAATAAGATAACTCAGACATTCATTTTAAATCATTTTTTGTTCCAGTAAAATTCCTATGCTGACAAGATTTTTAATTACCTGTTTTATTCATAATTAATCTTGGTCAAGAAGACAAAATTATATATTTAGTCTATGTGCTCTACTTTTGGATATGGAATAGTGCATATGATTTCGTGTTCAAAAAACATAATAGAGAAGACATGGTGTTCATTCAGCTGTGGAATACATCAGGAAATTGAGAATCATTGTAAAAGCTTTGTTCCAGTTGCAATTTTTTTTTTTTTATGTTACATCAAACCTATAGTAAAGTGCTTCTCTTACTCAGTGTCCACATTCCAGACAGTATCCATTCCTGCAAATATGGGGAATACTTAATTGCCTTTTGAATTTGAACACAATTATGTAACCTAGGTGTAAAAAATTTAAATATTAAAGTAAAAATTTGTGCATTTAGATAGGAAAATGCAAAGTATTACTTGCTCTGCTATTGGCAAAATTTTTTCAGAAATCATTAGTTTAGAAGCTTTGAAAGCCAAGACTTAAGTGAAAAAAATATTATTTTAGTTACATATGTTCTCCTGATCCCTTCTGGAAGCTGATTATATTTTTGGCCTTTAAAAATATAAACAGCTTTGGCAATAAAAACTTTGTGTTTTGGAATATTAAAAGCTATAATTTTTTTTTGTTTACTTTAAATTTGCTGATTATTTTACTGATTTTATTGCCATGTGACATACTAAGACATGGAGAAGTATTACTTCCTTTTGATCTTTAGAAATTTGTATATTTGCAGATAACTGCCTACTGTATACATTTGCCAGTGTGAAGAGTCCTCTTCTACTTAAGCTGGTTTTGTATGGCAGCTTTTCATAGAATTTTTGATCCTTTTTGACTTTTTGACATTTTTCCCTATTAGTCTATATAATGTATTTATATATAGTATTAATCTTTATCTCTTAATTATAAAAGTTCTCATTATTTCTACCAGTTTGGCAGATACAGAGGTAAGGTTTGCAGGGATAAAGTTCATGTTCATGTCCCCCACCATCATACCTGAAATATGGGGGAAATTTTTGATTCAAGTTATACTTGCAGAGTGTGGCACGCATTTCCACTGATTACAAAATTGACACAGGTGATAGCTGACTCACAGTGAATTGTATTTCCACAATTCTGTAAAGATTTTTATAATGTTTTGGTTTATATCACCTCAGCTGGCAAGTTTGTTCCTGTTCACTTTGTCTGAAATGTCTTCTACAGTCTTCATACAAAATTCCAGCAGAATGGCTCTAGTATTTGACACAGCCAGCAATTGGAGACAAATGCTGCTACAAAGACTTCATTTGGTTTTTCTGCTCTGACCTTTTTCACTTCCATGGATACTTTCATACCTTAATCATCTTCTTTCAGCTTTCAGATCTTGGCAGGATTCTATTTTTAATGCCTTGTAGATAGCGATCACTGTTAGCTTTTCTGTCTCTAGTGAGTTTTAGCTCTATTTCTTTTCTGCCTCTCTTTAATCTATGTTCAACTTGCCTGAATTCCTGTGTTCGAGTATGACTTCCAGCTTTTACAGCTTCTCATTCGCGATTCTTTTTGTCCATGTTCTGGGAAGTTCATTTTTACTCTCAGCACAGTGTCTTTGAGGTAACTCCAAAGCATTTGCTGGCTACTTTTAGCTTCTACTTTTGTGCACATTTTAACTAGCTATTAACTATTTTATTGTAATTTGAAATTAGGCATCAGCACTGTAATGATGTAGAGCTTTTTCTTCGTAAAAGCAACTACATTGATAAAGCAAACAATTTTAAAGTATAGTACTATTTTAAACAAGATCGCATCACATCAAATATGAAAGGATGGCAGGTACTACAACATGGAAGTATTTGAAAGAAAAGCTGCCTTGCAAACAAATGACTAACATGGGCAAGAAGTACAATTTTATCCCAGACAGTTGTTAGTGACTCTGCCTTCATTCATGGTCCCTGCTTTTCCTTTTAACCTTGATTCTTTTCAGGAGTTGAGCATGCAAAGCTTTTACTGAATTCTCAGTACTGGATATACTCAACAACTCTAAATAATTAACTGCCTACCAAAGTGACTGCAAATGCTACCTCCTTACCTGAGAATTCTACTCCATAGGTGTAGTCTTGTATATTGCAAAGACTGAAGTATGTGTAGAAGTGTTTTTTTAGAATTGCTTTAAAACAATTTTTGCTGTCAGGAAAGAAAGCTGAATGTTCCAAGTTCTGTCCTATAGGCAGATTTTTTAATGGACATTCTTATTCTTCAAGTATTTAATGTGAAATTTATTGGTCATATTAGATTTTGCTAGTTGCAATCCACCATTAGTGGCAGAGGAGTTTCTTTCTTCAGTGATACTAAAAAAGAGATACTGCATAAAGGTTTGTAAGACCAGTCTTCATATTCCAGATACAGATCTCTCATCATTAGACTGCTTACAACTACGAAAAGAATCCATGTTCTCCAATGCTGAAGTGGTTTATTGATATAAGGATATTGAGTTGTAGAAAGGTAACAAAAAAAAATGGAGATGCAAAAACCTTGTTTCTATTGGACAAGGACTGAAATCAATAAGGAATAATGGAAAAATTAGCATGCTTTTCCACAGTGACATTTTTAAAGTAACTTCTGGAAAATAATTTAAACCCTTTTCCATGAAGCTGCAATTCCTTGTTCAGTTATCATAATGACTGCTCTGCCACTATTGATTCTTCAAAATGCAAGATAAGACAAAACAACAGTTGACTGAGGACCCATGGTAACAAAGAATTCAGTTATAAATGGACTCTTAAACATTTGGTGAATATAAGAGAAATTGGAATAGAATCTAAATTACTTTCCTGTAAGCAATGGAGATAAGAGCAGCAATAATGCATTTCATTACCCAGTGATGACAGATAACACTGAAGGTGGAAGCTGCCTTGAGTGAAGAAAGTCACTTTTCCCCCTTATTGTTGCGAGAAGTGGCATGCATTCTCACTGAAATACACATAAAATATTTTTACTATATATTTCAAATGGGGTGTTGTTTTTTTTCTTTTTTAGTATAGAAGCATGTGTGCAGGTTTATACTGAGCTTTGTTTCTGTGGGTTTTTTTAATTGCTAAACCTGGTCAGTTAATAGTGTACCTTTTAGAAAAATCAAAAGAAAATTATTAGAAACCGTTCAGTTTAATTGTGCATTAAATTAGTTGTGAATGTACCATTATTTCTTCCAAAGTCAGTAAATATTGTTTATAACGGTTTTTACTGAACAATCAATCAATAAGCAATAATTCTGGAACAGGGACTGGTGGGGGTTTTTTTCTCTTTTGCAGGTCCTCCGGTTAATGTCACATGCAACATATTTATAAACAGCTTTGGATCCATTGCAGAGACAACCATGGTAAGATATTTTAACTCAGTCAATGTTTGAAGTTCAAGTGAAATATGTTACATGAGCTCTAAAGCTAGTTAGGCCTTCTCTTCACCGGCTACTCAGCAAAAAAGGAAATCCACTTCTGAGAATGGAAAGTGAGAATTCCTAATTTGGCGATTGATTTTTTTTTTAAATTAAAAAAAATTAAATTTTTTTCATCACTAAAAAAGAAATTTCATCATTAAACCATCACACATGAGTAAAAGTAAAGCCAAGGATAGAAGGTGTTCTTTTGTATTATTTCTACCTAAGTTTTATTTGACAGTTGTAATGAAATAATTATTAGATAGATATTAGTTTCAATAATGTCCCACCTTCCTAACCTCAGAAGTGCTAATTCATTACACAACTTTGTTAATAATGTTTTTTAATTTCATTATCTACAGTGCATACAGAGATGTATACTTTATTTTAAAAGTCCTTCCTCCATAGAGTTATTGCACGGAAATAATAGAATGACTAAAACTTCAAACTGGTATATGAAATTTGGAATAAAAAGAAGTTGGTTGCATGTTTTTGTACATACACTTAAAATTTTTCTACTAAAGAAAGACAGATGATACAGTACAAAAATATGAGATTTTAACAAAATAAAGAGAAGAGGTCAGAGTGTAAAGGTAGCAAATCTAGATATTGAACTGTGAGTTCCCCAGGATAATCTCACTAAAAGATGAGACATATGCTAGTAACTTGGAGTACAGATATAATCACTAAAATTTTGTGAGGGGAGATATTGGCATTCTTTCTCTCTACAAGTGTTTAATTTTATTTTGAAGAAAGTTAAAAATATCTCTTTGAAAACAGTTACATAGTAATTTTGGGGCAGAGCGGGTTAAAGTATAGAGAGATGACAGAACAACTGTGGGAGTTTGTAAGATCCAAATATAGAAAATACTCTAAAATCCCAACAATTACTTGGAATGACAGAACTGAATTGATATAACAAAAAAAAATCAACCCAAATGAACAAAAACCTACCAAAAAATCCTAACATAACCAAGGACCTGTAGTTAGGAAAGCAAAAAGAAAAATTCATATAATCAAGTATTTATGCCCCCTGTCTCCAAGTGGTATTAACAACAGCCTGTTCTTTACCTACCTTGAAACATAGTAGTAGATGTCACTGAGAGAGGTAGATGATTTTTTTTCAGATAGAAAATTACTTTAATTTGTTTTTCGGGACCTTTCCAGATTGCAAATCCCAAACAGATTGACAGGGCATCTAGGGAGATTTATTCAGGTTCAATCAGAGGATTAAGCAATACCCACATGATTAGAATAGTGTTCCACAGCTACTTCCTAATGTCTGGATGAGTGAATCTGGTCCAAAAGAGGAGACAGACCACAAGGTCAGTAAAGTTCAAAGACCTAGCCACTCAATTGCTGTATAAAGCATATATACAAAACTGGAGTTGTTAACACACAAAAATTGTCCTGAGTTTGGGAAGAGGATGACCAAGTTCACATCTCAATTGGATTTTCTCTCCAAAACCAGAGAATTATAAACATTTCCTTTCAGTGCAATTTAGTTAAGTTAGTAAAATATTTCTATTTTACAATCAAACTACATACTTCTCTGTGTTACCTCAAAAGCAAATTGAAATAGTCAAGGTAGACAATGACCTGGTCTGTAATACATAGTTCCAGGTAATGTAATATGGTACAGAAAATACCAAACCTGGTCAGAACCACAAGGTTTTTCATCCTCTAATTTTCATGCACTCAAAAAACTGGACTCTTAAGCACAAACTTGACCTTCATGATGCTTGTGTTCTGTTAATAATGTATTCACTGATATAACTCAAAACAGACTCTACTTATTGTCAGCCGCTGATGACCTCTCAGAGACTCAGATCTTTCTTTGCAGAAGAACAAATGCTTTTGTCTAGATAAGACTTTCAATTGTGTGGTTTATTATCTTTTCTTCTCCCTAACACTGATGGTGAACTTGTAAAAGGCATGAAAATCTTTCTACCTTTAAATGACAATGAAAACAATCTTGCATTATTTCACAAACTGAATTTCTGCATGGTTTAACCATATTTAATTCACTGCAGTTCAGTATGTCTTCAATTTTCACTATTTTGTCAATTGAATTTAGTGTATTCCCTAAAATTCAGGTACCTATGTCTTAAATCATTAGAACAAATTTTTAGACTCAAAAAGGACTTTTAAAAATCTTGATAAATACCTTTTTTTCCAAACTGTAAACAGAACAGGTTAAGAAAGCAACAAGTGCAAAATAAAAACTGTCTTCTGATACCTTGTATTTAAAACCACCAGCTGATAATGGGATATGCATAAAGCGGCATACCAGCTTTAAAGGAGTCCGAATGCATCGAGCTTGTTCTTCGCTGTCGCTGCAGTTGCCCCTGGCAGTGTCCTTCTCGTCTGGGCATCCCAGGGTCTCTTGCTGATGACCAAAATCTTTGAGCTCCCTCTGCTGCCTCGGCTGTGCATAACAGAGTAAACAGGCACAAAAACAAGGGGTTAAAAAAGCCCGCCTCGCTTGCAGAGCAGCCCGGTGCCAGTTGCACATTGCTGGGCTGAATAGCTCTCAGTGAGGGCGAGGAGTGTGGCAGTGCGCAATGGGAAGGGCAGTGTGTGTCTCTCGGGTAAGCACATTCCCTTTAACTCACATTCACCTGCTCTAACAGCTCAGGAGAGGCAGACAAACCAAAAAAGTAGCATCATTTGGCTTACAGCTTGTCAACCGTATTAGCTGATTTTCCTCTTTCTTTCTTTTTCTTTCTTTCTTTCTTTCTTTTTCTTTCTTTCTTTCTTTCTTTCTTTCTTTCNCAGAGCATACATGACATAAATGAAAGCTCCCTTAAGCAAACTTTTATCATTGGCACCACTTAGGATCTAGCCTCACCAATTTTTCTGTGTTATCAAGCTGAATGGTAGCACTAGATCTGTGCATGTCTCAATGATATTCCCAAAGTAAGAATTTCACACTCATCCTCTAGACAAGAAAAACTCTTATTGCTTCACACATATAAAGGAAAACCTAGGACCAGTGTTTCACATTTTACATGTTGATGTTATTCTGGGCTTTTACACATAAGAATTTCAAAGTCTGGAAGAATAAAAGATTAAAAAATTCTGAAAGCCCAGAATAAAATTACTATTTTATTATAATGAAATTAACACAGTATATTTAATACAAATTAACATTTGAAGTTTTTCATTTGAGATAAACAGTAAAAAACCTAAGCACACATAACCTTAAAAATCTGACAAATCGGTTGGATTGCTTGGCCTTGTAAATTAAATATATATTGGCAGTGTGGGAACATATCCTACAGGAAAGTAATTACTTTTCTTACTGGTGCAGTGGAACTTAAATTTCAGCTTTTATCACAATAACCTGAAAAGTTCCTTAGAGAGTTTTTTATAGCTCAAGTTGTGTTCAGCTTGTACTCACACTGTATCTCCTAAGGCTAAAAGATTTTGTGATCATTAAGAGCAGCATCATATATATTGTTGGCAATCACCAAAAAATAAAAGAAGAGGTTATTCAGTCACACAGGGTCAGAATAATATCAGTGCCAACATTTTCAGCTGCAAATGTTCAGAGTCAGAATACTGAATACACAAAACAATTAGTCGATTGGGTACATAGTAGGCCATACCAAAATGTCTGTTTTTATTCTAGGAAATGTGACTGATAAACTTGCTCAAGGTTTTCTGAGTTTTAAAGGTCAGGTACAGCACTGACCTTAATGCAGATTTACAGCAATTTTTGTTCAGTGTGTATTAATACGCTTAGCATAATGCATGTGCTCAAAGTGCATTGAAGGGGACACTCACGGAGGGATGTGATGGCAAATAACAACAGTGCAGACAATTAACACTGAATTAGTTAATTTAATTTTAATGTAGCACTCTTAATTAATCTCAATTACCAATTAAAAATCATGTCTCTTATTTGCCCTTACTGTGTTTTTGCTCAGGGGTATTTCTTGATTCAGTCTGAAAAGAATTGAATGTTGATAGGAAGCATGTTACAGATCTTTCTGTACTCCCCCACTAATGAGATTATCTTGCACTTACAAATAAAATGTGTTTTCAAACCACACCAACCCATTTTTAAGCCACCATAATTACTGTCCTTTCATGAGCCACGGCTCTTTAATTTCTTTAGCTTCATCTTTCTTCAATAAGCATTTCTGATTTTTTTCTATTGTACCTATTCTAGGTGGTCTTTCAATAGATTGCTTGGAAGACGAGTTCCGTTGTACACATTACAAACCTCAGTGCTAAAGAGTTTAACCAAACATTTTTCCTCAAATGAATCATTTAGCCTATTGTCTCAAATACAAGGAGGTAGATGCCTTTCTTTACTGAAAATACACTGAAAAATCTGTCCAGTGCATATAGCAATGTGTTAATACTGAAGTATCAGGAAGAAACACCTATGCTTTGTATCTCAGATGAGTGAAAGCGAGACCTCGCAATAATAGCCACTTTACAGTTTCAGAATTTTAAAAAAAAAGTCTATTTTTGACAATCAACTCTCTTCTATCAAGACAGAAAAATTAGTTGTTCTTGTGCAAGTTTGGACATAAGATTATATAACACCCTTTATTTTTCATACACTAGTCTCTGCCACCCAGATCCTGGGTTACAAAGTCAGGAGTAGACAGAGGTTTTACAAATTCTAGTGGGTCTACAGCTGTCCAGTTTGTTATATGTCCAGAGTAATCCAGGCAAATCCTGTTGCTGAACCTGCATTCTAAGCAGAGAGATCATATCTCCCTCCTGAGATACAGCATCTATTCCATATTATGAGGAAACTCTACAGGATGCAGCCAAAGTATGCTTGGAAAAACACATCACTACATACAGAAGATACAAATTAGCAAACAAATAGCTTTTTTTTTTTTTTTAGTTTAGTTTAAAAAGGAATTCCTACACCCATTGGTTTTCCAAGCAGAAATGGAAAGCATTTTTATATACACTTCTGCTCTGGAACTTTTAATTTAAGATGACTTTTTAGAAGGGAATCTTGGAATTCCCTGGAAATTGTGGTGGAAGATACCACATAAAACACTGGTTGGCTTTACAGCAGCATAATGAAGTGGAGAGGGACAAGAAAATACAAGGCAAAGGTAGCACAGCCATGCTCCAGATTTCTCACCAAGTTGCAAGGTATGACATGGCACCACCTGCTTGCAACAGCAGATCAAGGGTGATGTTTTGTATTGCACATCAGTAACGGGTGTTGAGGACATGTTACAGAGGTGCTGGTTAGGAATGAGTTCAGTTTGAAGCTGTGCATAGAAACATGAGAGTCAAGTATCTGATTTGCTGATATATCCAGAAGATCTCTCTGTACTACTACCAGATGTATACAGTATCTTCTGCTTTGACTTCCTGGTCCTGGAAGAAATGCCAAATCATGCCTATACCAGCTTCAGGTATAAACAAGTTCTGAAAACATTTTATAACCCATTAGTCAGAGATTGTTTCTTAGGTCTAGGGAAATGGTAGCAGTAGTAGCCTTGCTGCTTCTGTGCTGGGTGACATATTTTTTAATTCTTGTTTACATTAATGGAAACCTAGCTTCAAATATTTTTATCTTATTTGAAGAAAAGGCGGAATCCAGACCTACAGTTGCCTTACTACTCTCTGCTAGAATTAATTGTTCTGGTTTATCTAAAACAGATAAATATTTACCAATACAGGTGTTATAATCAGCTCATCCAGACATACAAATGTATGTCATACAAATGTATGTCCTTCTTTCTGGTGCATTTTAACAAACATTCTTAAAGAATTTGCAAACCCCTTTATAATGCAGAAAGCTGAACAGCTCAGTTTATAGACATAAAGCTTTCTGCTTCCCCATAGCACTTACTGCAATCATTAGCTACAGAAGACCTGAAGTGACCTCCTACATCATCAGCTCAAGCCCTTGCTACTGCATACAATGCTGCTTTAAATACTACTTATCACCTATTCTAATGCTTCCTAAAACCCAAATGGTTTCTTTACAAACTTATCAAAGGTTCTTCCAGAACCTTTATCTTCTCATTCCAAGGGAGACTTAGTTAAATTTTATATCCTTTGTTTACCGAAAGTGATCTAATCTTTGCTAGAAGATCAGTTCACACCTCTTATTTCCCCTTATCTATGTCTGTTTATATTGATTCCTCTTCCTCTGATTGCTCTTTTTCACTTAAAGGGAAACCATTACTTCTACAACACTGCACAATGAAATCATGTGGCATTGCTCCCATCCCTTCCAGTATTTTCTTACTTACTTCCACAATATTATATTAGTCTTTTCAATCTGTTTGAAGGCTGTTACCAGGTAGGCGGTTCCTAAAAATCTACATCCTGGTATGGCAATTGCAGCATTATCCAGAAATAGCTGTGAAAATATCTAATTTGCAAGCTGAGTTCTACTCAGTCACTATTGTAGGAAATCTTAGTATCGATGAAAAAAAGATTGTGGTGCTCTGCTCACATCATATGAGATATGCTCTTTATGAAGTTTCTTATTTTGTTGCAATCATGGAAGATTAACTCCCTTGGGTTTATGATTATGCAACACTCGTGATGATTCCTAAAATTATAACACAGGTATCAGTGCAAAAACATTATAAAAATAGTTGAATCAAAAGACTAGGTCAAAGTAATAGTTTTTAAAATGTCTTTAGTGTAGCTGCTTCATGATATGTATTTAAGCAATGGAAATTAATCTCATCATGATATATGTGGATTTGGTCCTTAACTCCCATTAACGCTAATAGGAGTTAAATCCATAAATCCCCATCTATCACTGTATGACTATAGCCTGTCTCCCTCAGTTTTGCATGAACTTGCAATTTACTAACTCTGTTTACAGTAACAAATGCTACAGTGGACTTTAGAATAGTTGTTGAAGGAATCTGAATTAAGAAAATTGTCAGATTGTCACCTTTGTTCCTAATTTCTGTTCTTGAGTCTAGTAAATATGCCCTGGAAAAGTTCTCAGTACAAACATTCTGCATGACCTTGAAATTCTTGATTTGAATAAGTTTCAAAGCATAATTTTAGCATCATTTAAAAACTCCATTCTCCCGCCATGTCTTCATTCTATTCCGAATACTTGGTACTTCCTGCACTCTGGGTCTGCATATGCTGGGTATGAATTTTTAATTACAGTAGTCAAAGTAATCACTCAGCATGAAAGAGCTGTATGCTCAGACACTTATACATCATACCCTGCAAAGATATTGTAAATCATATATTAAAAAAAAGTTGAAACTATTTTATAATACTTTAAAAATTATGCAATTAATCAAAAATGCTTTTAGGAAACTACTTTTTACATAGTATTTTTCTTTTTCCATAAACAGTACACAGCATGCTATCAATTATGGCCAGTAAAGCTAGCAGAACAAGAAGTATTATGAGTCTGTGAATTAGGCTTTAATTTTCTTTTAAAGTCAATATGTGACCACACAGCAAGGTGTGGTCTGATATGAATTTTTTACTGACATGCCACTCCCTGTGTCATTACTGCCATTATATCATAGTGTTAGACCTCTTCCTCCCCTCCAAATCCTTTTGGATCCTAATACCAATTTACAAAATAAAAAATCTCAGCATCTCTCAGATAGTTTGATTTATTTTTGCAAAAAAGAACCCTTATGACTCCAGAATCTGAGACATATTATGCAGACCTCAGCAGCAGCAGCCATCCCCTTCAGCACAGAAATTGAGTTCTTTCTTCTCTCACTCCTAAGCACTTCCATTTGACCCTTTGTCTAATTGACCATCTTACCCAGGAAGTGCTACTCTGCTGCTTAAATTCATCAGACAGGTGTCTCTAGACAGAGATCTACAGATTGACACTTTCCTCCCCCTTCAAATTGCAGGTAATCCAAACTCACAGACTTCTCTGCTCCTATGCCTCTAGTGCTCCAGCTTGCTGAGGCTTTGAAATTCTCAACAATTTCATCCAGGGCTGAAAAGCACTGCAAAGCCAACAAAAATCCCTCATCGTCATTTAACCCCAGCCAGCAAATGAGAACCACACAGCCTCTTGCTTATTCCTCCACCAGTGGGATCAGGGAGAGAATTAATTGGAAGGGTAAAAGTCAGAGAACTCATGGGCTGAGATAAAGACAGTTTAATAGGGCAAGGAAAAAGCTGCGCACCAAGCAAAGCAAAACAAGGAATGAATTCACTGCTTCCCATGGGCAGGAAGGTGTTCAGCCATTCCCAGGAAAGCAGGGCTCCATCACACATAACAGTTACTTGGCATGACAACCACCCTCCCTGCAAATATGTCCCTCCTCCTTCTTGCCCCTCCACCCCTTCCTCCCCCCCAGTATATACTGAGCAGGATGCCATATGGTCATTTGGGGCATATTGCCTTCGTCAATGGGTGTTAGCCATGGCAGCTCTGTCTCTTCCCAATTTCCCACACACCCCCAGTCTTTTCACCAGCACAGCAGTTGGAAAAGCAAAAAAAATGCTTTGACTCTGTTAAAGCATTGCTCAGCAATAACAGAAGAATACCTCTATATTATCAACCTTGTGCTCAGCACAAATAAAAACATAGCCTGGTAACAGCCACTGTGAAGTAAATGAACTTTACCTCAGCTCAAAAAAGCTGCAGCCTTCTCCAGGTTTTGGAAAAGTCCCAACTTGCAAGCCTCTAGGCTTAAAATTTAATTTTGCCTAGGAGCAAATTTAATCCTATATCTTTCTTTCCCATAAAAAAAAAAGAAACAGGCAGCCACCTCCTCAAGGCATTTCTCATTGGAAACCGAGGCAGTGTGAATAGTGTCTAACCTAAAACTTTATTACAACCATGAAGATATTGAAGGTGAATTAAAAACAAATGTATTGAACACACATAACTGAGGAAAAGTAGATATTCATTATTTCTTGTTTACCTGTTTTTGATGTTAAAACAATAATCTTCAAAAGCACCCCTGGAGAATCTGAATTTATTCCCTTGCTTTAAAAAATAAGCAGTCTTTACATTGCCTGATCTTTCAATCACTAGGTTTCTTTTTCAGTTAATGGATTTTTAAAACGTAAATATATAGGAACATATGCAAGCTAATTTATTGGCATAACAGGATTAGTTAAAGAAGATTTCTAGTCTGATTTCCATCTACAAACATTGTAAGCTACAATATGCAGGATCTCTCACAATCTTCTTTTTAGTTCCTCTATCTTCTTTTAAAAGATTTAAATTGAATGAGGGTTTAGCTACTTAACTCCTGGTAGGATTGAAGGGATAGAATACTGAAAATTTGATGCTTCTAGTCAGCCATTATTAGGTCCCTTGTTTGCAATATATTTTTCCTTTTTTTTTTTTTTTTTGAATGTGGCTGCTCTATAGTTTCAGAAAACTGACTATAGTAAATACATAATTTGCATGTCTTGTTAATGCATATCACATATGTTTATAAAATATGTACTTTATACAAATATAACAACAGTTTTCATTGCATATATTGATATTTTACCCTGGTTAATGATTTCATTAATTTTTGATAGTTTTACTTCAATTCCTAAATATTTATACTAGACCTTATAAGGTAGCAAGACTATTTCCCAGCTTAGCAAAATGTAGGGAAAATGTATTAGATTTGTGCCTGTGACTACTGTTCTGGTATTACTGTAGTATTACAAATTACAGTATTTGAGATCTCTTAAAATAAGGACTCACTTTTCAATAAGTTACCTTTAGTTCTACCCCTTTCATCATGGACCTAGTGGAAGCCCATAAAATTGACATTTCTTCTTTCTCCCTTACTACTCATCTAGACCTACATGTACTTGTTCACAAAGTTAATTTCTTCATGAAAGGAACAGGTTAGCAAATCGATTCTGAATGTAGTTTGTGTCTGTTGAAGTTTTATTTAGTTGCCTGAGAGTATTTAGTGTGGCCTTAGTAATCCCTAAAACTCTCTGAGTTATCTGGGAAGGTAAACATATCACAGGATTGCAGGAGACATGGATCTTTTTGAACCAGCAGCCAAAAGGCAAAATATCTTAAGGCTTTTCAAATGCCACTAGATGATGTCTTTGGGTACACAAACAAATTGTTCCCTTTCTTCTCAGTACTGGTAGAGTACAAATACACATAAAATTTTATGTGTTGCCATGGTATCATTGTAAAACCACTAAATCAACATGATTTTCCTAACAGGCCTCTTGGTGCATTTCATGCCTATCAATAAATTTAAGGTCAACTCATATCTGATCAAGTCTGTTTACAGTTAGAAATATATTCCTTCTCATAGTCCACTTTAGCAGGTGTTTAGACTATAGGAGTTAGCAGACCCTGCTTCTGGGCTTGACCTAGTTTAGCTTTACCTTTTATTTTAGCTTATTTACACTATTCTAGACAATGTCTTACTTGTCTACCAACACAAGAAAAGCATCAGAGAAGTTTAATATGGAATTCCCAAAATTGTATTTGATCTAATTTGGTTATATTTTTCTGAGGAGATGAAACAGAGAATGATTTCAAATACATGTTTTCAGTAAAGATTTATAAAATTAGCTCATTCAGTCACTCACTGAAACCAGTCATATTTAAAGGGCTAACATAAAATTCATAAATAACAAAATGGAATATATAGCACCAAAAATTCATGTGAACAAATTAAACATCTCAGAAAAACTTAACTTTTCACTTAGCAAGAAGTACCTTCTGCTGTTAGAGCAAAAACTTCTTCAGGGACACATATTTGCTTGCAGAAAAAAATCCAGAATCTTTTGTCAGCTGAGAAGATGGCAAGGACCAAATGAAGACAGAGGCTTAGTGTGTGTTGTTTGTTCATGTAATTGTCATGTCCTTTTTCATCTAATCCCTTATACTACTGCTTGAAAGTGCAAACATTTTAAAAACCCCTGAGCTAAAGCTTAAAAAAGCAATTACACTGAACAAGTTTCAAAATGTGATTTTAGGAACTTGGGAACACACAACTTCCATTAAGTATGGGAGTAGTATAGTCAATCTCTAATTAATAAATATTCTAGGACATGCAGTAGGAGCTATGACAAACATTATTATACAGTATGTCAGTACTATAATTAATCTTTTTAAGAATAAGCATCCAAGATATTAACTGCCTTTGACTTCTGATGATTATATGCGAGCACAGAAACTAAAATCCAGTATTGCTACTGATAATAAACTCAACAAAATAACTCAATGCTAAAATAAACTAAACCCATCAATGCAATGTTTTAGCCCTAAAAGGTATGGAAAGTAAGTAGATACTGTAACACATTGTTGAATTCAACTGATTTTGAATGTTTTTTAAAAAAGACAAGGGAATAAGTAAGGCAAAAATCAAGGAGCTGTCTCAGAAACTGCTGCTACTACTGACAATATTCTTTTTTTCGCTATGGGTTGAATGACAAAGTCTGATAGCTCTGTGCTAATAAGCACGCTGTAAATGACCCAATACTTTCTTTAAGGCAAAGACAGAACCATAGAAATTGCAGTAGGTTCTCATGCTCCATCACTTGTAATGGTGGCAAATGAGGTATTACTTATCCCAGAAGAAAATAAAGCAAGAAGCATTCATCTGTGCCAGCCAGAATGCTAACAGAAGCCATACCACTTCAGAATCCAAGGGTATGAAAGCAGGTGGCACACCAAGGGAGAGCACTTGGTGCAGAAGTAGTGTGTACATTTATTTGCTGAACTCTAAATTTTAAGTTTGCAAGGAAGTCTGAGAGGTCTGATATTACAGGTAGCAATGCTGAAGTACTAGTTTTAGCCAGCTCTTTGCCAAGTGACTTCTAATTCTATTGACTTCAATATAAATATTGATGGATGGTTATTGGAGTCAAACTCTGAAAGGAATTAGGTAAAACTGAAATCAAGTTTTAACCAAACCATTCACAGTACACCCATTGGGATATCTACTAGTTCTGAAGTATATGAGAAACAAACATAACCAAACTAAAACCCAAAAAATATATAAAATATATCAAATATTGCCATCTGAGGGAGAGATCATGTGGTTCTAGAAAATTCACAAAGTCGCTTCATACTAAGGAAGTGGTACAGTACTGCTGTTGCTCTCAGCCTCTGTATGGGTTCTGTAATTCCAGAGTCAGAACAACAAGGGCATCCTTAGTTTTACCCACTGCCAAAATCAGTTCTGGAAAGAGAAATTCCACCTATTGAAATATCCAGCAACAGATCACCAAGAAGGATTCTCTGTGCTAGAGATAAACTCTTTATCATAATTAACAGTGTATCTGCATTGCTTCTTGTAATGAATGCCCTACAGCTCTTCAGTAGTAGCTCTTTGTGTTCTGAGAACAGAAAAGCATGTTCTCAGGGATGTTTGGCATTAGTCAAATATTGGTACTCTGACACAGATTTAATGTGTCAATTAAAGCTAAGTACTAAGCAATTGATTTAAATCACATTTAATTTCTCTTTAGCTGCTATGGTAAATCTTTGACAGATTAATGAGTTACAGTTAATGGTGGAGCATGGAGCTTGTTGCAATTGGTTTTCACTCATTAATTGAAATGCCAAACAGCTTAAATATATGCACTATCCTTACTGCAGTTCAGCCCTGGAATTACAGAATTATAGAATGTTACATTGGATTGGAATGGACCTTAAAGATCATGCAGTCTCCAACCTCCCCTGCCATGTGCAGTGACATCTCCTACTAGACCAGGTTGCTCAAAGCTTTATCCAATCTGCCCTTGAATGCTGCCAGGGTGGCAGCATCCAGAGCCTCCCTGTTTCAGTGCCTCACCATTCTCACAGTAATAAATTTCTTCACTCAGCCTTCTCTTCTGCAGGCTGAACAGCCCCAACTTTCTCACCCTGTCTTTGTAGCAGAGGTTTTCCTGTCCTCTCATCAACTTTGCGGCTCTCCTCTGGACTTGCTCAAACAGTTCCCTTCTTAAGCTGGGAACACGGGAACTTTAAACAGTACTCCAGTAATAGTGCAAAGATGTAATAAAAAACAAACAATCCCCTTATTTACTACAATAAATAATACCAATGAAAATGTCACCAGTGTTTGTTAGCATAAGAAAATAGATGAACCATTTCAGTTCAGTTTTATTGAAAGTTAAGGAAGGATATTCTTGTCTTTAGATTTAAAATGTTTTCTCCCTCCCCTTTGATATACTTACAGAAAGCAACTAAGTAATAAATTAAGTCATAACACAAGTCCTTTGCATTATAAATTTAAAGAAATCCAAATTTTCTACTCTCACAGAACTGACTGCCCTGTCCAGTTCTGTATCATCCTTGACTGCACTTTCTTTTACATACTCTTTCAAACACCTAAGGCTGCACCATAAGTAATCTCAGTAATGATGGAATTCCAGCTATTAAGCATGAAGAAATACAAGGCAATCCTTCAGAATACAAAAACTATATTTGCATTTCTCAAATGTGAATGTGAATTTCATGGTTCTTCTCCTACTTTGATTTTGCAATGGCATTGGTGACCTGCATGGAAAATTACTTGACAATTTGAGTGGCTAACTTCAATTAAAATATTTGAGTTTCTGTACTAGAAAAGTTTCATCAAAGGCATATTGAAATTGTTAGCTAAAAAACATTTGGTCCAGTTTGAAATTTTCAGCTATGTAAAGGAAAACTAGAAAATTCCATCCATTTGGACAAAGTAATTAATTACCTAATATGCAGCCACAGTGCTTAAGAACAGTGAATAAATTTAAAATGGAAAGATGTTATTATCACAAAGTACTATAATGCCTCAGGCCATCCCGTCTAATTATACCAGTCAAGGCAGCAATAAAAAGCATGTCAAGTTGCATGTTTTTCAGACACCAAGACAGTTACTTCGGAAAATCTCAGAAGTAAAAATTAAAACTATCAATGTGTTCTGCAACATATAAGCTTTTCTTCTACAGCAGTGGAAATGAGTTTTCATTACAAGTGTCATAGTTAAATCATGAAGAAAAAATTTTCTACAAGATCAATATTTGTTATAGTGTCTTATGTTTACTCTTAATAGTATTCTTCCAAAGTCTGCAAGATTTCCGTGTTAAAATCTTACAGTGAGTTAAAACAAGTGAAGGAAGAATCATTTGACTACATTATACAAAAGGCAAGTCTAGATTTCACTTAGAAGTACAAATTAGGTAAAATTATCATAATATTTGGAATGGCAGCAGAGAGAGTTCTGTAATTTATGCATGAAATTCTGAAGACTTGGTTCAAATAACAGCATACAAAAATTATGAGAACAGGTGATATTCAATGTTCAAATGAGGGGCATATTTTGGAATCTCTCAGATCTAGAAGGATTCCACATGAAGTGCATATGAAAAATGCATTAAAGATATAGTGAGAATTAGGAAATTTGTATCTCGAGGATTTGTGCAGAACTCTCCAGAAAGCTACATTCTATATGTTGTGGTAATGTAGCTCTATCTGTACAAGTATAATGAATTAGGTATCAAAATATCCTGTAAGTGTTTCAGATTTTACCATGTGCTGGAAATTACTAATCGAAACCTTAGTACTGAGGTCCATAGTGACCTGAGCCTTGGCATGGACAGCAAAGAGCAATTACCTGATATCTAATTTTTATTTTATTGAGCCTTATGAAGCCAGTGAACAGTATCCTGACCCTCTAAGAAGGTTCACATTGTGCTAAGGTTTTGAAGTATGGTGAAGCAAGTGCAGACCCATGTCTCACTCTCGTTCTGTAGAACCAGGGTACAGCAGCTGTTCACATAATTGTAGCCTTGAGGTTACAGATGAGGCTGTGGAAGTCACCACAACTGAAATAATGATTTCTCCCTCCCCTCAAGGAACTTTTCTGTCACAGTTATTTTAATTAGGAGTCATCCTTTCAGGCAAATAGCACATGAGAATACGGAGCCTCTTGTAGGATAGCAAATCAGTTCAGGCAGTTTGATTCTGGTGTCTGTGTTTGCATCAAACAACCCTACTTGTTTAAAGCAGTTAGACCTTGTGCTCATAATGTGTAATTATAAACTGAGGTGATGAATACTTGTCCTTCATAAAATAGCAGTCAAATATATATCTTTCTTTTTGATAGATTAGGATATTTTTTTAAGTGAATAATGAGTGCCAATTTAAGGCAGAGTTTTAAAGCGAGATAACAATGAAAAATATCTCCAGTTGCTTCAGTGAGAAGTTTAACCAGGATTTTTTCATCTTAAAAGCTAAAAAGAATTTAACCAATAAACTTTACTCATACTGACATACAGAATAACTTAATATAATCTTGGAAGGATTTCATAATTTGTCATTCACCATTTTCCTTTTTCATTTGACCTTCTTGCAATGTATTTTTCACCTGTTCAGTCTCACACGTGTGAGAAGACCTTTACTCTACAACTAATTCTGTCCATAAACTCTTCATATTCTACTGAGAAAAGTAAAGTAAATAGACATACCTCAGGTTATATAATTTAAAATATAAAGCTTGATTTGGGCTGAAATGGGAAGTCCTGAGAGCTGCAGTGTTCCCACCCCAGTGCCCCAGGTTTAGAGCTAATGTTTCCTTCAGTGCAAGGATTGCCCTTGCTGGGAAAGGCTCCCAGATGCTTCTTCCTCCTGTCCTTTTGATTTTATACAGCAGTCTGGAATGGAAACTGGTACTACATGGTATTTGGGATGTCATGGAAAGAAATAAGGATATTTCAGGGGTTATTATTCTCTCTTATTAGAAGACACCAAAAATACAGTTCTGTGAGGACTGAGGCACAAGCTCATCTCAGAATTTTGTCTTACTTTGGAAACACACAGAAAATACAGGCTTGTTTTTCATCTGTAAAGTACAAATCATGGCTCTGTTTTTACCACATCACAGTACTAATTATAAAAAATAAGAAGAGGTTTTCACTTTTTATGACTTTTGAGGCTGTCACTACCCATGATGGAAAAGAAAATGTCTTTCAGTCCTTTCCTGAAAGGGATTGGGGTGTGTTTGTGTGTGTATTTAACAAATTAATTCAGGGTTTATTTCTTTAAATAAAGCAGTTGATTAACAATTCCAATGCATTTAATGTTGCATGCTTCCATTTGGTCAGATAGCCTTTTTCCTCTCTGCTGGAAACAGTAATCTGAATTAATTTCATTTTTTCAGGTGTAGTTTTCTACTTTCTTTGTGCTAAATTTTTTAAGGTTATGTGAACATAAAATTCTTTACTGGGACCTTCTCTATATGATTTGACAATTTTGGCAAGTTTAGCAATACTTGGTCAGCATGTTTTTAGCATATTTGGCTACCCTTAGTCAAACTGAGTAATTAAATTGACCAAAACAGCAGGATGGTGAAGATATGAAAAACTGTTTCTCATTAATAAATGTTGCATTTTGAGGTTCCTGTTATCCTTTATTATGTCTGTTGGCATGATTCTTCCCACTATATGGCTGCATACTCCAAGTTTCCTTAGAGAAACATCAATAAGATGCTGGATTTTTAACCAATTTCTACATCAATGGGGTTTTAACTAATTAGTCTAACCTATAAAAGCTAGTATCCATAGTTTTTGGCTAAATTTTATTTCTCAGCCCTGTACACTTCATTTCCCATTCTGACTCAAAAAGTTTTATTGTTAAAATTAATTTTCACAATTTTTAACAATAAAAAGTGGGTTTGTTTT